>JAJJWW010005803.1:600000-951606 GCA_023531295.1 Papaver armeniacum | reverse complement strand
GTAGAAAGGTATTCCGTCTTTTCATAATGTTTTTTAATTAACCAAAGGGAATTTTAGTATTTTCATACCCAAAAATCACCCCTTAACACACCATGGGTTGGGAGAAGTAATCTATATCCCCAATTACTTTTTATATCCCCAATTGCGCGTTCTTCTTTTTACACTCTCTTAATACATTCTTCTGATTGTATAAATAATTGATATCAACGCAGTAATACACTCAATATTGTAATTCAGGGGAATTTACATGTTTAAATACACTTGGCATACACGGATTTCATGTATACGTCGCAGATGTACAATTAATTCTAGAATTTCTTTTAATCGTATTTTATGTTTGATCATTTTCATACGAAGATACTTTTAGTTTGTATGGAGTGAAAGAAAATCAAAAGATGCTCATTAAGTCACCGCTTGATATCCATTTTACATTAATAAAACATCAACAAAATCACATGACTTGATTGAAATGGAGGAGTTTACAGAAAAATAAAACAATTGGACGCGATTCTTTTTAAGATATGATCACCGTGCCAATGAAGCTTTTGCTTATGAAGTAAAGGCACACCATGATTATTTAAAATTAAGAGACAATGATATATATAGAAGAAAATAAGCTCAACAAATTTAAAAAATATTAGTAATTGGAGCGACATAAGTTTTTGTTAATTTATTAAACTATTATAAGGGTTGTATTTAGGGGCGGAGCCAGCCCATTGCATGGGTGTGCATTTGCACCTCTGCCCAGCTGACTCCAAAGCCTATTATAAGCCTAACAGAAAAAAATTTCCTATATGCAAGCCTAATTTTGCTTATCTGCACCCCCTAAAATTTTATTTGCAGCCCAGAGCAAATTTTTGCACTCCCGTCTCTGAAATTTTGGCTCCGCCCCTGGTTGTATTCTTTGAAGATGTTGGAATACAGATCCGACATTTTAATAATTTTTATAGCATTGATTTTTTTAATTATTAATTGTAATCTCTGAAAATACTCACTGAAAATGTTGGGCTATAATTCCATGACATTTTAATATCTTTTTATCCTTTTGGTTTTTTATAATTTATTGATAGATCCGTGAGCTTATGTTTCATAATCAAGAAACAAACCCGTGCGTAGCACGGGTGAAAAACATACCCGTGCATCGCACGGGTGACAAACTAGTTAACTAAATAACAAATACCAATATTTACAAGTAACTGGACTGTATTCAAATAAATTCACAATGAACTAGAATACCGTATGCATAACAGATATATATAATTATCCGATGTCATTATTGTATAGTAATAAATCCATTAGGTTATGGTAAAAAATCACCGTAAATTAGAACCATGAGTTGTTGCATCTAAAATTTCTGTAAAATTCAAGCCAGGACAATTAAAAAAATTGTAGCAAGAATATTCTCAAAACACAAAAATCTCACTGTTAAATCCTTGGCTATCTTTTAGTAATTTACTGCCCTTATCTGTAGTTTTCTTCTATACCATTTTCATCACCAAGAACTCTTGGAAAAAAATAAAAATTTTAATGTGATGAGCTTCTTTATAAGATTTTAAAGAGGTTCTATAATATTCTTCGTCATTACTAAGTTTTCAAGTTTTTTAGTTAGTTTTGGATTGTAACAAAAACAACCCTATAATCTTGCAAAATAAAACCTTTTCTTTTTTGGTAATAAATGGTGGAATACGAGTTGTTATTTTGGCTTGCATAGAAACTCCTTGTTTATTTACTAGTTCTATTTTCTCATACATTCAAATTCTATCTTAATGCATTTACTTTGTGTATAATTCTAACATAGTAATGAATATGCGTTTCATGTGTTAAAAAAGTATTGTATTGGACACATTAAAAAAACACGAACTAATCTTTTTTTTGACATGTCTTAAAATAAAATAAAATTATATACGGATCAATAAAACATTAAGATGAGAACTTAAGAGAAATTCAAAAGGTTCCCCAATCTCAAAAATAAAACTCTTTTATTGCATTTTTGAGGCAAGATTACTTGGCTCAATTTAAGCTCAGACTCATGCAAAACATAAACCCGAGGCCCTCGTATTTCATCCTATCATCCAAAACCAATTCAGTTTCTAGTTCTAGTTTTATTCCTCTCTACTACATCTCTTTATTTTGAACTATATCGTTGATTCATCAATTTGCATATGATCAAGAAGAAAATATCCAGTGGCACCTCACTTGTTTATTTCTCAAAGTTTAAATTATTGAGCGAAAATTTATCGTTGTGATCTAAAATTTTCTTGAAATATCTAAATTGCACTATAATTTACAAATGTATATTGAATCCACTAATAGATTCAATTATAAAATTCTATATTGAATCACCAACTTCTTTCCTCTCTTGCCAATATTTACGAGGACAACTTTCTCGTCAGCCTTTTAAGAAAAGTTATGTAGTAACTAGTAACACTTGCTTTTTATTTTGCATTAAATAATTGACATTTACTTTCTAACTTAATAAATATGTTTATCATATGCTAAAAAAACATATTGTATTGGAAACATAATAAAAAGAACCGATTTTTTTTTTCTTTCAAAAGTCATGAGAAGTGGAATAAAACTAGATTGTGAATACATTAAGATTGGAACATGAGAGAAACTCAAAATTTTCTCCAATATCTAAAACAAATCTTTTATAAAATTCTTCTAGATTAAATCTGCATTAATTATTTGATATTTTTATTTTATTTTATTTGTTGATAAAAAGAATTCCGTAATGATGAATTGATGCTACACTATGATTGGGTATTTGGATTCATGGTGGACGTCAATTTTAAGTGGTGGGTAAAATACTTTCCACTAAAATTCATGGCGTAATATTATAATTTAGCAAATCCCTAAAGAAGTTGCGTGACTTATTCCACAACTCACCATATCTTACACTTTGGACTTACCATCATCAAGTATGTATATATAGATAGATGCCTTTGTTATAACCCAAAACGAAAGACTAATGCACCGATCAAAAAAAAAAGAAAAGAAAGACTAATGCTCTCCCGCACGACAGCGCAAGGAGAAGATATATAGCACCACACAGTCGTTGGATGATAAGTTACGTTTCGTTTTCAGCCGTTGGAGATGGATGCCTAACTGTCAATAAATATATTTTCAAACAATCCCTTTACTAATTTAATACAATTCAATTTGTCCTTTTCGTATTCAAAGACCTTTTATCAACATAAACAAATCTTTCTTTTCACGCCTTTCCATTTCCTGTTTTTGTAAAGCGATGAACCCTTGCCGAAACCTAGCAAATGAATTCGACTCTAGCGAACATAATGTCGATGCTAATTGGGAGAAATCACATGCCAAGAACGGTATATCATCTCGATCATTTTGTGATTTTTATTATTCTTTCTAATTATTTTGACTTAGCAAAATTAAAACCTAATTCTTTTATGGTATGAGGTGAGAATACATTGATTAGTGTTAACCAATAGTTTATTAAGATTTATTTGATAAATAGGTTTAGTAGTTTTGATTATTGCAAGGCATCGAGTAAAAATTATAGTTAAAATTATAATATGGATTTCTTTTATGTATCTGATTTTCAAGTAGAGAGCTTGTTTTCGTTTGAAGATGGGATAGAAATTTTTGATGAAGAAACATACATTGAAGATATTGAGAACATTAATTTACCTGGTAGAGAAAAAAAAGATGACCTTCATAATGAGGTAATTGCAGCACACGAAGTGAAAGAGTTGACATAAGAAGAACTAAACCATATACGACCTTACGTTGGGAAAGAGTTTGAATCACAAGAAGATGTGTATGATTTCTATAATCGGTTTGCAGGTAATTGTGGATTCAGCATCCGTCACCACTCTATAAACAAATCTAGACTTGAGCCATGTCATGCTATGTTGTAAAGGCGCTAGGCAAGGCGGCGCCAAGCCCGGCGCCCTAGCGCCTAAGGCGCCCTAGGCGAACGCCTTCTATTAGAAAAAACCAGATTTAGTTATAATTTGACACCTTTTTTTCCTAGGCGCCAGCCCTACGCTTAGTGCGCCTTTTGTTAAAGCGCAAAAGGCGCTAAACGCCTTTTACAACATAGATGTCAAGTGATAGGGAGGACATTATGTTGTTCCCATCAAGGACTGCAAGACCCTCGAGCTAAGCCTGTTAAACAAAGAAAAAGGCAGCGAGCAGATGTGAGGACAAATTTCAAGGCAATGATGATGATAAAGGAGAGAAATGATAGATGGATTGTGTCTCGTGTTGTAGAAGAACACAACCATAAACTTATTTCTCCCGATAAGAGACACCATCTTGATCATTAAGAATCTAAATAATACCCAAAAACAAATGATCGCGAACTATCGATTAACAGCGTCAAAACAAGTCGGATGATAAACTATTTGGCGGTCGAGTGGCGGAGTTACGAACATTGGATTTCTTCCAAAGGATGCAGAAATTGTTTGAGTACAAGACGTCGAGTTGGAGCTAAAACATGGTGATGCTCAAGAAGCTGTACTAGACTATTTTGAGCGCCAACAAATGGAAAATCCATCTTTTTCTATTCAATTCAAAATTGATTCACAAGGTCAAATGACTAACTTCTTTTGAGGCGAATCTAAGTCAAGGATGAACTATTACTATTTTGGAGACGTTGTTTGTTTTGATCCTACGTATAGTACAAATAGATATGATATGCCATTTGTTCCAATAGTGGGAATCAATCACCATTATCCAACCGTTTTATTTTGGTGGCGCTTTGCTTTATTCGGAAAGTGAAGAGTCATTTGCATGGGTAATGAAAACATGGATGAGGGCAATGCATGGCAAAATACCAAAGGTTATACTTACTGATCAAGAATCAACTATTAGAGGGGCGATTGTACGTGTTCTACTGTGCGCGTCATAGATCTTTGCTTGTGGCATATTAGTAGAAATGCTATGAAAAATTTATCTAATGTGACCAAAAGATTTTGTTTCGGAGTTGCCAATTGCTTGTATAGACATGAGATAGGTTGATCAATTTGAGCATGCATGCACAACAATCTTTGGAAAAACATGAATGAGAATAACAAGTGGTTATCAACCTTTGGAAAAACAATCTTTGAATGTTTGCTAGGTATGTATTAATTCTTGTTACTTATACAAAGATAAAGACAAATCGTTACTTGTGTTTAAATGCTAAATAATATACTTAATTTTTACGTGAATTATTCTACCAACATTTGCAAACTCTTCCGCATGTCTTTGTTTTTTGCCAATGCAATCCAACAAGGATGTTCGGCAGTGCTGCAGCGCATTCAACACCCACAAACAAGTCTCTAAGTTAGATGCAAAAGAGCAATGAACATATGATTTTTCTTTTAACTTATTAGGCACATCAACAAGGTTTCTGTCTTATTTTTATTTGATTTAGGTGACAAGTATTCTGGTTTACATTATGAAATACATTTCATTCATCAACTTTCACACAATCCATTTGAGTTTGAATTCGAGTTGTGTGAGACATCTATTTTCGTTGAGTTCGGCTACCATGGTGTTGGCCTTGCTTTGTTGTACCCACTATTCATGTGCTCGATAGTGATTATCTTTAATAGAATAAGGCGTTTGCTTAGCTTATGTGAGACCACCAACATCTCGGTTTCTTATTTGGAACATGAACTTGTTCCTTTGTGGGAACAAGATATGGAGTGTTTTGAAATGTTTTTGAACTTTCATTTACACGAGAACAATAAGTTGAAGAGAATCTTAGTCGAATTTGTTTGTTATTCCAAAATGGAGCAATTGATGAATATAAATTAATTTGGGAGTCAAATAGAAATTATATATGTTTAGATAGTTGTTGCCGAAATATTACTTTATAAAATAAAGCAGAAAATAGAGATCTTACCATATCCAACTACAGTAAGTGCTATCTTATAGAAATGTCTTGCGCGACGCGGTGATAGCAGCAACCCCAGAAACGAAAAGCAGCTTCATGACACTTGCCCGTGCATTAATGCACGGCTAGAAAGAACTTGTTTGTTTATATAATTGAAATATCAAAGGTTGTGCGGAATTCAATCACAGTTGATAAATACGACCTTGTTTGTTGGATATAACTTGATTGATACTTGGCATTGATCTTTGATACCGTCAAAGTATTTCTAATATCAATCATGCTTATAGATTTTTATTTGTTTGATTTGCTGATTGAATTGAGAAAGAGATAAAACTCTTTGATATATTTCTTGATTGTCCTCGCTTTAGAAATTGGTGCTCTCGGAATTATATTGGAGTTTAGTCCATACAGATTGCCGAAAGAATTATTTAGTGTGGTTGTTATATCCCCGCTTTTTCAATTGGTATAAGAGAAGGAAAACACGCTAAGACTTCATAAGCTTTGAGTTTGTAGCAATCGATTGTGGACAAAAGGTTATTTAATTCTAACGCACATAGAAATGTTTGTCAAAGTTTTGATTATGCCAAATGTCTTGGGCTTACCTCAAAGGATAACTCCTTAGTAGATTCTTGAATCCGGGGTAGAAAAATTATGCTATCGATTAGTATCATTCCCTCTAATGTGACTATCTCAGAATCTGCGATTAAATTCACCGGAATCTTAAAAAAAGTTGTTGAGATTATTGATGTTCAAGCTTCTAAAATCAGATCTCATCTTGAAGAAAAATATGCTCAGCTCACTGATGAACTTGAGAAGTCTCTTAATAGAGAACGTGAACTCTATGGTATCGTTGAATCTTTTTCTAACAATATCGACACATCATCCAAGAAACTATTCTACAGTAGCGAAAGATTAGTATGCTTGAAGATGCTACTAAAAAAGACCGAACTAGATAAGAACGGTTAATCAAGTCTCATTCATCGAGAATTGAACAACTGTCGTGTTGAAAGAGAAACTTGTTGCACCTCGTGTACTCCCATAGGAACAATGTAACTACTTGAAAAGAGAAAACTCTGTTTTAGTGGGTAAGACCTCTTCAGTGCCTATTTCTAATACTCATGTGGTATTACCTAGCATGAAGAAAATTTGCCCTCGGGGGTTATCCGCTAAGAAACGTTTGCGTAACTTGCGGATATCTGAAAGGCTATGAGTCAAAAAGGAGATTCATCAAAGTTTCTTATCCACGATCATGTTAATTCTCGGGAAAATGATTCATAAGTTCCACATTATTTGGCTAGAAAGAAACCTATTACTGATCTTCAAAATTTACTTCTTTTTCAAATCGACAAAGTAAATAATCCTGACGACATCTATAATGAATGACATTCCTGCAGAGAACAATAAATCTCATAAAAAAGGGTTCCAAGGTCACTCTGAAAATCCTTACATGAATCATGTGTTTCATAATGGCACAACTTCCTACACCATGAATGTACACCCTTTAATGTTTATGAGAATAAGTACGGTAGACGGAAGTCCAATAGATGGGATTCTCGTAATATTTATTCTCGAGGAACGAATCTCAAGAAGTCCTAGACTTAATCCTCGGAAAAATCCTTGATGGAGACTCAAAAAGGTCAATGTGTAATTCTTTTTGGGATAAGATATAGCAGAAGGAAGGTAAAGGAATACACGACACAATCACTCGGAAGGTATTTACAACTCTCCCTCAATATACGTAGTGGGTTACTTCTCACTCTGTTACCTTGTTCTAGGTATATTCATCCTTGAAACTAACTTGAGAGTTTCAAGGGTGACATTTGTGGGGATACTCAAGTTCGTCATATGATACCGTCTGATCTTATGTTTTTATCCTTGAAATAAAGTTGTTTTTCTTCATATGTGAATGTTGGGTCATACCATGACTCCTAGTAACTCATGTATCTTGTTGAGTTTTTCATGTGCTCTAATTTAAAGTAAATCTCTTAATTAATTATCGCTATGAAAATCTATGAGGATGAAAACAGATAGTGTATTTACCGGTCGCGAACGTCTGTTCTTCTTAAGAGTTTTTTTATAGGGTTTCTATGACAAGGGATTCCTTTCCTTCTTTGGGGTGGAATTATAGTCGGGTTCATGTAACGTCTATTCATTTCTTTTGTACTTTGTTTTTGTTGTTTTCCCATTTTCTAATGTTAAATTTAGTGAGTTCGATTTGTCTCTTTTCGTTATTTTGTTATTTGAACTTCCAAATAATTTTTTATCTCTTGGCTGATTAAAATCAAGTCTTACTAATTTTTGTAATCTCGAGATTTTAAACTCAACGAGGAGCCAACCATTAAATGGTCTGATGGTTGGCATGCTCCCTCCCACTGCGGAGGTAGGGGTTCGAACCCCGTAATTGCTAGAAATAACTCCTTATAAGGACTTAAGGATGTAGTCCAAGACCACTCTTCCAAACTATCAAAAAAAAATTCAATGGGGAAAATTTGAACAAATATCATAGAAAAAAAAATGTTGAAGAATTTATAAAATGCTATTTTCTTTTTTCTTTTTAATAATCAAACCATTAGTATTTCATTCCATTTAAAAAATGTTTACACGATGGTTTTTAAGCAAAACAAGTACACACAAACATGACAAGGACAGACGTGAAACGTAACTAAACCGCAAAAAGAAAGATCGACCCACAACTTGCACATGAACATACTAATGCAACAACCATTCTCATCTTCATCTACATGGGTATCGGTACTCTAGAAAACCTCTTCATTATTCTGTTAAAAACAAAAATAATGACAAAATATTTCCATTCAGCTTTCTCCAACATTTTAATATCACAAAATTGATTAGAAAGACCAAAATCAACAATTTCTGGGTGAAAAAGACATCCAGATTTTGATATTGTTTAAATGGACAAAAATGTAAAAATAGATAGGATATAAACAATTTCATCCTACCCATTTTAAATATTTTTTTCTTATTTTTAATTTACATCGGGATGCATTGATAGACGCATTTATGTGTCTAATTTTTCCTCGAATGTTTCGTATTGTTAGTACTCGTTTTTGTCCTTATTATGGTGTTTTGTGTGTTTGTAGGTATTTTTGGAAATAAAGATTGTTGGAAAATTCGGATCGAAAAGTTGCTCGGAACACCCCCGGAGGACATTTGCTATTCGGACTCCCACTTTGGATAAGGGATAACCCAATTACTAAGGGGCACCCAACTAATATTCGCACCCCCAGCTGTTGGATAAGGGCTGACCTTCTTCTTCATTTGAATTTTATTTTGGCGGGAAATTTGGTTTTAACAGTAAAGGATTTATTATCTTTAACATAAGAATATCTTCTTGCCTTATAAACACGAAGTTTTGAAGAAAAAGGAAATTATCTTGTATTAAACAAGAAAGATATCCTTAGAAGATTTTATCTTGGATTTTATTCTGTGAATTAAAGAAGATATGGGTTTAGTAAAGAAATATAGAGAATAAAGAGAAAGAAAAATTCATGAAGATATTTTTAATTAAAAAGAAGAAGATTTTGGAGTTATGGAAGAATATATTTGAGTAATGTGTATTTGTGTGTATAAAATAGAGAGCTAGAGAGAGCACATTTGAGGGGAGTTTTGGAGAGAAAATAAAATCACTGCTTTAATATATTTCTCCCATTTTGATCATTTGTAAACACTTTGAGCAATAAAAATAATTTTGAGCGTGTTTCCAACATGATGATGAGCTAATTCTCCCACAACCAAGGCAATGTGGAAGCTACTTACGCATGAATAATTGGTAATTATTTATTTTCTCTAATTTATAATTTATGATTCACTCAATCAACTTTGCTTTTGCGGAGTTTTTAATTATTTTTCATAATTTCCTTCATTAGTTGTGATTCAATTATATAGGTTATGCTTTGTATTAAGATAATCTATGCTTAGGGGATAAAATTAATTTTTGAGAATTTGTCCGATTATATGCGAATTAAGAAATAAGGGACTTAAAAGATAATTAGAGTTTTGGCCTATTTACCATAATTTATTCATGTGTAATAGTGGAATCGATGTCTTGGTTATTTCTAATATTAGTGACAATATTTTGTATATATTTTTCTTTTATTTTAGTTTATTAAATCCTAAAATCGATTTCAACAAGTCCGAGTGAGCGACAACCCTATTTACTACAACATCATTGAAAAATACCATCAATTTTTGGCGCCGCCGACGCGGACTTGTGTATAGATTTGTTTTTAGGTTTTATTTTTATTTTTATTATTTTTGTTCTTTTTACGCCTTTTGGTATTTCTTGTTTGTTTTGATTTGGAACCCAGCTAAAGAAAAAGGGAGAAAGCTGAAAAAAAAAAAAAAAAAAGCCAAAGAAGGAAAGAAAGAGGGAATCAAAGGAGTGAAGAAGAAGATTTTGTATATTATTTTATTTTATTTTTTTAAAAGCGTAATTAAGGTTTTTATTTTTGGACATTTTTTTCTTTGGGACATTGAACATTGGACTTTATTTTTAAAACCCTAAAGAAGGGTTGGTTTAAATAGAAAGCGCACGGGAAGGGCGATGGTTACGATCTTGTCTCGGCCCCTCGGGTTCATACATGACATAAGAGTTGTGGCCAGAGTCGACCTCAACAGTTCATCCCCAATCTGGAACGCGAGGTAAAATTCTAAACACCGCGAATCCCTGTCGGTGGGTTTCTTGGATGATTTTGTATGCATATATGTTGAGGACACAGAAATCGGATTTAATTTTCTAGTAAAGGGCAAGGCACAGCCATATCAAGATAAGGACTCGAATTTCATCACCGTTTCCTTCTTGCCCGCCTTAGGAACACGTAACCTCACGCGAACCTAAGCCTTAAAATGGACTATAACGAGACCGATAGGGTAACGAGGCTTAATAGGAAAGTCAATCGAAAAATTAGTTACTCTATTATGCATACTTGAAGTTCATGATGGTTTCTGTGAGTTGAATGCGTGACTGCGCCGCCTTGTAATGCGGTGAGGCCTTGGGTATCAAAGCTCCACGTAGCTTCCCTCACCTCTATTCAACTTACTTTAACTCGGATTGATTCTAGAGGGTTTGCTTAAATTATAGCGAATTCCCTTTCAAAGGATTAGAAGCTGGTCTAGAAACAATCTAAGTGGAGCCATCATGCTTTTTGTTTGCTTAGAAATCGGTGGGTTTGTTGTGGTCGAGTCGGCCTTGTTTGTGCTTGTGTAGAATTCCCTTGCGATTAGGATGTCAAAGCTGGTATTATAATAGCCATCACAATGAATATGAATATCCAACCGAACAATATGGACATAACTCTTTTCATGACCATAGTGTGAATAGTGGTTGGGAGCATCCACCTTTTCAAGGTTATGGTTCATACCATTGTGAGCCCAATTACTATTCGCATACTCACCAGTCATATGAGCAAAACAATCCTTTTATTTCTCTAGAAGAGGCTTTCAAGAGTCATTCCTTATTTGTGAAGGAAACCTTAAATATTCGGATGAGTCCCAGGCGATCAACTAGGATGTCTTTGGAAGAGACTTTTAAGCAATTTGCTTTGAAAGTACAAATAGGATTGTCGAAAAACTTGCTCGAAATAATCTTAATTTCCAATACGTGTTTCTATAATACCCATGAAAATGAGGATATTTATTTGCATAATCAAGATGAAGAGGTTAGAAATGGTAATACTACTTGTTTAGATGAGGTTCAACCATTTGCATGTTATGATTATGATGAGGATAGTGTTGATGAAGAATTTAAAATATGTAGGCATAGTGATCAGGAATTTGTTACTCCGATTGAACTTTATAATGATAGTACTATTTGGTTCAAATCCCAATAATTTTAATGATTATTCACCTATTCGAAAGGACGAGGATTTGACTAGAGATGCCACTGTTTTAGACGATGTAGTTCATGATCCTTTGGCCTGCAATATGTTGGATAATCCATTATTTGATGTGTCTATAAGTGAATCGGAGGAAGTAACTATGATTAACACCTTAGTTAACGAGCCTTTACTAGAAACTTTATTAATCCTTTATATGATTGTGATGATGGTTTAGAGGAAAGAGTTTACCTTGAGAATACTATTTTAGAGTATAGTGATTTAGAAACACTAGTCTTAGAAGACGATAAACTCGTAGAGATGAGTAGGGATGCATTACCCGATAATAACTTAGAAGAATCAATTGAGCATTTTTGAGATTACGATGTTCTAGAAATTATGGAAATTGTGACTAGTCTATCTAGACACCGAAAACTCTAAGTTTGGGGGTGATTATCACTCTCATAGTGCCTTACCTTTAACTCTCGAGAAAGTCACCTCACTTAGGAGTGGACATCCGTGCCTCAACCATTTTACAAGACTATCTTCATACACTTTTTCCTAAACCTAGTTGTGTCCATAAAGAAGTTCGGTTGTTAGAAACCCATCCTCTGGTTGATGTGGTTAACCAGGGCTATGATACCACGATTGACTTTGTTTTCCCACCAAAACCTTCCTCCCAATTGTGGGAACGTATAAGTTTCGGATGTGTCAATTATTAAGTTTTGAGAGTAAACCTAATTACTTTAGGATATTAGGGTCGACACATTTGCTTAAGAATGACCACTACGTGGTCAGCTGTGTGAGTCAAGTCTGATTTACTTAGAGGATCCCCGGTTATTCGGAGTTATTGTTATGTGCTTAAGTTCTTAATTGAGTATTTCGAGACTTTAGAACCCCGATCTTGAGGATCTTGCCTTTGAGGAAATCCAGCTGATGAAAACTTTTATCTAGACCCTTTTATAGAGCTCCTAACCCGAACCACAACTAGATGTAGTTGTCTTAAACAAAAAAATAGATAAGGTGTGTTGGATATCTTCTGGTGTTTGCAGATCTCCTCTTCTTGTGGTTTGCACTTTTTGATCCAGATGACCAGATTATTAAATTTCTTCCAGCTTTATGATTCTTCGTGGTGACTAATCTCTTCCATGTCTGGCTGAAGACTTTAAACTTAACACTTCTTGGGAGGTAACCCAATATTCATGCGACACTGATAATATATTTCCTTATCTCTTTTCTTCAAGTGGTAACAGTTTCTCCTTGTTCATGTTTTTAATTTCATCTTTAGAACATTGAGGACAATGTTAGATTTAAGTTTGGGGGGTATGGGAGAAACTTTTTAGTTGCAGTAAATAAAACTCCAGAGCCTAGAAATTTATGTTTATTAAGGATGTCACTAACCAATCTAAGTGGATGGAAGCATCTTGGTTATAGGAGTTGAGGAACCAATGCGATTAGATGGAAACATCTAGAAGAGCCTATTCATAAAAGCACAGAGCTCAGGTGTTAGAAAAGAAAACATGGTAGTTTCGCCATATCCTCGTGATTGAAACATCGAAAGAATCCTGATCACTTCTTTTTATTTTCTTTTTACCATTGCTAGGGTGAAATAGAGTGAGTGAGATACCAAAAAAAAAAAAAAAAAAAACCATACCACCTAACCAACCTAATAAATACAATAAAGTCGACCACCGGTACCCTTGTATATGCCAAAATTTAGTTGACCTAGAGTTAGGATTATCGACCATTGGTTCCCTTGTATATGCCAGTGTGTTGATATTAGTCCAGACCAGTATCTCGGTCCATTAGGATAGGTTCACCTTAGTCAACATCATCACGTTTTCTCTACATCCATCTTCTTAATCTATCCATGTGATTGGTTGACTCTGGTTTTTGATGTCCAAACTATCCGAGTAGAGCTGTCACTTTATATGAATTTTAGTATGCTTGAGTGCAAACTCGTGTACAACAATTGGAATTTCGCATCAGGGTACTTCCTCCTATAGTCAATGATTGTATGCTAACCAAGGAGATTCTTTAGTGCCTTCCAAGGTTCTGCATAGATAGCTAGGGTCTGGAGTAAAGGTTTTGTGGGTACACCTCTGGTAAACCCTCCGGAGACAACACTCGCCACTAGGGCCACCTAGGGGTTCAAATGGTTTTATTTTCTAGAATAAATTTGCTCGAGGACTAGCAAATAATAAGTTTGGGGGTATTTGATAGACGCATTTATGTGTCTAATTTGTCCTCAATGTTTCGTATTGTTAGTACTCGTTTTTGTCCTTATTATGGTGTTTTGTGTGTTTGTAGGTATTTTTTGGAAATAAAGATTATTGGAAAATTCGGCTCGAAAAGTTCTTCGGAACATCCGGGAGGACATTTGCTATTCGGACTCCCACTTTGGATAAGGGATAACCCAATTACTAAGGGGCACCCAACCGATATTCGCACCCCGGCTGTTGGATAAGGGTGACCTTCTTCTTCATTTGAATTTTATTTTAGTGGAAATTTGGTTTTAACGATGAAAGGATATATTATCTTTAACATAAGAATATTTTCTTTCCTTATAAACGGGAAGTTTTGAAGAAAAAGGAAATTATCTTGTATTATTAAACAAGAAAGATATCCTTAAAATATTTTATCTTGGATTTTATTACGTGAATTAAAGAAGATATGGGGTTTAGTAAAGAAATATAGAGAATAAAGAGAAAAAAATTCATGAAGATATTTTTAATTAAAAAGAAGAAGATTTTGGTGTTATGGAAGAATATATATTTGAGTAATGTGTATTTGTGTGTATAAATAGAGAACTAGAGAGCACATTTGAGGGAGTTTTGGAGAGAAAAGAAAATCAACGCTTTAATATATTTCTCCCATTTTCATCATTTGTAAACACTTTGAGCAATAAAAATAATTTTTGAGCGTGTTTCCAACATGATGATGAGCTAATTCTCCCATGACCAAGGCAATGTGGAAGCTACTTACGCATGAATAATTGGTAATTATTTATTTTCTCTAATTTATAATTTATGATTCACTCAATCACTTTGCTTTTGCGAGTTTTTAATTGTTTGCATAATTTCCTTCATTAGTTGTGATTCAATTAGATAGGTTATGCTTTGTATTAAGATAATCTATGCTTAGGGGATACAATTAATTTTTGAGAATTTATCGATTATATGTGAATTAAGAAATAAAGGACTTAAAAGATAATTAGAGTTTTGGCCTATTTACCATAATTTATTCATGTGTAATAGTGGAATCGGTGTCTTGGTTATTTCTAATATTACTGTGACAATATTTTGTATATATTTTCTTTTATTTTAGTTTATTAAATCCTAAAATCAATTTCAACAAATGTCCGAACAACAACAACCCTATTTACTACAACACCATTGAAAAATACCATCATGCATCCAGTTTCATCCTCGCTATTTTTTAAGTTTAAGCTAGGATGAATCCAGTTTCATCCTTGCTATTTTGTTGGTGTCCATTTCACCTATACTAATATTTATTCGTCCATTAGAATCGTGTTTTAGAAATATTTGGACAAATGACCCATTTTCCGTTTCAATATTTACTTCTTTGTGCATCTGCATTTTAGTTACTATGTTTGACAAGAAATAACGTGAACATTAATAATCACTATAAATAGCAGGAAACATTAATAGAAACAGTGAACGCATAAATCACAAGAAATAGTATTATTGTGAACACAACAAATGACCAACAAAATTTAGTTAATGGGAAAATAACGTGCTTTTGAAATGAATTCACCATTGAATTATTATTTCTTTTTTTTTCTTCAGATCACACAAAAGTGTACAATATCGTCAAAGATGGCTTTTTCCCATTACCCATGTATTATATACACACTCCTTTCTGATTTGATGGAAATCAAATAATATTTAAAATACCACTTGTTTTGGGACTCATTGATGACTCTGCTTTGTAAAATGATGAATTTGACATCCCAGAAAAATCAAATCCACTGAGACAAGAGCGCTCGATTTATTAGCTTTAACCTCCGTACTGCATCTGTCTACGTTCCATGAATTACAATCTTGACTTTCATAAACTCTCCAGATGGGTGGTCCGTTGTCACCAATGGCGTTCGCGGACACCTTAGCTACTGGGCGAAATAGCTCAGGACGCCCTGTTACGCCAAAAAAAAAAAAAATCACATAGAATTTACCGTATAACATCGAAATTAAATAATTTTGTAGCGCACAAAAGAATAACATTAATAAGTCGAGGACTCTCCATCAGAAATGAAGAAAAAAAAACACATTTTAGCTAATGGACCAAAATTTCCCGCTCTCTGAAATTTCCCGCCCTGTGCGGGAGCCCAAGATGCCCCTTCAGAACCGGGCCTGCTTAGCTATTACTCAAAAGCGAAAGCCAACAATATTTTTCATAGAGTGGGATTTACTTAGAGATACAATGAGGTCTCGCACTCTAGTCAAGTCGACGAATAATAGTCCTGTTGATTTCTTATAATTGAACACGTTTTGGAAAAGATAAAATTCATTCACCAAACAGTGCTGAGATAGCACTTAAAAGAAACAACACACACCTATGGAACAGGACAACACAAACATAAGTAAAGGGGAGTACAAATATGGAACAAAAAAAAGATTTCCCCTATTACATGTTTGAAGCTAGTTACTGCTTAAAAACCTCCCAACCGTGCATGAAATCCACAAACTTAAAATGCTTAAAGGGTTCGTGAACTGCCAAGCCCAACTGAATAAGCAAGCCTTCACTTGAATAATTACCCTTGCTATTGGTTTTCCTTGTTTGGAAAATTCTATCGTTTCTTATAATTGAACACGTTATAGTACAAACGGAAATGCTAAGCCATTTCCAGATAATGCAATACAGTGATAGACATTGTTAGAAATTATATAGCAATCTATATCTAAGCCATTTTTTTTTTTTTGAGTGAAAAGGTTAAAATTATATAGCAATCTATATCTAAGCCATTTCAGTTATGCATCGATCAGACATATTCATATTGAACACAGTTGGTATTAGAATACCCGAATAACACCATTCCATCCTCTTATTCATTTCATTTTATTTATTTTTGTTGATTATTCATTTTCTTTATTTAGCCATGAACTCAGTCAAATAAAGATCTCTAGATAACTTCTTTTTGTTGTTCATTTTCTTGACTCCTTGTATTCGCTCTCCATAAAGGACGTGCTAAAAGCCAATGAAGTAAAGTGTCTACTTACTCCCGTTGAAATTACTGAACTATGAAAATTAATTAGCTAGGAACCACAAAAAAAGATAGTACATTTCTGGACCTACTTAGCAATTAGTGGGAAAGCCACCAAAACTGAAATCAAACGCGTTTTGGATGCATTGACTAAACCAGAGGGGGATTGATGTCTTTTCTTTGTAATTTTTTCATCATCAGGTCTAATCCAAAAAAAAAAATTTCATCATCATAAAATGTGAACTAAAATCACATATCAATGATGTTTGAGCAACCTATCAAGTCAAGCTCACTCTAGTCTAGTCAATGAATAATAATCGTGTGGTGTGGACCTTTGATAATTGAACAAGATGTAGTCAAGCTCACTCTAGACTAGTCGATGAATAATAATCGTGTGGACCTTTGATAATTGAACAAGTTGTAGTTCCTAGACTTTTGATATAGCAATCTTTAGTATCAATAAAAAACTTTTATATCATACACAGTTGGTATTTGATACAGCTAGTTAAGTTTTAGTTAGCCATGAATTCTTTCAATAAGAAAACTCAAATAATATCAATATTCCATCTTCTTATCATTTTCATTTTGTTTGTGGCCTCTCATGGATGCCACCAAGAGGACAGAAAGGCTCTCTTAGACTTCAAATCTTCTTTAGAAGACCCTTCAAATCGCTTGTATTCATGGCAACAAGGAAAGAAATATCAAAACTGCTGTGATTGGCATGGAATTCGGTGTTCTAGTGACTCTTTCCATGTCATCTCCATCAACCTACGGAACACCGAGTATGAAACATACTACAATCAATATTATAAGGTAAATTCACCAATAACTGCACTACAAGGTAAATTCTCTCCTTCTATCTTGAACATGACTCACCTTCAGTATCTTGATCTTGCCTTCAACAATTTCCAGCAATCACAAATTCCGTTTCAGTTTTCTAATCTAACAAAACTCACTCATCTTGATCTTTCTAAGTCGAACTTTTCAGGATCGATTTCGACACAATTCACCAACCTATCTTCTCTACGGTACCTAGATTTGTCTTGCGATGTCTACTCTGATGATGATTGCTCACAATACTTATCATCTACAAAATGGCTGAGAGGTTTAGTAAATCTCCAGGTATTAAAGTTGAGTGGTATTGATTTATTATCACACGATAATTTTGCTGAACATATATCTTTTTTTTCCGAAATTAAAGATCTCGATTTGTCATACTGTGGTATGTCTGGTCCAGTTTTCACCATCCAGGAGTTTAACAATCTTTCCCGTCTTTCTTCTCTCGATATGAGCTACAATCCAATTAGTTCCCCATTCCCAGTTTCCCTTGCTAATTTAACTTCACTTTCTATTCTTCACTTGTCATCTTGTCATCTTTCTGGGCCAGTTCCATATATGCCTCTACTTAAAGAGCTTCATGTGGATCAGAATAGTGATCTTCATGTCGATCTTACCAGAATGTTTAAAAATAACTGGCCTGTACTGAAACTTCTTCATGTATCAGAAACTAAAGTCACCGGATTATTTAGAAAGTTAACTTCAAATGCGCCGCTGTTGGAATCTCTTGATGCATCTGGCTGTTCAATTCAAGGATCCTTCCCAAAGTCAATCTGCAAACTCTCTAATCTTCGAGATCTCATATTGTCCAATAACAATTATACAGGAACAATACCGAATTGCATCACCATGCTTAGGTACCTCATTCGGTTTGATATTCGTGATAACGCTATTGGGGGCAATGTTTCACTCTCCTCTTTTATTAGCAAATTAAGCCTGACTACCCTAGACTTAAGCTCAAACAAGCTTATAGTAGCTACAGATCAACATTTAAATCTGCGCCCTAAAATTAAACTCGTGGTGTTAGGGTTGAAGTCATGCAATCTGAAAGGATTATTCCCAACTTTCATTTGTAGTTTGACTCATCTTGGGAGTTTGGATTTATCTGATAATAACCTAACAGGAACCATCCCTTCTTGCTTCTACAAACTCAAAAACCTCATCGCCTTAGATTTATCGCACAACAATCTCCACGGTCCTCTTCCTCTTCCATCTCAGAACGTTTTCTATTATGGTCTAGAACATAATAAATTTAATGGTGAAATCTCAATGGAAGCCGGAAAAAGACTATCTACTGCTACCACCATTTTTCTATCAAATAATGAACTTACCGGCTCAGTTCCCTCTTCAATTTGCTTCAACAAATACTCTAGTCTTGCAGATCTTGATCTCTCCAACAACAAACTATCAGGGATTATACCTACTTCTATAAGGTACTGTACTTCTCTTGAATATCTAAATTTCGGTTTCAACAACCTGACTAGAAATGTTCCTAAAGGGCTTGAACAGGCAAAGCAATTGCGAATTCTGCAACTAAATGACAACAATCTTGATGGCGATCCTCTTAATATCATGAGTAAACTTCACCAATTGCAAATTCTCATCTTAGGTAATAACAACTTTGGAGGAAGTTTATCTGATGTGGTTGGTTCACTGAATCACCTTACGATTCTTTCTTTAAGGTCAAACTATTTCAACGGGTCAATTCCTAAAGAGATTTTCGATTTGGATCAACTCCGA
Organism: Papaver armeniacum; assembly: GCA_023531295.1. NCBI lineage: Eukaryota > Viridiplantae > Streptophyta > Magnoliopsida > Ranunculales > Papaveraceae > Papaver > Papaver armeniacum. Next base: position 932,117 of record JAJJWW010005803.1, on the reverse strand, counting down.
ATATTAGATTTATCGGGAAACAAGTTCACAGGGTTAATTTCTAGGAAAATAAGTAACTTAACATTGCTTATAAGTCCAGATAAGAGTGCGTACCAGATCAGTATCATTGATTATGATGCTGATGTACAATTGCAGATGGCGAGCAAAGGGATCATGATACAATATGGGAAACTGTATGGATATAATTCCGGAATCGACTTATCCTCCAATGAATTTGAGGGAGAAATTCCTGAAGAGATAGGTCTATTAAAAGGACTTTCCATGCTAAATCTATCACACAATCGCCTCTCAGGTGAAATTCCATCAAGTGTTGGACGTATGAATGGCTTAGAATCCTTGGATTTGAGTTACAACAAGTTGTCTGGACTTATTCCTCAATCTTTAGCATCAATGGATTCTCTTGGTTATTTGAACCTATCTCATAATAACTTGAGTGGAAGAATACCAAGAGGACCTCATATTGATACGTTGAGTGGAGATGGAGATGGTTCGGCATATGTTAATAATAGTTTCTTGTGTGGGTACCTTACAAATAATGCTTGCGAGGGCGATCAGAGCAGGGACACTGGCAATAATGATTACGAAAATGAAGATGGTCTAGATCATACTAGAGAGAAGTGGTATTTTTTTGGTGTTGTTGCTTTGGGGTTTATAATTGGATTCTGGGGTCTGTTCTTTGGTTTGCTTTTGAAGAAAGAGATATGGTGGTTCGGGTATTGGAGATTTGTCGATAATGTAGCTGCTAAAATAGTTCATTTTTTCTTGAAAGATTGATTATTTTATTTGTATTTGTATTTTTTTGTTTGCTCAATTGTTATAAATGATAATCTTCTTTATTTGATTACCCAATTCATGCTAGTCTTTCATTATCATCCGTGGCAGTGAAATTAGTTCTTGATTGATCCTAGCGTATCTCAGTTCTTGCAGAAACACAAATTCGACGTCCCCCAAATCACAAAATTAACATCTATGGTGAATTGGTAATAGTGCTGATATTTTTCATTTATTGTATTTTTATAGAAAAAAAGTGAGTTGTATGAACTTGATTGAGTTGAAAAGATTCAATCTTTTTATTTTTAGTAGTAATGATTTGACTACACCCACATATTTGATACATACAGAACAGGACCTAAAAATTGAGAATTTAATTTTTAATCATCAAGATTATTAAGCTCTATTACAGGATTGGAGTGGATGGAATGATTTGTATCAGTAATTCAATGACGGGGAAGGATGATTCAGTAGTTTCTTTTGTGATCCGCTCGGTAGTTTCTTTTGTTGTATGAACTAAGCCTATTAAGTTGTTAATCAATAAATGGTCTTGCATTTGATTCATTCTAATTTAGTTTTCCCCAACATTTCAATATTCAACTCTAATTATATGTTGATCTTAGTTAAGTATAATCTCTATCGATTTCATTTTTTCATTTTTTTGTCTCTTCATCTTCGTGATCACTTAAATAGCAGTGACCCTCAATAAAAATTTAAACACAAAATTTACATGAAAGAATATTGTTTTGAATCTGCAGAACAAATGAACAAGAAAAGTTAGTTGATTGGAAAACTATATTTTCTTTAAATGAATTAGGCATTGAATTACTTAAGCATTGTTTTAATTCATTCGCAAAGAATTTACCGGTATTTGTTAGGATCCGTACTGAAAAGTGTTGAGTGCAATGATCAAAAACAAGAAAAAATCAAATAAGCAAAAATTATTGATACTTAGCTCTTTTATAATGGAAGTGATTGATTTGATGAAATGGACGAGCTCGCCCGAGATCTCCACACGTTGTCCTTAAGATATTGGCGTCCGGCTACACTCAAGAGTGATGCTATAGCCCTCATAGGACGGATATCTCCAGGATAAAACACCCTAATACACCTACTACTAGCATATGTAGTAGATACTCAACTTGAGCTTGGCAACTCGAAAAAAAAAACCTTAACGAAAATCGCGAACGCATAAGAAAACATATAAAATATCTTACCTTGGGGTCTCTCTAAAATAGAGAATCCCCTTTCCCATTGATTTTACAAAAGTAGTGAATTTCTTTATATAATAGAATAATACAACTTAAAAAGATGAACTCCTCGATGTGGGACTAAAAAGCTTATATAGTCTCTTAAAACAACTAAAAAGTGGAAACTCCACGGTGTGGGACTAATAAATTTTCATTCACAAAAGAAAATAATAAATTATATTTTTATTAAAACTTTAAAATCATATTTTATTAATCGTTTTCCAACAATCCCAGCATGAATGAAAACTCATTAAAACACGAAAACACGAGATAGATCTTGGTAAATCAACAACTCAATCTCACGACCGAACCGAGCAGATGCATGACAGATCGTGCATGTTGAAGTCATACTAGCCATTCCAACGTCATATCCCTTACACAACAAAGTGTGTTGACCCCGGATCATACTATGGATTGAAAAATCATATAGTATAGAGAACTTTCATCTTTATTTTCTCACAAGGGAGACTAAAGGTTCCTTTCACCAAAGTGAAAAGCATGAACTAGTGAACCCTTAATGACCCTTAGGTCCTAAGTTCCAGTAATACCAAAACCTTAAAAAAGAAAATCACATAAAAAGCGCAGGAAATACCATTTTAGGCAGTGGTGTCCATGAGGTCTTGAACCTTTTCTTAGTGAGATATTACCGGAATTACTTGCTAGAGACGGTGAACTATGTCTTGAACTGCTAGCGTTTGGTGTAATTCGCGATAACGACCACGGATGATATCTCCAAGGTTGCTGCCAAGCTCGAGCCGTTTTGTCCAATTTGGCCCTGGACATATCATGTTTCTCAGAATGCTCTAGAGAATCAAAGTTCATATTCTCATAGGAAGCGGCCCCACTTCCTCATTCCGATAGGTGAGTTTCCATAAAGAGTGTTACTGCTACACCCCACTTCAATATTAAATTGAAACTATAGAACTCATCAAGACTTCTTAAAAGTCCTCCTTCACATGCAGTGACACTATCACGTATACACACCATAGGGAAGGGACAGAGAATGAAATTATCTAATAATATTTAACTTTACCCACCAAAAATTAGTTGTCTCATTCGAAACCTTAATCTTGGGATCTCCAGTCAGCAAGGTTGAGTATCCTTCATGGAAAGTTTAATTCATGAGCTTAAAGCCCCATCCCCCTCGATGCATTTTTAACCATCTCTTTGTATAAACCTTTCGTCAAAGGTTGTGCGATATTCTCCTTGGACTTTATCCAATCAATGGAAATAACGCCGATTGAGATTAGTTATTTTTAGCTTTAGCTATTATAGCTTGGCTAACAAAATGTATAGATATAGCTGGCACATGCCTATGCCAGAGAGGAATGTCTTCTAAAAATCATCTTAGGCACTTGGACTCCTCTCGTACTTTATCTAACGCAATACTCTCATATTCCATAATGAATGAGCAATATATGTCTGTTTGGAAATCTTCCAAAAACAAACCCTCCTGCTATAGTGAAAACATATTCACTTGTAGACTAAGACTCCTATGAGTCAACTATCCAGTTTGCAGCAAAGTCCCTCAAGGACAACAAGATACCTTTCGTAAATCAAACAAAAGGTAATGGAGTATTTTAGGTACCATAATACTCTACTAAGTGCATCCCAATGCTCTTGCTCTGGACTACAAGTATATCTACTTAACTTACTCACAATATAGGCAATGTCCGGACTCTTATATTTCATTAAATCCATCATACATCCTATAACTCTTGAGTATTCAAGTTAAGATACTCCATTACCCTTATTTTTCTTGAGTCTACAAGAAGAATCGTACGGAGACATGCATGCCTACAATCAGACTGATTTTATCTCTCAAGCACAAATTCAACATAATGAGAATGACTAAGATTATCTTCTAATCCTCATCCCTAAGATTACATCAACATGGCATATGTCTTTCAAGTCAACATTCTCATTCAGCACATGCTTTCTATGTTTGTACCAAGTATAAGCATATCATCAACATACAAGCGCACAATCACACATGCATCCTTAACAAGTTACTTGCAAATATACTTGTCAGATTCATTAACTTAAATCCACTATCCATTATCACATGATCAAATTTTTCCATGTCACTCTTATGTGCTTAATTGAAAACCATACAAAAATTTGTTCAACTTACAAACTTTGTCTTTACAACCTTTCACTACAAAGTCCTCAGGTTGGTCTATGTATATTTCTTTATCTAATTCACAGTTTTAGAAAAGTTTTCTTAACATCCATCTGATGTATCTCCAATTTGTTTATGACAGCAATATCAATTAGCATCTCAAGAGAAGTAATTCTCGTCACAAGTGAATAAGAATCAAGGAAATCTACACATTCTTTTAGTTTATAGCCTTTATCTACAAACCCAGCCTTATATTTTTCCACAGTTCCACCCACCTAACGTTTCCTCTTAAAGACTCATTTACAACCCATGGTCTTACTCCCTGAGGTAAACTAGCAAGCTCCCAAGTATGGTTCCCGACGGACTGAGTCCATTTCACTAAATGAAGCTTCCTATCAAAATGGGGTTTCAGTAGATGTCAAGGCTTCTTTACAAGTCTGAGGCTCAGAATAAGCTAGGCATGTTATGAAGTCTCAAGTCTAATTTGGTTACTTCTCTTAGGCTCAACCTCAACTTCATCTTCCTTTAAGATAAATTACTGACTATTTGAAAATAAATTTAGGGGATGAACAACACATCTCTAATGAGGTACAGGTTTAAGAATAAACATGTTCAAAGAACTCATCATCTTTAGATTCCGTAATAATATTCACACCAAAGTCATAAAAATCAGAGCACACAACCAAAAATCTATATGTAGAAGTATACTCAGCATACCCTGTATGAAGACAGAATCAACATTTTTGGTTTCTATCTAGTTCTTTTAGGAAGAGGAATGACAATCTTAGTTAAAAAAAACCCCACACTTTGACGCATTCATAAGAAGGTCATCTACCTTTCCATAAATGATATGGAGTTTCATCTCGATCCTTAAAAGGGTACTCTATTCAGATATACTAGTTAAGAGGACTGCCTCCCCCACAAGGCTGCAGAAGTAATCCTTAACTAACCAACATGGCAATTTCATCTCCTTAAGGATACGATTGTTATGTTCAAGGCTTCCAATTGGTTTTGAACTTCAAGTTTATACATCTTAAGGATTCTAAGGCATCATCCTTATCCCTAAGCAAGTATACAAGATAGTATCTCGTACAATCATCTACGAAAGTTATAAACCATCTTTTACCACAGTGGTTTTGGGTTGAACTCATGTCAACTAGGCCTAACTGAATTAATTTGAAGGGCTTAGAATTATTCTGAACATTTGTGCTAAAAGGTTTTATAGCATAATTTGATTCTACACAGATTTCACTTATGTGTTAGATATCCAAACTAATTTTGGGTATGCAGCCTATGCTGGCCAGTTTAAGCATTGACTTATAAGTTTACGGTTCTAAGTCTACCGCGCAAAACATTCAATCACACAAAGAAAGCACAAGAATCAATTATGTTCACTTTATCAGTTTTTCCGTTAAGCTTATATATACCCAAAGTCCTATAACTCATGCCTAAAAAACCGCTGCCTAGTTATAACAAGTTTGCAGATTCAATTAAAATCTTAAATCTTTTACCAACTACAACAGAATAAGATACAAGATTCTTGCATATGCCCGGAACATGAAAAATTCATTCAATGTGAGAATATTGCAGGATATGAGTTTCTGCTCGACCTTTCCCTTTTATGCAACCTCTGTCGCAGATGAGTTACTCATATAGAGTTTCTCGAACTCCCCTATCCTCTGTTAGGAGGTGAACATGTCTCTGTTTCAACAAACATTCTTGGTGGCTCTAGAGTCCACCTACTGGTCTCTCACATTGGTTATTAAAATAACTTCCGACATCATTCCATTGAACTCCTTCTAGTTTGTTTCAACTAAATTAGCATTAACTTTCTACTTATTAAGGTTTTTATGTTGTCAACAATTTACTGCCGTATGGCTAGGATTTTACACACATAAAAATCACCCTTAATTAAAGTAATGCTAGATTCGAGGTTTATGAAACATACCTTTCTTAAGAAGACTACGCTTAGAGTTGCATTTGATGTTCCCACCTTTGTCAGCTTTGGAAAAATTGTGTTCATCCACATGCGCTGTTAGCCATGTCCCTTTCCAGTTTCATGTCACAATCTTCGTTTATACTCTGACTAGGGAGACGGTAATTTCCAATCACCTAATACATCACATCTCACAAACCTTAGTTCCGAATCGGAAAATAAAATATGAGTTTTGAATATAACATCTACATCTACAAACTTCGTTTGAATCACCATTTCAAAAAAAAACTCATGGGTACCCCATAAAAACTAATTTATTCTACAACAAATTTTTGTTCGTCAGAACTTTAAAGAAACGTTTCTCTGTTTTGTAAAATATCAAAAAAATACTTTTACAACTCCAAAAGTTCCGAAATTTGACGTGGGTAACTATCAGGATGTCTAGTACTCTAGGTCAAAAGGGTTCATCGAAATTCCTTCCAGGTTAAGAGATAAACTCGAAACTCTACAGCTGACCAAAAATTTGTTTTTTGTTTTCCACTCCACAATTAACACCCATGATTCACAAACCAATAAACCCTTTGTGATTATTACAAATATTCATGTCTTAAGATTATTGGGTGCAATAATCAAAAACAAGGAAAAATCAAATAAGCAAAAGTTATTGATACTTAGCTCCTTTATAATGGAAGTGATTGATTTGATGAAATGCAGGGCAAGCTCCCGGATCTCCGCAATAGCAGAAAGGAAAAACTTTGGAAAAAACAGAGTAATTCACGTGTTCAACATGTTGCCCTTATGACATTAGCACCCAGCTATACTCAAGAGTGATGCTATAGCCCTCACATGACGGATATTTCCAGGATAAAACACCCTAATACACCTAGTACTAGCATATATGTAGTAGATGCTCAAATTGAGCTTGGCAACTCTGAAAAAAAAAAAAAAAACTTAACGAAAATCGCGAATGCATAAGAAAACATATAAAATACCTTACCTTGGGGGTCTCTCTAAAAATAGAGAATCCCCTTTCCCATTGATTTTACAAAAGTAGTGAATTTCTTAATATAATGGAATAATACAACTTAAAAAAATGAACTCCCCGATGTGGGACTAAAAAGCTTATATAGTCTCTTAAAACAACTAAAAAGTGGAAACTCCACAGTGTGGGACTAATAAGTTTTTCATTCACAAAAGAAAACAATAAATTATACCATAGCCTAGGGGTGTACATCGGTAGGCAGGCATTAAGCCCGGGACATAGCACAGTAGGCCGGGCGGGCTTGTAGTCCTTACTACCCATTAAGTTTAACAGGCCGGGCCGGCAATAACAAAAATTTAATGCCATGGCCCGTCCATACCCGTGAAACAATACATGCCACGCCAGGTCGAGGTGCCGGAGCCTCGGGCCCAAGAGATAATTTAAAATTTTAAAGTATATATGTTTGTTTTTTTTTTGGCTTGATGAATGATGATATATCTGTAACTCGTTCAAGTGATAGTTCAAGCAATTCATATTCATTACTGTGAAATGTAATTCAGAATTTTCTCTAACCCCAATAAATTATCCACATATGAAATTTAAGTTCTTGAGAAATCCATCACAAGTGGTAAAGAACTTTATTTGAGGATATTGGCAACAGGCGGAGTAACTAAACAAAGCACGGGCAAAACTAACAGGCCGGACTCCAATATTTGAACAAAAACCCGGTCCGCCCACTTATAATTATCGGGCAGGCCGGGCTATATGACAGGCTGTCGGGCGCCCATGGACTCCTTCGGACCCGGGCGGTACATGGCTGGCCACAGGCTTCCGGACATTCTGTACACCCCTACCATAGCCCAACTATAATTTTGAATCGTTTTGGTGTTTCTAGTCATAGAATCTTACGTTGTTATACCATACGGTAGCCAGTTCAATGAATTAGTAACACGGTCCCACAAAAATAAATCATCAATTAGGTGATCTTAGCCCTTCAAAGACTAAAAAGAGGAATAATACATAGTTGTTTTCATTTTATTGGTTAAAATGCATAATTCTTTTTATTTCTTTATCAAATTTGATTATTTGTTAATTATTTGATATGATTAAAAAGAAAAAAATGATTGTATTTTTTAATTTTCTTGTGTAAGAAAGACCTAAAGTTAGGAAAGATCTTATAAAAAAATTTAATAACAAGTACTACCATTTTCCTATCTCCACCTCCATTTCTTACGGTGACGGAATTGGGGTGGCTTACCTATGCTGAAGTCAAAAACTTGATTTTCATTGTTCTTAAGATTTATCCCAGTGTAAATTTGAGTTAGCCAATTATCAAGACAGAAATTTGCGCAACTATAATTTGAAACTCTTATTTTTATTTTTGTATTACTATGATGCTACGTTGAAATTCTGCAAGAAGATTGAAACTCGGTCCCATATAGATAATCCTTGATAATATGATCTCAGCCGTTAAAGGATTCTAAAGACAAAAGTAAAGAACTAATACTTCAAATTCTCTCTCACACACACCGTGTTAATCCTGATACGGTCAAATCTTATTAGAATAGCACCACGTGTGTTAGTTCTTGTTCTACTTCTTCTTTTTCTTTTAACTACTCATGTTTCACCATGCTACAAAAATAAAAAAGCAAAGGGTGTGAAGAATAACATAACTTCCTCGTGTCTACTTAAGAATAACATAACTTCCTAGATGTATCATTGGTTCATCGGTTCATTTTTTCTTTTCTTCCTCGTCCAATGTAAGTATATGACGAAGATTACACAGTGTAAGCCCAAAGCAACATTCTAGAAAGAAAAAAAGAGTCGCGTGATAGCAAAAACCGCACCACTTCCGAGCATTTTGCTCCGGAAACAACTCTCAAAGCTGAAACCCGATATGTTGAAAGGAAAAAATAGCATGTCGCATCAGGTATTATAACCGCAGCTATCAATATTGCAATCGAAAAAGTATAATAGAGTATTGGCTAAAAAAAAAAATTTAGCCCACCCAAACATAAAATCCTGGATCCGTCGCTGGGTTAAAGCTTAATGTAGCAGTGCAATGAAGTCCGGAAAAAACCAGGTGTTTATGGGTAAAAATCGTTTCTGCTGATTTCGGTAATTTCGGTGGGTGAGTGAGAAACTGGTTCAAACCCTAAACAAATGTGCTGCACGTGAGCACTTTATAGATCGAGAGATCAATCTGTACAAGTCCGGCCTAAACCAAGAAATGGCCGTTCCAGACTTGCTTCGGTCACAAAGTGGAGGAGAAGGGTTGATTTGGGGAGGGAAGCAAAGAAAGGTGTTGAGGCTTTAATAATTTTGGGAGAGTAGTATCTCGACTTGTATCGCTAGTGAAGCTTGGAAGCTTGCAAGAGATGGAAGCTTTTGGGAGAGCTTGCAAAGTTGCCTTTACGAGAGTGTGGTATTTTTTCTCCCGACCGAGACTTGTTGTCCGGTGGAAATAGGTAAGACCTATTTATACAAGTCGAGATTGAAACGCACTGGCCTCATGAAGGAAGAGAGTAAAGGGTGAAATAATGGGAGGAGGTGGTAACCGCATGGTTTAATGGGTGAAAATGTTTTCACCATTATTTCCTCTTTTGTTTGACCGCTTTTATTCCTATTCACGCTTTCTTAATTGTGAGCGTAGTGTACGGTGCATGTCATGACCGCCAAACCAAAACCCTAAAGAAGCATCCCCAGTTTTGTGTTGATATCTCGTTGGTTGCGCCTTGAGTGCAAGTGGTGCTGCTAATGGCGCGTGTGGCATGTGCCAATGGCATGTGCGGAATGCCTTGGTGGTAGGTTGCATGGTTTTGCAAGTTAGGCTACCGAGCGTGTGTGTTTGGCATGTGCCAATGGCATGTGCGGAATGCCTTGGTGGTAGGTTGCACGGTTTGCAAGTTAGTACCGGCCAAATGGCATGTGCGAATGCCTTGGTGGTAGGTTGCACGGTTTGCAAGTTAGGCTACCAGCGTGTGTGTTTGGCATGTGCCAATGGCACGTACGGCCATGTTGACCTAGTTGCAAGTCTTGCAAGCCTAGGGCGCTATATTTGGCGTGTGCCAATGGCATAGCGACTTGCAATATGGCTTGCGGCACGTATTGGCATGTGCCATTGGCATGCCAATGGCATGTGCGGCCATGTTGACCTAGTTGCAAGTCTTGCAAGCCTAGGCGCTATATTTGGCGTGTGCCAATGGCATAGCGGCTTGGAATATGGCTTGCGACACGTATTGGCATGTGCTAATGGCATGTGCGGCCATGTTGACCTAGTTGCAAGTCTTGCAAGCCTAGGGCGCTATATTTGGCGTGGGCCAATGGCATAGCGGCTTGGAATATGGCTTGCGGCACGTATTGGCATGTGCCAATATGTGCGGCCATGTTGACCTAGTTGCAAGTCTTGCAAGCCTAGGGCGCTATATTTGGCGTGTGCATATGGCATAGCGGCTTGGAATATGACTTGCGGCACGTATTGGCATGTGCCAATATGTGCGGCCATGTTGACCTAGTTGCAAGTCTTGCAAGCCTAGGGCGCTATATTTGGCGTGTGCCAATGGCATAACGGCTTGGAATATGGCTTGCGGCACGTATTGGCATGTGCCAATGGCACGTGCGGCCATGTTGACCTAGTTGCAAGTCTTGCAAGCCTAGGGCGCTATATTTGGCGTGTGCCAATGGCATAGCGACTTGGAATATGGCTTGCGGCACGTATTGGCATGAGCGGCCATGTTGACCTAGTTGCAAGTCTTGCAAGCCTAGGGCGCTATATTTGGCGTGTGCCAATGGCATAGCGGCTTGGAATATGGCTTGCGGCACGTATTGGCATGTGCCAATGGCATGTGCGGCCATGTTGACCTAGTTGCAAGTCTTGCAAGCCTAGGGCGCTATACTTGGCGTGTGCCAATTGCATAGCGGCTTGGAATATGGCTTGCGGCACGTATTGGCATGTGCCAATGGCATGTGCGGCCATGTTGACCTAGTTGCAAGTCTTGCAAGCCTAGGGCGCTATATTTGGCGTGTGCCAATGGAATAGCGGCTTGGAGATTTGGCATTGTTGCCATGGTGTGCAGTATGCGGCTTGGTTTGGCATTGTTGGCAATGATGCGCGAGTGCGGCTTGGTTTGGCATGGTTGCCATGGTGCGCGAGAGTGTGGCTTGGTTTGGCATTGTTGCCAATGATGCGCAGAGTGCGGCTTGGTTTGGCATTGCTTTGCCATGGTGCGTAGAGTGCGGCTTGGTTTGGCATGGTTGCCATGGTTGCCATGGTGCGCAGAGTGCGGCTTGGTTTGGCATTGTTGCCAATGATGCGCAGAGTGCGGCTTGGTTTGGCATTGCTGCCATGGTGCGCAGAGTGCGGCTTGGTTTGGCATTGTTGCCATGGTGCGCAGAGTGCGGCTTGGTTTGGCATGGTTGCCATGGTGCGCAGAGTGCGGCTTGGTTTGGCATTGTTGCCAATGATGCGCAGAGTGCGGCTTGGTTTTGCATTGCTGCCATGGTGCGCAGAGTGCGGCTTGGTTTGGCATTGTTGCCATGATGCGTAGAGTGCGGCTTGGTTTTGGAATTAGGGTTACTCGTTTGAAAACCTAATCTGCATTTTCAAAAAAAATACCCCTATTAATTATTTACACCGAGTTAAATGCTCTTAGTTAATGTGTTGTGGGTAACACTAGGTCATGGGGTTTCACGATTTTACCCCTTGTCTAAAAACCACCATCAACATTAAGTCCCCTGCTTAGCTCGGAACAGGGGCTTTGTTGCGAGGTAAGCATAAGATGGTGACAAACTATTAACAAAGAAACCGTAAAGAAAATTGAAAGAGGCTTGTCTGACCTTTTATAAATAGGATTTGGAATCCTTGCCTCTGGTAGTTTTGCACAAATCAGGAGGGTGGCATAATTGGTGGGCCTGATGCAGCTTAGGCGACGTTGGGAAGTTGGCGTGAGTTGGGAAACTGAGTAGGCTAGCTGGTGGGACCGGCGCAAAGTGTAGAAGCCGTGTGTGCTTGCAGGTCGGTGCAATTGGTGGGGACGGTGCAGCTTGGACGATGTTGGGAAGTTGGCGTGAGTCGGGAAACTGAGTTGGCTAGCTGGTGGGACCGGCGCGAAGTGTAGAAGCCGTGCGTGCTTGCAGGCGTGACTTGGGCGGCATTGAGAAGTCGCAATTGGTGGGGCCGGTCCAATTTGGAAACCATGCTTGCAGGCGTGACTTGGGCGGCATTGGGAGGTCGCACTTGGTGGGGCCGGTCCAATTTGGAAACCATGCTTGCAGGCGTGACTTGGGCGGCATTGGGAAGTCGCACCCTTTGCGGGCCCGTTTCTTACACGCGTGATTTTGGTAAAAGGGAAATCCTTCCCTATTTAAAAGTCTTTCACGCCTATATATATATATATATAAAGCCCCTTTTTCCCTATTCTGCGCTTTATTCTTTCCTCTTTTCATACTAGCGGCAAAGAGAAACCACTTCCGTGTATGTCTTCGAGTACTCTTCTCTCTCTCTTTTTTTTTTTTTTTTTCACATAGGTATAAACCTTAAGAGTAGGCGCTTCCGCAATCCTTGCATATGATTCCTTGGCGTGCCTCTTGTAGAAAATATTGTACGTATGCGACCAAGGGAATACTGCATATATTGTTTGAACCCGTGGGAAATATTGCATATATGAATTTTCGGTCCCGAAAGAAATATTTGAACCCGAAGAAAATACTGCGTGTGTATTTCGAACCCGTAGAGAAACCTGTATGAATCCCGAAGAAGAATGCTGTGTATATGCTTCATATATTTTTGAACCCGAATAAGGATACTGTAGACACACTTGTACCCGTATAGAATGCCGCGTATATAGTCTCGAACCCGAAGAAAATACCGCGTATATAGTCTTGAACTCGAATAAAATACGTCTTCCTACCCCTTTCTCTTTTTTTTTTTTTTGGGTACGATTATGTGTCAGTCAGATAACTTCGCCTTTCTTCGTTTGTTTTGTGCAGACATCTTATTACCAAATTGTTATGAAGGAATTCGATAAGATGTTACCTGAACCAAATTTCACTTCGTCGAAGGATGCTCATAATTCCAAGCCGAACATAGATGATGAATTCTTCACTAGAGCCCTCGCCCCTGCTCGGAAGAATCACCTATGTTTCGTGCCGATTTTGCTAACCGGTGGTGAGGATGACAGAAGACACGTTCGGTTCGCCCAGAGCACCATTCGGTTCTTGTCTTCATAAAGGGGTATATTCCTCTTCCAACATTGACTTCGGGATGTGTCAAAGTCCATTGCGTTCTTTTGACGGATGGGTTGAGTTCATGGTGAGCGAGGAGCGTATAAATACCAACTTGACTCGAGCGCAGTCATTGATGCCATCAAGACTTCAAGAAATCTCCAGTTAGGAAGGACATCCTGTGCTTGGTTGCTTTCATCTCCAGATGGTGTTCGGACACCCATACAATCATATGTAGATGGGGTGAGATAACTTTCTCCTTGGAGAGTGTGGCTCTCTTCTTTGAATCTTCCCAGAATCGGGAACCTTAGAATCCAATTATCCGAAAGTGAGGTGAAGATGCGGGATGACCTGCAGCTAAGTTGGGGATTTTGCTCGGAAAGACTCCATTGCAAAGTCGAAGGATTCTGCCGCCAAATAGGATGAAAGGTGCCCTTACGGTTGGTGGATATCTCAATGGTTTCCGGACGAGTTGGATCCCGAATGTAAAAGCAAGATCTTCATGTCGCAGCATTTTTGGCTCTCTGGTTATCCGAGACATTTTTGATGATGGTTCCGGCAAGAAAGGAATAAGACCGGAGCTGTTAGAGATTGCCGTGAAGTTGGCAAAGGGTGAATTTCTTTGCATTGGCAAGCTGTTCCTTGGTTCCCCGTATGTGCATCTGGATCACCTAGTTGCGAACATGCAAGTTTCGAATGGTTTCATGAAAGTGGATTCATATGTGCACGTTGCTTTTCCGTAAGTCCGGCTATGGGAGCACTTCGAGAAGTATGCTCCGAAACCGCCGCCTTCGCTTCCCGTGAGTTGGGGGCTCTCGAATTCTTCGATGGGTGAACAAAGCGCCCAAGAGTTAGCGTGAGCTTGGTTAGTTTTCTTGATAAGTTGCATGAAATCAATTTTCGTCCATGGGGGCCGATCCATAAGTCGTGATTCAAATGGACACCTTTGCTTCGCTCCGCTCACGTCTTTGTCTTCGATGACGATTTGAGTGCTTTGTGAAAACCTATTCATTCGTAGCTGCTCGCCTTGTTATATACCGTCTTTCTTCGTGGGATCTTTCCATAGCCGCTTATAATATTGACCGTGCCGCTTCGTCACATGGGTTTCGATCAAGGGGTGCCTCTTGTTTACCGGCCAGTGATCCCTAAAGACTCATTGCGCGTCGCCCTTGACGCCGGTGTCCTTAAGCCGGGTATCCGTCTTTCCTTCTTTCAAATGGGAAGAGTAACTTCACGACCTTCGGCTATAATGAGTTTTGGTGCAACGAGTTTACTATGATCCGAGATTTTGTAAATAACGTGGTGGAAAACGTTCGTTGCAAACCTTCCCCATCGGTTCAAGGAGTATCCAATGTTGAGAGATCCCAAGCGAAAGTTGCCTAGCAATTCGGAAAGCCCCCAGCCAAGGAACGGAGAACGAAGAACCGTGTTGGCGGGTTCCGGACGGTTTCACAAGATCCTCCCACGGCTCTTGTGTATTTCGCTTCTTCCACAACCAGGTATGTGTCGCCTCTTCATTGGTTTGTCTCAAAACACGTGAATTTCTACCGAGAATATGTGTCTTGTTTTTCCTCCAGGGCTTCGGTAGTGTTAATGCTTTCGCTGCCCTTGCACGTTGCCGAGACGGCAGCTTCTTCAAGGAATTCCGGCGCACCGAGCCTACTCATAGCAATGATGAGTCAACAAGCGAGAGTGATTCCTCCGCAGACCGGTTCTTCTTCGGGAAGTGGTTCGGTGAGTTTCGCGCTTCTTTTCTTTCTTCTTCTTCTGTTTCTTCTTTTGAAAAATGTCTAACTCAAGTTTGCAGGAGGAACTTGGTTCGAAGGACGATTCTGGGGTGGAGTCACACGAAAACTTGCCTTTGGTGACCACCGCCGGTGACTTGGAGATGGGAGTTAGCCAATTTCCGGCACAAGACGTGGTTCAAACGGTGGATGATTCTCTCGATGGTTGTTGCCGTAGACATGGAAGAAGACCCTTTGCGAGTCGTGAGGCCACTTGCGGGCGCCATTTTTGATCCCCCGTACTTGGTTCCTTATCCAGTCATGTGCTGGTTGGCGGCTTCAAATAAGGCCGGCTAAACATGAGGCGTTGTACACCGTAATCTGGGAGAAGCACGGACATATGGCTACAAACAAGAAAGTTACTAGTCGATTTGCGCTGGTTAAGCGTGTGGAAGAGTCTTTATCTTCCATTGAGGATATGCGTGAGGTAACCGGTCACACCGCTTCAAGACGTTATTGCCGACCGGGAGCACCATCGCGACGTGTGCGTAGAAAAGGAGTTTAATACTTCGTGGTTTGTCGAAGGCCTTGCCGAGATCCAAAAGTTGAAAGATGCAAAGAATCGAAAGCCTTTCCGCGAGGAGATTGCACGACAGAGATGGAACTCAAAAGCTTTCCAAGATGTTGACTATGAAGAGAGCGGCTCTTGAGGACGCAAAGTTGACTTTTTCCAAGAAGAGCAGACTTCTCGTTGGACGATTTTTCTTGAACGTTTTTTCTCGTTAAACTTTCATTTATGTTTTTTTTTTTTTTTTGAAAGACATATCGGATGTCCGGTTCAAAACTTGACCTTTGATAGACAATGGGTAGCTTTTTAGGTATTGGATTATTTCTGGGATGAATGGTTTCGGTAATATGACTCGATTATGTTTTGGGAAAAGAATATTGCTTTTATGAAAGTGTGTGCTAGCAATAGGCACAAGACTCGGTAGCATGACGGTTTTACTAAAAACCTAAAAATAGATTGTATATCTTGCCCATCTCGAATTTACTCACTTCATAGGTTTGCGAACACGCCCCTCTCCATGTAAAAGGCGGTTCTTTGTCGGTGGCTTTGCCGGTAGCATCCCCAAAGAAGTCCCCACCATCGTGTAGTTTTAACAATCGATAACCGGGTTGTCCGAGTCTGACCGGGTCGCAAGTCCCCAATCGCTGGTAGCATTTTCAACGAGTCCCCGCCAGGTGTAGTTTTACAACCGGTAACCGGGTCGTCGGCGCTTGATTCGGATCGAGTCGCTTTCCTCTACCATCTTGACATCCGGGTCGAAGAACGAGATCGACAACTGACATTGTAGCCGATATATCAATCCTTCCGCTGTGGTCGCCAATTGTTTATGGTTAAAAATCGTTTCTGCCGATTTCGGTAATTTCGGTTGGTGAGTGAGAAACTGGTTCAAACCCTAAACAAATGTGCTGCACGTGAGCACTTTACAGATTCGAGAGATCAATCTGTACAAGTCCGGCATAAACCAAGAAATGGCCGTTCCAGACTTGCTTCGGTCACAAAGTGGAGGAGAAGGGTTGATTTGGGGAGGGAAGCAAAGAAAGGTGTTGAGGCCGACACCCCGGGGAGAGTAGTATCTCGACTTGTATCGGAAAGTGAAAGCTTAGGAAGCTTGCAAGAGATGGAAGCTTTTGGGAGAGCTTGCAAAGTTTCCTTTCGAGAGTGTGGTATTTTTCTCCCGACCGAGACTTGTTGTCCTGGTGGAAATAGGTAAGACCTATTTATACAAGTCGAGATTGAAACGCACCCTGGCCTCATGAAGGAAGAGAGTAAAGGGTGAAATAATGGGAGGAGGTGGTAACCGCATGGTTTAATGGGTGAAAACGTTTTTCACCATTATTTCCTCTTTTATTTGACCGCTTTATCCCTATTCACGCTTTCTTAATTGTGAGCGTAGTGTACGCCGCATGTCAGACCACCAAACCAAAACCCTAAAGAAGCATCCCCCCAGTTTTGTGTTGATATCTCGTTGGTTGCGCCTTGAGTGCAAGTGGTGCTGCTAATGGCGCGTGTGGCATGTGCCAATGGCATGTGCGGAATGCCTTGGTGGTAGGTTGCATGGTTTTGCAAGTTAGGCTACCAGCGTGTGTGTTTGGCATGTGCCAATGGCATGTGCGGAATGCCTTGGTGGTAGGTTGCACGGTTTGCAAGTTAGGCTACCAGCGTGTGTGTTTGGCATGTGCCAATGGCACGTACGGCCATGTTGACCTAGTTGCAAGTCTTGCAAGCCTAGGGCGCTATATTTGGCGTGTGCCAATGGCATAGCGACTTGGAATATGGCTTGCGGCACGTATTGGCATGTGCCAATGGCATGTGCGGCCATGTTGACTAGTTGCAAGTCTTGCAAGCCTAGGGCGCTATATTTGGTGTGCCAATGGCATAGCGACTTGGAATATGGCTTGCGGCACGTATTGGCATGTGCCAATGGCACGTGCGGCCATGTTGACCTAGTTGCAAGTCTTGCAAGCCTAGGGCGCTATATTTGGCGTGTGCCAATGGCATAGCGACTTGAATATGGCTTGCGGCACGTATTGGCATGTGCCAATGGCACGTACGGCCAGGTTGACCTAGTTGCAAGTCTTGCAAGCCTAGGCGCTATATTTGGCGTGTGCCAATGGCATATCGACTTGGAATATGGCTTGCGGCACGTATTGGCATGTGCCAATGGCATGTGCGGCCATGTTGACCTAGTTGCAAGTCTTGCAAGCCTAGGGCGCTATATTTGGCGTGTGCCAATGGCATAGCGGCTTAAAATATGGCTTGCGGCACGTATTGGCATGTGCCAATGGCATGTGCGGCCATGTTGACCTAGTTGCAAGTCTTGCAAGCCTAGGGCGCTATATTTGGCGTGTGCCAATGGCATAGCGGCTTGGAATATGGCTTGCGGCACGTATTGGCATGTGCCAATGGCATGTGCGGCCATGTTGACCTAGTTGCAAGTCTTGCAAGCCTAGGGCGCTATATTTGGCGTGTGCCAATGGCATAGCGGCTTGAATATGGCTTTCGCACGTATTGGCATGTGCCAATGGCACATGCGGCCATGTTGACCTAGTTGCAAGTCTTGCAAGCCTAGGGCGCTATATTTGGCGTGTGCCAATGGCATAGCGGCTTGGAATATGGCTTGCGGCACGTATTGGCATGTGCTAATGGCACGTGCGGCCATGTTGACCTAGTTGCAAGTCTTGCAAGCCTAGGGCGCTATATTTGGCGTGTGCCAATGGCATAGCGACTTGGAATATGGCTTGCGGCACGTATTGGCATGTTCCAATGGCATGTGCGCCATGTTGACCTAGTTGCAAGTCTTGCAAGCCTAGGGCGCTATATTTGGCGTGTGCCAATGGCATAACGGCTTGAATATGGCTTATGACGTATTGGCATGTGCCAATGGCATGTGCGGCCATGTTGACCTAGTTGCAAGTCTTGCAAGCCTAGGGCGCTATATTTGGCGTGTGCCAATGGCATAGCGGCTTGGAGATTTGGCATTGTTGCCATGGTGTGCAGTATGCGGCTTGTTTTGGCATTATTGGCAATGATGCGCAGAGTGCGGCTTGGTTTGGCATGGTTGCCATGGTGCACAGAGTGTGGCTTGGTTTGGCATTGTTGCCAATGATGCGCAGAGTGCGGCTTGGTTTGGCATTGCTGCCATGGTGCGCAGAGTGCGGCTTGGTTTGGCATGGTTGCCATGGTGCGCAGAGTGCGGCTTGGTTTGGCATTGTTGTTATGTGCGCAGTGCGGCTTGGTTTGGCATTGTCGCCATGGTGCGCAGAGTGCGGCTTGGTTTGGCATTGTTGCCATGGTGCGCAGAGTGCGGCTTGGTTTGGCATGGTTGCCATGGTGCGCAGAGTGCGGCTTGGTTTGGCATTGTTGCCAATGATGCGCAGAGTGCGGCTTGGTTTGGCATTGCTGCCATGGTGCGCAGAGTGCGGCTTGGTTTGGCATTGTTGCCATGATGCGCAGAGTGCGGCTTGGTTTTGGAATTAGGGTTCTGTGTTTGAAAACCCTAATCTGGTATTTTGAAAAAAATACCCCTATTAATTATTTACACCTGAGTTAAATGCTCTTAGTTAATGTGTTGTGGGTAACACTAGGTCATGGGGTTTCACGATTTTACCCCTTGTCTAAAAACCACCATCAACACCAGGTAAGGACTAAAACAATGACAACTCAAACCAAGGATGAGATGGAGTTGCTGGGATTGCTTTGGAGGCTATTGAATGGAGCAGATGTATAAGCAAGCAAGGAACCATTATGGAATCCAATTGTAGCAATATCATTAAAGAACGGCTAAAAGAACTAGTTGGGTTGGCAGACCAAATCTCAATGGAAAGGCTACCAAAACAAGTTTTGGAGCAATAGTTTAAACAACTTTTGCAAACGCAACATGTGCAATTGGCTACTATCTATTGGGATATTTGTAAGATATGTGTATTTACTTTGCAATATTTTGTATTTACTTTGCAATATTTTCTTACTTACCTTAGTCAATGTCGACATCCTTCTTTACAATGTATGTCGACATCTCTTGTAAACTTTGTATATAAGGCCTTGCCTTCTTCTCTAACAATCAATGAGAATATTTGAGAATTCCATTCATAAAAACTACATGGTATCTTTAGAGCCAGAAAATTTTTAGATTCAAATCTTTTATAACAATGGGAACACCTCATTTGGATGATGAGATTCCACAACCAACCTCTTCACGTACTTCCAATCCTTTGTATGCTCTAGCTTCGAATGATAATCCAGAACAACATCACGCACGTTGTTCTTAAGGGATCCAACTACGAAGAATGGGCTAAAGCGATTAGGGTTTCGTTGGGAGCAAAACGAAAACTCGATTTCATTAACGGTAAAATACTTAAACCTACAACTGATTCTAATGATCTTGAGGATTGGTGGACGGTTAACTATATGATTGTGGCTTGGATTTTTAATACTATTGATCCGAATATTCGATCTACTATTTCTTATCGTGATACTTCATATGAATTGTGGGAAGATATCCGTTCACATTTTTCTGTTGGAAATGGTATTAAAATTTTTCAATTAAAATCTGATGTTGCTGCTTGCAAACAAAAATCTGGTGAGTCAGTTATGGCTTATTATGGACGTTTAAAGAAATTATGGGATGATATCAATGACTTTGATGCTTTGCCTTCTTGTTCTTGTTCCGGTTGCAAATGTGATTTGAATAAAACCCTTCGTACAAGACGTGAAGCCGATCAAAGCGTGAATTTCTAATGGGTCTTGAATCTTATTATGCTAATGCACGCTCTAATATTTTATCCATCGAGCCATTGCCATCTCTTCACTCTATGTACTCAAGAATTTCACAAGAGGAGGAGGTTCACCTTTATACTCAACGAAGGACTGAAGAAGCACCACCAATGGCCTTTGTTGTTCGTAGTAATATGCCACAAGGTGTGAAATCTGGCCGATCTCCGTTAAAGTGCAGTTTTTGTGGCTATCATGGACATCTTGAGGAACGCTGTTGGGAGAAACATGGTTATCCACCTGGCCGTGAACCTAGGCGTCCGCAAGCCACAGGTCGTGGAAAACCAAGCTCAAACACCCCTGAAACAGTTGCTACACCTAAAGTGAATGCTGTCTTGGGTGAAATGTCTGCACCTACCAATCCTATTCGTTTAACTGGTAAGAGAGCTTATACTTGGATTGTTGACACTGGTGCATCGAATCACGTTTGTTGTGATGAAAATCTCTTTGATTTCTCTCGTGCCATAACTCCTATTCACGTTGGGTTGCCTAATGGTGCTACTATAGAGGCCACCAGAATAGGGAAAGTCACTTTAAACGCTTCTTTAGTTTTGAACAATGTGTTATTCGTCCCTTCATTCACTTGCAACTTACTATCAGTCTCGCAACTTCTCTCTTCTAGAAAATTAAGCATACAATTTACATTCTCTTACTGTGTTGTACAGGACCTTGTCTTGAGGATGATGATAGGTATGGGTGAACTTATTGGGGGGCTTTATCATCTGCCGATGAGGGAACCAACTCGTGTTAATGTTGTTCATGGGAAAGACATGGCAGATTTATGGCATAAACGTCTAGGACATCCTTCTCGACAAGTAATGGAGCTGCTACCTCAAGTTTGTCGTAGTAATAATAATAAGATGGAGTTTAAAGCTTGTGATATTTGTTATCGGGCAAAACAAACTCGTAGTATCTTTCCGTTAAGTGAAAATAAAGCAGATAAATTGTTCGATTTAATTCATTGTGATGTTTGGGGTCCTTATCGTGCAAATCGTGCTTGCAATTCTCGGTATTTTTTGACTATTGTGGATGATTTTTCTAGATGTGTGTGGGTATATTTGATGAAAACAAAGGACGAGGTTCCACGTTTATTAATGAATTTTTTCTCCTTGGTTGATCGACAATTCACCAAAAGAGTAAAAGTTTTGCGAAGTGATAATGGGACAGAATTTAAGGGTCTTAGTACTTATTTTCATACGAATGGGATAATTCACCAGACATCCATGGTTAAAACGCCTCGAAAAATGCTAGAGTAGAACGTAAACATCGTCATATTCTTAATGTTGCTCTCGTGCTTTACGTTTTCAAGCTTGTTTACCTATTGATTTTTGGGGTGAATGTGTTCTAACCGCTGCATATCTGATTAATCGCACTCCCTCTCGTGTGCTTGATTTTAAGACACCTTTTGAAATGCTTTATGGTCGTGCTCCTACTCTCGACCTACTTAGAGTTTTTGGATGTTTATGTTATGCGAAGAATATTAATCCTCGTGATAAGTTTGACAGTCGAAGTCGTCGATGTATTTTTCTTGGATATCCTTTTGGGAAGAAAGGATGGCATCTATTTGATCTTGCAACGGGGATTATTTTTTCAGTCTCGTGATGTTAGCTTTGTTGAAGATGTTTATCCTCTAGCTGATTCCGAAGAAATAAACCGTCTTCACTCATTATATCCATGAGAACTTGATAATACCGCGAATTGTGGGGATTTTTTGAGGACTGTACACGATCGCAATCCCCTAACAAATACAACAAGGGCCTCCTGGCGCTTCTATACTTCCGGCCAAAGACGTTGGTTTATGATGCATCTTCGGACACGTCTCTTGAGGATGCGCCACGAGTGCCTTTGCGGTGACGCTCAACCTTCATCCAAAGGATGGTGTTTTGTTACCCGGCAGATCTCGAAAATTTGTCAGTTTGGTTGGAAATGAAAGTGTCCTAAGAGATAATGATGGAAATGTTTTGGTTGATGATACTCTTACTTTGTTGAAAGCACCGTACTTTACCGATGCAAACCTTGGTCGTGGTAAACGTATCAAATTCGAAAATGTCGAGACATAAAGATTTTGTAAAATGGCAAAATGTGGAGCCGAAGACTAACACGACTTTGGTTCCCCCTCACAAGTTCACACATACCAGTCCATTCCTCGTGTACTCCATATCCTATAACACATTATGTAAATTGTAATGCTTTTACATTTGCTTGTATCAACATTTTCTTGCAGCTCTTTCGTCTGTTAAGGAGCCTACATCCTTTAAGGAAGCAATGAATGATCCTCGCTGGAGAAAAGCGATGGAGGAAGAAATTGCGGCCCTCATTGCCAATGGAACTTGGACACTTGAAGACTTACCTCCGGGAAAATTGGCTATCGGATGCATGTGGGTTTTCGGATCAAGCGTCGTTCTGATGGTACGGTTGAACGATACAAGGCACGCCTGGTTGTCTTCGGTAATCATCAACAAGAGGGAATAGATTTCAGTGAGACTTTTGCTCCTACTGTAAAAATGGTTACTGTGCGTACTTTTTAACAGTTGCCGCCGCGATCGGATTGGGAGTTAGTTCAAATGGACGTTCATAATGCGTTTCTTCATGGTGACTTGGATGAAGAGGTATATATGCGTCTTCCTCCGGTTTAGTAATGGCGTGACCGGCAAGGTATGTAGGCTACGTAAGTCTCCGCGTATGGTTTGCGACAGGCACCTAGATGTTGGTATGCCAAGTTAGCCACACTTGCGTGCATACGGTTTTTCCGCAAGCAAATCTGATCATTTTTTATTTGTTTATCGTAAAAGGGCGTGATATTGAATATTCTTGTTTATGTGGATGATCTTGTTATTCTTTGGGAATAATAGCGATGCTATTCGTGAACCGAAATCTTATCTTGGTGATTGTTTTCATATGAAGGACTTGGGAAAATTGAAGTATTTTCTCGGCATTGAAGTGGCTAGAAGTTCAAAAAAGGATTTTTCTTTGTCAACGCAAATATGCTCTTGACATATTGTCCAAACAGGTCTTTTAGGTTCTAAACCAATGAGCGTTCCAATGGAAGAAAATCATCGTCTAGCTCTTGCATCGGACACACCTATGACAGATCCTCGGCTTCGGTATAGACGACCGGTGGGGCGTCTAATTTATCTTACCATAACTCGCCCGAGCTTTCTTATGCGGTTCATATATTATCTCAATTCATGAAGCATCCAAAACAATCTCAATGGGATGCGGCTTTGAGAGTTGTTCGTTATTTGAAAAACGATCCGACCAAGGTATATTACTTCGTGCCGATTCCACTCTAGTTCTTGATGTTTATTGTGATGCGATTGGGCTAGTTGTCCAATAAGTAGACGTTCTCTCTCGCTTATTTTGTATTCCTTGGGAACTCTCCTATCTCTTGGAAAACAAAGAAATCAAGTTTCCGCTCTTCGCGAAGCGGTTGAATATCGTGCCATGGCTTCAGCCACTTGTGAAATCATTTGGTTGAAGAATTTGCTTCGGAGTCTTGGTGTTGAGCATGCTGCGCCCGTATCTCTTCATTGTGACAGTCAAGCTGCTCTACATATTGCAAACAATCCGGTCTTTCATGAACGTACGAAACACATTGAAATAGATTGTCATTTCGTACGAGATGAGATTCTCAAAGGTACTATTGCTCCTGCGTACGTTCATACTACTATTCAACTTGCTGATATTCTTACCAAAGCTCTGGGTCGTCAACATTTTCAATCTCTTCTTGCCAAGTTGGGCATTTCCAAACTTCATGCTCCAACTTGAGGGGGGGTATTGGGATATTTGTAAGATATGTGTATTTACTTTGCAATATTTTGTATTTACTTTGCAATATTTTCTTACTTACCTTAGGCTGAATGTCGACATCCTTCTTTACAATGTATGTCGACATCTCTTGTAAACTTTGTATATAAGGCCTTGCCTTCTTCTCTAACAATCAATGAGAATATTTGAGAATTCCATTCATAAAAACTACACTATCTTCCTAGTTGTTTATTCGACATTCTAAATTCTGACAGATTCTTGCAAGTAGGCAGTGTCAAGTCCATGTATAAGTCTTTTGTAATCCTCCTCTTTTGCTTTTAAAAAGAAACTATCCTGCACTCTTTAACAAGAAATGGTTCTCGCGAGTTTGCACGAGACCGAGACTATGTTGCACGGATACGGACACGGACACTGTTATGACACGACACCTGCCACGGGACACGTCAAATCTCAAAATATCGGGTTCTGGGGACACGTTATATATATTATTCACATCATTAAAATAAAATATTACTACAATCTACACAACAAAATAATTACTCTTATTTTTAAAATATTTGATTACTAATTATATAAAATTAATAATAATATAATAATGGTAAAGTTTTTCATGAATCATGCTTGGATTTGACTAAAACAAGAATAAATTAGCGTCTCATTTAGTTTATTTTGATTTTCCAAACCAAAATAAATCATTTATGACGTGTCCGAAAGTGTCCAACTAGTGTCCGCCAAAGTGTCCAATAACAATTTTTACGCGACACATGATGTGGCGTGTCCATCGAAAGTGTCGAGAAGTGTCGTAACCGTGTCGTGTCCGTTTACGTGTCCGACACGGTTACGGCATCTTTCTTGGAGTGTCCGTGCAACATAGGACCGAGATAACCCATAGGCGCCTATTACCCGTCATTGGCCTGTCCGGCCCAACAATTAGAGTTAAAATGGTTAGAGCAAAACCCTATTTCCTGAAGCTACCACTAATACAAATGTAGGATTTTCCTGTGTGCACAAGCAAAACCCTAACTTCATCATGCAACTCGGGCACAAAGAAATTCCACCCTTCGTCCAAACTATGAAGGGTAAGATCGCATTACCGAGCTTACCAGAAGATGTTGTCAACATTATACTTTTGATGTTACCGGCCAAATCAATCGTACGATTCAGGTGTGTATGCAAACTCTGGTTACAATTATTCAAAAGCCCTGATTTTATCAATATGCATCTCAACTATGCTGTTGAAAATATGAATAATAATGTTTTCCTTTCTGCATTATCTTCGTACGATTTCCGACCACTACCAAATTATTATCGCGTAGATTTTGATCCAGCTTCAGCATCATCCCTGAGTAATAAGGCTGTCAAGATTGATTTGCCAATATTTAGCAGTGTCCAAGAAAAACTTGTTTTGGCTACTAGTCGCAGCTGTCTTGGTTCATGTAATGGCATATTTTGCTTTTCTAAATACCTTTTCTATGATTCAGTCATGGTTTCCTATGGAACCCATCTACTCATGAATTTAAGGAGATAGTGTATAAAAACCACATAATGGAGTTGTTGTGTATGGGTTTGGTTACGACTGTAAGATCCATGATTACAAGTTAATATTAATTTTTAATACGCAGCAGTACATAATGTTTGATGACATTGAGGAGTACTCAGATACTTTTTGTGAAATTCATGTTTACACACTTGGTTCAAGTTCATGGAATATGATAGAAACACTCCTGTCGTATACGGTTTGAATTCTATGAAGATTTTAAATGGAGCCATGCACTGGGTAGCAAAAAGGTTATAGGTACCGGTCACCAACGAGCAGTAACTACGGTGATAGTTTCTTTTGATATAGTTGAAGAGAAAACCAAAGAAATCCAAATACCAAGTTGCTGCTCATTGGATGAAAAATACAAGTTTAGAAACGAAAGGCTGGGGTGTGCTTGGTATGAGCTTTACTTCTCAGTTCATGTTTCAGACTTATTCGAGTTATGGGTGATGAAGGATTACGGCGTTGTAGATTCTTGGACTAAGCTTTTGAGTATTCCGGAAGTGATGGAAAATATTTATATCAGGAAGCTGCTATCTTCCAATAAGAATGGCCAGATACTGTTGACCTATTCTCGTTCGCAAGGTAAGTATTCTAAGAATGGTTTCGTCTCATATGACTTGCAAAATGGAAGCTTAAAGTTTTTGAATATTTATGAGACGCCGGAAAATTTTACTGCAGAAACTTTTGTCGGAAGTCTTGTTTCACTTAAATCGTCTAGGTAATCCGTAAAGTTATGCTCAGAAAAAAACAAGAAACAATGTTATAAGAAACAAGTACGTTAAAGTTGCCAAGGAAGAACCAGCTAATGGACATCTATATCATCTTGTTATGAACTGCTAATGTTCTCAATTCCTAGACAAGGAAGAACCAGCTGATGGACATCTATATAATCTTGTTATGAACTGCTAGTGTTCTCAATTTCAAGTTTTCTACATCTGATTCTTCCTATGTTTATTAAAATATGTTTCTGGATTTATCCTTCCATATGTTTCCATTTTTATTTAAAGATTCAAATGGTTTGTCTTCATACCAAACTTCCACAACCACTGATATTGATTTGCTGGGTATTCAGAGCCATTGCGAAA
Organism: Papaver armeniacum; assembly: GCA_023531295.1. Lineage (NCBI taxonomy): Eukaryota > Viridiplantae > Streptophyta > Magnoliopsida > Ranunculales > Papaveraceae > Papaver > Papaver armeniacum. The sequence continues at coordinate 905,376 of JAJJWW010005803.1, read as the reverse complement.
AGAAAGTGGCTCACGAGTTGGTAAGATTAATAAACACAAGTAACGCCTCCGGATTCCATTGTTTTTTTTGTTTTTGATCAATACAACAAAAATTTTATAGAAGAAAGAAAGAATATACAGAAATAGCCAAGGGCATTACAAAGGAAATCAACAAGAGAACAACCATAATGCACAAAGGCGGGCACAAACAACAGCAAAAGCAACAAGAACATAAGTTAGTGCAACCTATTCACTATAAGTGCCCAATTGTAATGAAGATCTTGGTAGGTGATCCCTCTGAAAGACAGATTGGTAGAATTCCAGTAAAGCAGCAGTGACTTGATCTTCCTTATAAGATTATCTTGCAAGTATTCCTTGTCTTCAAAGATGCAAGAGTTTCTTTGTTTCCACACACTCCAAACAAAGGCGAAACGTAAAAGCTCCCACAACAACAAACCATTCTCACTAAGTCCTTGCATCCAATGGCATATGAAAATGTCAGTAATATTGTAGTTTGATACCCAGTCCCATGAGAATTCATGCATGAAAACATCCTAACCATATTGATAACAGGGCAATGCATAAACAGGTGGTTGATGGTTTCCGAATCATTTTTGCAGAAAACACACCTATTTACAAATACCCGTCCCCTTCTCGCAAGATTGTCTTGAGTTAGGATTGCGCCATGATGAATAAGCCACACGAAAAAAGCAATTTTTATAGGGACTTTAGTATTCCAAATTTTCGAATAAGGGAAAACATTACCTGAACTTTGTTGCAGCCCCTTGTAGCATGACTGAACCGTGAACACTCCCTTTATCAAATGATTCATGGTACTTTTATCAAATGATTCATGGAATGTTGCTAAGTTTCCACGAGGTTACATACCAATTGTACTTCTTCTATTTTGGTTAGAGCATGCATCTACGTGCTAAGTTTGATTCGATGCATGATTTTTTCGAATGGTGAACACAACAACCACATTCATATTAACTTTTATATATCATGAATCTTTCTAATAACTAAGTTGATGTTTCTGCATAAAAACTGCAATTATCACATTCCGGAAGTGAGGGACAAGGAAAGCTTTTAAAGAAGACTAGCTAGGAATTGCTGAACGACAGCCACATGCAACGCCTAGACCAACCAACACATATATGTGTATTCCCAATCATTGAAGCATAGGCTCAAAGAGTTGAGGAAGTCCGACAATTAACATCTCGTAGCTTAATAGGATTAGGAGTGGCGCCCGGATCCCGAAGGTAAGAAACTAAAGTTTCAATAGGTTTATGAACTTGTGGTATTCTTCTATACATACTATCATGACAAATACGTATACGATACTGTTTCTTTTGATTAGCCCATTATCCTGTGTTCTCAGAGATATCAATGTAAGTTGTTGTTCCTCGCCAAGTCCTAGGGAGCCCATGAATGCTCGGGTTGTAGCCCGCGATTGCAAATTTGTGAGATTATCCGATCCAATTGTTAGTCATGTAATTGGATACTGCAAAACCCTTTGTATTTCCTCAAGCTACATATATTAATGTTAGATTGTCTTGTGTGCACAAAACCCTAACTTCATCATGCAACAGCTCAGGGAAAAAGAAATTATACCCCTTGTCAAAACTTTGAAGGGTGAAATCGCATTACCCAGCCTTCCGGAAGATATTATCATCGTTATACTTTGGATGTTACCAGCCAAATCAATCATGCGATTCAGGTGCGTATGCAAACTCTGGTTAGAACGTTTCAAAAACCCTAATTTTATCAAGATGCATCATAACCATGCTGTTAAAATTAACAACTACAGTGTCTTTTTAGATGCAACGTATTATTTGCGCGGACCAGTACCATCTTATTATCGTGTAGATTTCGACGGAGCTTCGGCATTATCCTTGAATAATAAGGCTGTTAAGATTAACTTACCATCGTCGAATGTCAAATTCAGCTTTATTGGTTCGTGTGATGGCATATTATGCTTTTGTCCTTTTGATTATTTTAATTCGGTTACAGTTTGCTTATTATGGAACCCATCTACTGAAGAATTTAAGGAGATAGTTTATAAAAAAACATACATTAGGGATGTTATGGCATATGGGTTTGGTTACGATCGTAAGATTGATGATTACAAGTTAATATTAATATTTGAGTTCCACTCCAATAATTCTGAAATTCATGTTTACACATTAGGTCAAGTTCATGGAAAATTATAGGAAACACTCCTTGTGTACACCGCGGCACGGTGCCGCACGTGTTCTTTGAAGCCTTTGAATGGATCTATGCACTGGGTAGCAAGAAAGATTATAGTTATCGGCGATCAAGAAACAGTAACTAGGGTTATAGTTTCTTTTGATATTGCTGAAGAGAAAACCAAGGAAATCCAAATACCAATTGCAAGTTGCATACAGGTTGAAGAATACAAGCTCAGAAATGTAGAAGTGGTTGTGCTTGAAACGACCTTTACCTCTCAGTTGTCTCAGGTCAAGCTTCAGACGTATTCGAGCTGTGGGTGATGAAGGATTACGGTGTTGTAGAATCGTGGACTAAGCTTTTAAGTATTTCAATAACTGGGGCTGAGGGGAAGCTGTTATCGTTCAATAAGAACGGCAAGATCCTCCTATTCACCGGTCATTGTTCACAAGGTAACCAGGTTAAGAAGACTTTAGTCTCATATGACTTGAGATATGAAAGATCTACGTTTTTGAATATTGATGATATGCCGGGAAGGTTTACAGCCGAAACTTTTATTGGAAATCTAGTTTCCCTTAACTCGGCCAGGTGAGTTCTTGAAGTCATTTTTATATAAAACAAGAATCAATGTGATTTCCCAAGGAAGAATCAGCAATATTATGGACATCCATATTAAGAAAAAGAAAATAGAAGGCAGCTACTACTCGAATGCCGACTTGAACAATTTGATTTTGATGCAGCTTCGGCCTTATATATACTTGAGTAATAAGGCTGTCAAGATTGATTTACCATCGACTGTCCAAGGCAAATCTACTAGTAGATGTAACGGCATATATATATATTATGCTTTTCTCGTCACACTTGATTTGATTTAGTTACAGTTTGCCTATGGGAACCCATCTAGTCAAGAATTTAAGGAGATAGACGATTGTAAGGGTTCGGTTACGATTGTAAGATAGAATCATAGAATGGATGTGATGTGGCATAAGGGTTCGGTTACGATTGTAAGATAGACGATTGTAAGACGATTAAGGAGGTAAAAAATCATAGAATGGATGTGATGTGGCATAAGTTTTCGGGTTACGATTGTAAGATAGATTTATTACAAGTTGATACTAATACCTCATCTGAAATTCAAGTTTACATACTAGGTTCACATTCATGGAAGAACATAGGAAACACTCTTTCTGTATATGAAAATACGTATTTTAGTAACTTTTAAATGCAACCATGCATTGGTTAGCAAGAAAGTTTAAACCAATGAAATCCAAATACCAAGTTGTTTGTTAGATGAAAGATACAAATCAAAGGGCCGGTGTGCTTGGAAAGCATCTTTACCTTGATCAGTTTGTATTCGAGTTGTGGGTCATGAAGGGTTACGGTGTGGTAGATTCTTGGACTAAACTTTTATGTCAGAATAGATGGAAATTTTTTGTAAATGGAGGACGCTGCCATCTTTCAGTAAGAACCGTGAGATCTTATTCTACTGTTCTCATGTACAATGCAACCATTATAAGAATGCTTTGGTCTCATCTGACTTTGAGGAACGGAAGGGTCAACGTTTTTGAAAATTTATGATATGTTGTAAAGTTTGTTGCAGAAACATTTATCGGAAGTCTAGTTTCACTTAGTTCGACCAGATGAATTCAACAAAGAACAAGAATCAATCTTGTTATTTCTCAATTCTAATGTTTCATTAACCGATTCCTTAATTATCACCAAGTCGCCTCATGGGGATTGTTGGATAAATATCTTTGTTACCGATTCTCCAATAATACAACTCGTGTACTATCCACCGATCCGTTACAACAATTTGTATCACGGTTTTCACTTATGTATTACATCTCGTAATACCAACAACAAAACAAGAAAAGAATGATAGAAAAGAAACGATCAATCACAAAACTTAAACAGACTTACTTGGGTGTATTGAGACGAGTAATCTCTTTGCTTAAGACATTTGATGCCCTGTATATAATGCTATTACAGGTTTAGCGGCATATGTCCCCAACATTCAACAATACCTCGATGTTTTTCGCAGCACTTCGATAACACCGAAAAACGAACGCGAATAGATGTAGCACAAACTCTTCTTTAACTCTTGAAGACGCAAACTCTAAAATTTCTAGTACTAGTTTATTACTCTAAAAACACTACTTTGTAATGGAGAATGTGTGGGGTTTATATAGGTTAGAAGTGACTCTTGGTTAAATCCTTTCATGAAAAAGTCATATCCCTTAGTGGTGAGTCACATCCTTGGGATAAGACACCACCATTTGAAAAGGTTCAAGTGAGTGGACACATCCATTCGCACTAACTAACTCATATTTCTATTCAAAATTCCAACAATTCCCCACATTGAATAGAAATTCATGCAAAACTAATGCGAGACACTAGAAAGAGTTTGTGCGCGGAACATCACTGCATCGGGAGAGATAGCTTTTAGCCTTGAATCTTCCGTAGTGAACACCTACCAGGTATACTAGTTGTTCAATGAACGCGATGTCTTGAACTTCCAACTTTATGATGTAAATCGATGCAATAGATATCACACAGTATATTTCCTTACATATCTGGGTTCTCGGTTGTGTTCATTTCGGCCCCCGAACGATGTTGGTTTTTCATGAGTGCTCTAGATTAACTTAGCCTTATAGTTATCATTGAAGCTAACCACTTCCGCACTCGAGAGGTGATCTCCAATTTGAAAGTATCCGCCATACTTTTCGTATTCAAACTAAGCCATAGGAATCATTAAGAGAAATTCTCAAACTCTTCTCACTTGACAGAAATATTGTTTCATCATAGAAATGGGAAAGAGACAAACTCACAAGAGCCAGTGAGTATAAATTCATAACTTGGTTGTCCCTTTTGAACTCTAGATAACCATGGGATCTCCAATCGCTAGGTTGGGTATCCGCTATAAATACTAATCTATATAGGCTATCCCATTTCCCTCGATGACGCAATTATACGCTCTTTAAAATCCGTATCATTTGCCGGATTGATACAATTCACATACACTATTTCTTATATATGCGCACATTTGAGAGAAATTGCTTTTATGGTGCTATATCAACGATTCATTTGTTAAGATACCATAATATATCAAACTATGTGTTTCTTCCAAAATAATTGTTTGATCAAAACAATCTATTTCTTGCATGAATATACCTCTGCCTATATAAAATTCAAAGGAAATTATAAAGTCACTCTTACTTCTTCTCCGACTTCAAGGCCCAAAGCTCCGTTGTCCACAGTCGATCTCACTATCAACATTAATTAGTTTCTGACATCACATTTTTCAAAACTAACACATAGTTTCTTAATTACGCTTGAACCGTTAACGTCTAAGATTCAATGTACATATCATTTACCATTCTAGATATTTCACATGGGATAACCTATCCTTGATAGTTTCCTATGTGCCTTAGAATTCTGACCACTCGTAAATGGATTGTATGTGAGTCATAATTTACTCGTAAATGATAGCACTAATAGCTCCAATATAACAACCCAGAAAATGGATTGTAATGATATGAACTTTTGAGTAAATTTTGATTAAAATTTATGCGAAAAGCATAAAACATAAGGAATCCAATGTTGGAAAGAATTCGATCGTTAAAGTCGCGCATGAAGAAAGGCAATCGGTCCCACAAGAGCAAGCCTTGCCACTCCCAAGACATCCGCGCTTTTCTTGCCGTGTCGCTTTGCCGCTCTCCGCGTCAGCTTTTTGCAACAATCCGCTACTTTCATGCTAATGCGCTAACACCAACAACTCGCCGAGCCGCCATGATGTTCCCTAACCCAACCAAGATGATGCATAACCGTGACTAAGCCGACGATCTTCATCTCACCACTTCATGGTCTACACCACAAATAAATTTATTCAAGGCTTCCAAACACGGGGATAAGAACTCTCCTTACCTTCTCGAAAGTCGTCACCTTCCCACTAACCGAAGCAAGTTGTTGTCTTCCCTAAGCCAACGCTCACGCCATGCCAAGTCAATGGATCAGCGCCACCCAAATTTATGCTAGCGGATCCCATTCGAAGACGATCCAAGCACCGATCCTTCCAAGCCGCACGCATACCCGCGTCTTCCATTCCAAGCCGATCCACAACGGATCCAAATCCAAGCCACCGCAAGCTAGGGCCAGCCTTCCGTCACACAAAATCTACACTAGTGGCTCCATTCCACCCCAACCTCAGCATTCACGAGCACAAGGGACTTTCTTAAGATCGTCGTCTTCTTATGATCCGCTCCATTTGTCGCGTCCCACCACGCCTAGCCGTCCGTGTACGCCTAGCTCATGGCCGCACACATGCCAGGCCGCCGCTTCCATTATCGCTACCTATCATGCCAAGTCATCCACGCACGCTTTGCCTCTCCAAGTTGTCTCAGACTCAGAACCTGTCAATACCAACAAATTTTCCTAGACACATGCCACCTCTTGCCCCACGTGCCAAGACGTCCGCTATGCTTTGCTTTCCTAGACCGCGCTCGCTTTGCCTCGGTGACGTACGGCCAGACCAAGCCGTTCGTCTCACAACTCCACTCGCTCGCATCCCCGCATAACTTATGCAGGGCCGCCAACAAGGGAAGCAAAACTCACTTCACCCTCAAAAAGGTTAGCTTCGATTTTCCCGATAATCTTTGCACGATTTACATCTTAATTCCGTCCTTGTCTCTTTTACCATCATATGCTTATCTCTCAACAAGGAACCCGTCTAGCCAACTGTGGACTTATTGTCTGATGGTGGTTTTTAGTTTAGGGGTAAAATCGTAAAACCCTATTCAAGACAAAGTAATCTCGTAACTTGAGTAATAATGTCCAAACTAAGCACATTTATCAACCCTTTAATTTTTCAAAGAAGAAAATTACCAGGGTACTTTTTTAATGCTAATTAGGTTTCCCGACAGACCAAAACCCTAATTCTCATACCGCATGTGCCAATGTATAACCATGCCAAATGACACCTAATCGCGCAAGGCATGCCAACCATACCAAGACCCCGGTGCTGCATGAAAACCATGCCATCCACACCTACCGCGCCAAGGCATGCCAACCATGCCAGTCAGCACCGTAAAATGGCAAACCATGCCACCCACACCTACCGCCAAGGCATGCCATCCATGCTAGCCATGCCAAAGGTGCCAAACGGTAACCAGCAATGCCACCACACCTACCGCACCATGCCAAACGACCTCGCCATAGCTCCCATGCCAACCTAGCCGCGCCACCTTGCCGTCTTCCTACGCGGCTACCAAAACGAAGGCATGCGAATCAACGGCCGCCCTTCAATCCTGTGAGCAAATCCTAGCTGCGTCCGAGGTTACCAAACTAACCTTTTGGCCCAAATCCCTGGGGCCTTGGTCACGCCAAACCTTGGCCCCACATGCCAAGCCAAACCGCACCTATCCAGTTTCAACACGCCATGCGCCATGGCAAACCCTTGGCCCCACATGCCAAGCCAAACCACATCTATACAAGCAGCCACGCCATGCGCCCATGGAAAACCCTTTGGCCCCACATGCCAAGCCAAACCGCCCCTAGCCATGCTAGCCGCACCATGTGCCAACGCTTGCCAAAACGTTGGCCCCACATGCCAAGCCAAACCGCACGTAGCCATGCAGCCGCACCATGTGCCAACGGCTTGCCAAACCTCGGCTCCACATGCCAAGCCAAGCACGCCTTGTCTTGCCTTAGCTGTTAGCCGCACCATGTGCCAACGGCTACAAACCTTGGCCCCACATGCCAAGCCAAACCGCACCTAGCCATGCTAGACGTACCATGTGCCAACGGCTTGCCAAACCTCCTTGTCCCCACATGCCAAGCCAAGCCAAACCTTGCCTTGGCCCTAGCCATGCTAGCCACACCATGTGCCAACGGCTTGCCAAACCTTTTGCCCCATATGCCAAGCCAAACCGCACCTAGCCATGCTAGTCGCCCATGTGCCGTGGCTTACCAAAACCCTTGGCCCCATGCCAAACGCACCTAGCCCGCGCCACCATGCTGGCCTTATCCCTATGCAACACCAAAACGGGGTTGGCATGACAATCTACTGGCCCCCCTTCAACCCGTGAGCAAATCCTAGCCCTCCAAGGTTACTGCACGACGATGGTAAACTTTATCCCGTAAACCTAAGTTTGGCCACGCCATGCCAACGCATGCCAACTCAGTCGCGCCACCATGATGGCCTTCCCTACGCAACTACCAAAACGAAGGCGTGCGAACCGACGAATTCCTTCAACTGTGAGAAAATCCTAGCCATCCAAGGTTACACGACGCATGGTAACCTTTGGCCCAAAACCTAAGCTTGGCTACACCCATGCCATGCCAACAAAGATGCCAACCTAGCCGTGGCTCCATGCCACGCCACCATGCTGGCCTTCCCTATGCGGCCACCAACGAACGAAAGCGTGCAAAGATAAACGGCTACATTTACTCTTAAGATACAAAATCTCGACCGTGGAAGGTCACCAAGATACCAAGTCTCCCAAGCTCGACTTGCCGGGCAACAACCATATGCTACATGTTTTCCACAAAAAATTGAGACATCTACACATATCACAAACTGGGGATCCTCTTTGGGTATTAGTTTAGCGGTTTACAACGTAGGGTGTTTGACACTACACCCGCTGTCATAAGGAAGTGTCATAAGGGTGAGGCTTAGTAAATACAGAGAGTTAAAAGTGAAACGTCTCATGGGACATCAATTTCATACATTAATTTTTTAATGGAACATCAATTCCACGCGGAACATTTTATGGAACATCAAATTCCATGCATACTAAGCTACACCTCCTCCCATTTACTTACCCATTTTTCCATTCCTTAATGAGACTGGGTACGTTTCACTTTTGACTTGTATAAATAGGTCTTACCTATTTCACTTTAACGACAAGTTCATTCGGGAAGATACAACACTCATAAAATACTTGCTAGCTTACCATTTGTTAGCCTTCCTCACTCTTCTTCGATACAAGTCGTAGTAACATTAACTACTTCCGTATCAACCTATTCTCGGTCTCATCACTTTACACTGCTTCCCTCCCCAAAACCAACCCATTCTCCTCCACTTTGTGACCGAAGTAAGTCCTAACGGCCATTTCTTGGTTTAGGTCGATTTGTACAGATTGATCTCTCAAATTTAAAGTACTCTCACAAGACATTTTTTAGGGTTTAAATTGTTTCTCACCCGTACACCCGAATCATCAAATCGCAGAAACCATTTTCACCTACAAACAACAGCTTAAAGCAACATCTTGAATTGAAGAAACAATTTGAAGATTTAACTTTAACAGGAGCTAGCGTCTACACAATTAGAATCATGGCTTCATCTTCTTTTAGTACACCCATCAATCTCTATCAAAACCTTTACTTGTTTTTACCATCTCTGCCACCCAAAACTTGAGAACCTAATAATCACTGATACCCTACATCTCCATTTACGATATCAAAATACATGTTTCTATAGTCCGAATTAGTCAGTGACTACTTTTATTAATATTGGTGGTTTCCCATCCAAAATCTTGCATCAAAACAAGGTTCCCAGCAAAGGTAATATATCTATCTATTTCTCAACCGATTTCATTGAAATATCTTGTGTTAAATATTCATCTAACTTTAATCAAAACCCTTATCAACGATACCATTCGACAACTCATCTTCAATACCATTTAACAAAACTTAAAACCCTGCGATGAGCTTTGAAACAAAAATCTCCACTCAAGAAATTTCCAAAAATCTTCAATACTCATTAAAAATATTTCAACACATCTTAAAACCAATTTACAACTTCTTAATACATGGATTCATCTTGTTTCACAACTAATCTAGCAAACACTTTCAATCAATTCTAAACACCTTTGAAAATCACTTAAACAATGATATCAAAACAAATCATTACCATTTGTATCGCTAACCAATACATAACATCAAAACCTCAGTTCGTCAACTAACACAGAACTAAAAATTTGAAGAGGTATTTCGACTATCTCATACTCAAACTTTTAAGAGGTATTTTGACTATCTCACACTATGGAATTGAAGAGAAACACCAATTTTACATTTGAAGCAAATTCGAAGTATGAAGAATGAAGATTTTTTGTTGTTTTATTTTTTCTATCCGCAAATTGATTCATTTGTAAGGGCAATGGGAATCAATTTGAGGGGAGTATATGGACATATAAAATCAATCTAAGTGACACAACATTCATTAAAGAGTTTCAAGAGAATGTCCTAGAAGTAGAAGATCCTACTATGACAAGCAATGGAGGAGGTAACAATACAAATTAAGAAGAAACCGGAAACTAAACCTAAAGTTGTTGTTGTTGTTGTTCCGAAAAGCCAAGGATGGAAAGAAACTCCGATCTAACGTTGTTACAACAAAGAAGAAGGCTGGGAACCAAGTACGCAAAGAAAGTTGAAGAAGAAGCCGTTGCTGTTGTTGCTAAGAAAGCAAAGAATCGTGAAGAAGCCTGCTGATGTTGTCCTCCCTATTGATGCAACCACAACATAAGCCGATGATTGAAACTGCACAACATTTCTACTTGTTTCACAGTATTTGCAAGCTAATGCCTTTCTTGAGGCTTTAGCTTGAGGGGGAGTGTTAGATGATACAAGTGTAAACTTAGTGTTAGTTTCCTTATGTTTCTTTTATGTCCTCTAGTGGTTCACTATGTGTTATAAATAGTTGAACCCTAGTCATTCTCTAAAACCCTTTTTCACACACTTGAATAATACACAATGTAGAATTCCTTCATTTTTGTATTAATCTAAAGAGAAGCTATAAAATTTATAAGAAGAAATTCGGTCTCTAACCTTAACCTTATTTCGATCTCTCGATTGCTTAATTTCTTCATTGAATATGGTTTTTTTTTTTTAATATAAGGGATTGAATGGAAACCCTTGTTTTGTTTTTAACATCATGAAACTATCATCATCAGGTCGTTGAAGAAGAATCCTCGATGATTTCACGGATTTTTCTTTTGAGGTAAGTTTTCAAAAAGAACCCTAATTTATTTTGTAGAAATTTTATTTCCCTGATTTTATTTTCTTTGTTAGTGGAGAAGAATATTTCATTAAAATCTTTAGTGCAAATGTTTAATTAATTTGGTTTTATTTTTCTTTATTATGAAGCTTTAGTCTCATGTGACTTCTTTATTATGAAGCTTTATTATACATTTTTGATTATCAATGATTTCCCGAAAGATTTACTGCAGAAACTTTAGGGGAAGTCTAGTTTTACTTAATACGACCGGGTGAAATCATATAATTATGCTCGGCAAGGAACAAGAACAAAAACAAGCGCGTTTGACATGCCAAGGAAGAGACAGCAATTGACATCTATAATATAATAGGAGTACTAGTTTAGTCTTCATGCAAAATTTCCATAACTAGTCTATCTTTCCTTGCTAACCTTAATATAATTGCTTCCGCTTCTTTCCCTATGTTTCCAAAAAAATTTCAGCATCAAATGGTTTGTCAGTACTTATGTACGTATGGTGTTACTAGTCTAGTCTTCATACAAAATTTTCATTACCATGCACTGATTTAAATTTGCTGGATATAAACTGAAAGAGGGGGCTCGCTAGTTGCTAAGATTAATGATGAATTAATATTACTAATGGAATATAACCTGTAGGAATAGAGAATGATAAAACTAGATATTATCTCAATACAGATGAGATTGCTTGAATCAGCAACAACAAATTATGAAATAGAAATATGCTTGAATCAGCAACAACAAATTAACATTTGCATAGTTCTCTTACATTTAGTTCAATTAGGACGACATCATAGAGTTCTTTTGCAAAAGCCAAAAGTTTAGACTTCGGAGAAGATCTTCATCGGAAACCTCTATCTCTGGCTGCACCTCTGAAAATTCTTCATCGCAGTTATCTTGTTGTGCTTCAGCCTCTGAGCCGGTGACCAATATGTCACTCAAACCCTCTTGATTATGATGTTGACCAGCAGCATTATCTCCTTCGACAGCTATGAAATCATCAGTTGCTACTGGTTCATGATCCATCCTTTCTTCTGGTCCCGCTTCATCATCTGAGTCGGATATTAAGATTACTTTTTGTTGAATATCAACATTGCTTGCTTCTAGTAGTTCATCCATGAGTGTGTCAGGGTAAAAATCCCAATTGTTTTCTCCTTGTTGGGACTCATCTTGAGCTGGTGTTGGTGCTGCTGTGTCATGCATGTAGTCTGATGGTGTTATGGTTGCAATGGCAGCGTTTTCTTCTCCAGTAGCTCTGAAGTGATCATCAGCTACCACTAGTTTGTCAATACATGCTCCTAGTTCTGCCATGATCGAGTCCAAGACATGTTGAGGAAACATCGTCGTGACTTTCTTGTTGTAATTCCCAGTTGTATTCTGCTGCGGTCGCCCCGTGTTGGTAATCTGATGGCTGTAGTTGATGCTGGTAAGCGCTCTGAGTTGCACGAACATCCGGTGCGGCTTCATTCTGGACGATTTGTTGAGAAGAAGATGATGATGGTGTGTTTCCTTTTCTGATCTTAACAATCACATAATCTGTATATTGTTTTCCATCTTGCTTTTCAAAGAAAAACTCATGCATGATCCAGTTAGCGCTGGTATCGACATCCTTAGTTGCTGAAGCTGAAACTCTTTTTCTTTTGGGAGCCTTGATGCCTTGTAATCCACTCTCTTCCTCCTCAACCTTAACAGTTAAAGCTAAATTCTCACTCTTCCTATCAGCGATTCTCTTTATCTTCATATAATGGAAGCTTACCTGTATTATTTATTGTCCAAGTTAGTTCACCAGCCTTTCTCTCGAATCTATTTGAAGTACCAAGTCTCTTCAACTTCGTAAAGAACCATAAATACTCATGATCCTTAACGTGTTCATTCACGTATTGCCTTTGATACCTTAAGGCTTTTTCCAAGGTGCGTTGGATGTCCACGTTATCTCCATAGACCTCATCTGTCTTGTAGATAACCTTCAGATAATCATCTTGATTTCCTTCTATCAACGGCTTTAAATACTCTCTGAATATATCTTCAGTTGAGGGTGAAAAATAATGGATCCTGCCGGTAACTCCATTCTTTGTTCTAAAATATCTTTGTCCCTCTCTTCGGATATCCCCTCTCTTCTGCCTCGCACTAGAACCTGAATAATGCTCTCTCTGAAATTCTGAATCGAACGTCAGCTTATGCCTATTGTCTTGAGGTTGGTATATATAGGACACACTACACCAAATCAGAATTTTGTCACGGTGTAAGTTGTCACAGATTCTTTTTCAGTCACTGATATACCTGTAATAATTCCTGTAACAAATATAACTGTGGATAATTTTTAAAATCGTGACAGTATCTTAAACTTTAATAAGTAACAATAATAACTGTTGGGGATTATTCGCACAATAACAATTATAATCCAAATTGATACTTCCACCCAATGATTTTCCTACACCAAAAACCACCCCAAACTTAGCAACTATTACGAATTCTTTTATCACAACCATACCAACACTTAAACAAATTTAACAATTATATTAAATTTATAAATACCAAAATTTGTTTTTATTTCTAATTATAATAAAACACTTTATTTTTTGTGTCCAAACTAATCAAGACCTGGTCAAAATGTCATTGACTTTGTAAAAATCAAGACTTGCGAGACAAAAAACCAAACCTCTCTCTATCGCCTAACAATTTTTTTCTTCTCCGTGTTCCTTTCTCTCCGCCATTAACACACTCCCGAGAGTGTAAAATTTGCGCTTCAAAATTCATCCGCAAAAAAGAAAACCCTAGTTTAGAATCGATCAATTACATCCCGATCTCGTGGTTGTTGTTCTTTATCGATCGATTTGACGAAAATCAATCCATGATGGTGATTGGTGAAGAAGATGGTCCATAGTTGATTCTGATGACTAAATTTCGTGGTTTCATCTTTCTTCTTTGATGTAGGGTTAGTGATTAATTATGAGTTCTATTTTTTCTTCTAATGATTAATTATGTTTTATGAAATTGACTTGGGAGAAAACATGACAAAAAATTAGGGGTTTTCAAAATTTTGGATTGTATTTAAACGCTTTTAAATTATGTTTTATGAAATTGGGAGAAAGATTAGAGAAAAATTGTGGATTGTATGAAACATCTTATTTAGCAGATTCTATTGAGTATCTTGCTCGAGATTAAATTGTTGCCGTTATAAGAATATTGTATTATCTTGTTTCAATTATGCCATGTTTGTTAGGTAAAATTTAGGTATGTCTTCCTTTCCTTTTTACTTGGTTTAGGCCATGGTTGATGTGATAAGTTTTATGTGCTTCCTAACTGAATGCAAATGAGTCCTATAAACTTTGATTAAGTTTTAACAAAGAGGAATCGTGTCGAAAATCATCCACTGATCGACCCTTTGCTTTACGCCTAAGAAATTGAATCTTCATAGCTTGATTATTCAGTTTTATGCAAAGAATGAATTTTGGGCGTAATTGTACTAATAATATATGCATCTCTTTTGAAATCGTATTTATGGTCCTGCACCCATTCGGGATTTGGCGTGTTTTTTAGGAGCCTTACAAAGTGATAAGTTGACCCTTCCCGCCAAACAAGTGGTAAAAACCTAGCTACCGGATCAAGGTATATATATACAAAGAATGCTCGAAATACGTATATACATCGTATCGTACGTTCTCGTCCATGGTTGGGAAGAATTGACCAAGAGGGCATCTGTGTAAATGAATGCACGTCCTGCTGCAGTTTTTCTGCTTTTTTTCGTCCATATTCGCACATCTTTCGCGATTTACTCTTTCCTTAAGCTTATTTATGAATGTAGTAATATTTAGCCGGGTGTTAGGGAGGTGCAGGATCCTATATTTTGTTTTAGTGTTGTAGATTATATATCGATCGAAACTTTGAAGCCTTGCTAGGAGGTTTCGCAGATATTTGTGTTCTCGGGTGGTTAGTTTCTAGAGCATCGGGTCACAAAGAGTTATATAAAAATTCTCGCTTAGGCATGGAACATTTTTTATTTAAGTCTCAGGTATGATAGATGATGATCTAAAATGATTCATTTTGGTTACGGTCAATAAAAAAGAAAATGTTGATATGTTAGAATCCAAAATGTTGGATCTCAGACATCCTGTCTCGAACGAGGCCCGGTATAGATGATCCAATTAGAGAAATGGAGGGGATGCTTGTTGATGAGTATGGTAGGTGCGTTGGTTCTTATCTTGTAATTACCCTCATGTTTTCATTTAATTCATCTACAGATACGTTATTCAATTTGCCGCATGAACATAAACTTAAGAGCGAAACTAGTTTTTGTATCACAAATTTCACGCGACTTGATTGATATCTAGTACTTGGTTTATCAGCATTTTTTTGATTTATCATTTTCATTAATTCTTCGAAATTTGGCGTAGATTTAGAGCAAGGATAGTTGCTTTATAGACCTCCCGGTTGTGGTAGAAATATAATTTCCAAAGCTATAACAAATGAGGTTGGAGCAAATTTCATACACATATAAGGTCCCTCCCTATGGTCACCAAATAGGGCCCCCGAGCTTCTTAACATGTTCGTGGCGGTTAGAGTAATATTTAGTCATTCTCGGACATGTTCTCCATGCATTATTTTCTTTGACGAGGTACATAGACTATTCTTACACCTTTCTTTGTTCCATTAATGTTGTCTGAAAAAGGTAACAAGACACCCGGTATATCTATCTAACTATGGCACAATTCCGGTATTTAAATTCTCACTTCACTTGAACTATGGAATGTTGATTCTTGAGGAATGTTGAGTCTCACTTCGGTGAAGGCCTATTTACATATGCTAAAGCATTTAAATGAGTTACATTTTTTGCATTCTTTATTCACCTTGATGATAATATGCTCGAGGGGCATCATCCACATGGTACGTTTTCATTTGATTGGATTAATATATGACACTAACTCCATAAAATGTGGGTCTCTTGGTGGTGTTTTTGTTGTTTAAACCTATTCAGTATTACTTTGGAGTTTGAATGGCTTCTTTCTTTTGACCGAACTCGATGATTCTTTCTTCAATCAATGCACTCATCCTTGGGTTCTTTCGCCAAATTTTATTCTCTCTCTAATGCAAGGAAGGTGCATCCAAGGATGACATTGATCAACTATCAAAGTTCAAATTTCGGAAAATTGGTTATTTTAAGAAGCGGAGAGGTGAGGTACAAGTGCCGGTTGGGGGAATCATGATTGAGTGCAATAGTGAGGCACACAGAGAGCATGTTCTTTCTCTAGAGAATGCAAAGTAGTTGATTTAACCTTGAATTTGATAGTCCGACAACTTTATATATTTTGAAAGTTAGAACTCATTCTCCATCTTAGCCTAAATAAAATAAAGAATAAGTGAAAAGAAGGGTTACATCCATTCGATGTGGATGATGATTCTTGCAGAATGTTGCATCTTTCTTTCCGCTTTATGATGATGGTGTAGAAGTACGCGAGCTTCCTCGCCGACACCGTTTTCAACGTGGCCCGCATTACAAATCATGATGTTATTAAGGTGAGTGTTCTCAGATCGGTGTCTTTTGAAGTTGAAGCTTGCTAGGAGGATCTGTTGTGGACTCGTGCACATGTTTGCAGCAATCAAACAAGTTCGTAATCCATTTAGTTCATTTTGTCTGTGGTAGAAATCAAGCCTACATTACGTCGTCCCCCTCCTTTATTATGTGGTTCAAATTGATATACACTTGGACTTAAGGTGAAATAAATGGTTGACTAAAAATTCCTTCCCCATGCTTGTGGTTCTCTACTTGAAACCTTAGCTCTTGCGAACATAAGAATGAAATTTCACTTTAATTTTTGTTCTTAGGGGAAGTGCTAGAGGCTTGTGAAAGGTGCATTACAGAAGCAAAGAAAGAAGAGAGAAATGAGATACTCGGATGTGAAGAAAATGGATCGTGGGATCCGTCTGTTCTTTTTTGAGGTCCTTTATCCTTTGTAAGCTACTGGATGTGAAGAAAGCTACCACTTTTCAAGTTTCATTTCTTCTTTCTTTTTGAGGTTTTTATACTTTGTCAATTATTTTTAAAATTTTATGCAGAGATATTTCAGGTGGTTAATAAATATACAATTTTAACCATTTTTGTAGGATTTTATTTCATGTTCGATTTTGTTTTGATCCAGGATTATGTTGAACCAAAATAAGGTACCTTTATCTAGGGGCAAAATGGTCATTTTATAAGAAAATCATATTAGTGGCGGGAATGAACATTTCACTACGTTTCGGGAAAGGGGTAAAATAGTCATTTTTACAAACTTTAGAATATTTATCGCACTTATTTTTGACGCAGGATAGCACGATCATTTTTCGCAATTTCCAGAATATTTGTAGCATTTATTTCTGGTAAGGGTAATTTGATCATTTTCATAGATGTGTGTTCGAATCACGTCTGGTTCACACTATCCAGAGCAAAATGGTCATTTACAGAAAATTCGAATTAGTGACGAAAACGACATTTAACTAACTTTTCGGGAAAGGGGTAAAATAGTCATTTTCACAATCTCATAATATTTACTGCACTTATTTCGGTAAGGTAGTCCGGTCATTTTCACAATTTCCGGAATATTTGTTGCACTTATTTCCAAGAAGGGTATCTCGATCATTTTCACGGTCTCATGAATATTTAATAGACTTATTAGGAAGGATAGTTTGGTCATTTTAATCTGAATTTGTTGCGTGTTCGAATAACGCAAGTTCATTATATCTTATCTAACACTTCTCATTCTTACTAGTTCGGGATTCGAAATTGTCATTTTAGGAAGAAAAAAACCATCTTAGGTAGAATTTTAGTCCGGGAGCAAAATGGTTATTTTGTACAAATTTCAAATCAGTGAGTAAATGGACATTACACCAACTTTCGGGCAAGGGGTAAAATAGTCAATTTATAGTCTCTGGGATATTTGATGCACTTATTTCCGATAAGGGTAGTTTGGTCATTTTCACAGTCTCCGGAATCTTTGAACCTATCTTTATTCAATTGAATATATTTCGTCTCCAGTTCATCCGAACGAGAAACTCGAGTCTAACTCTAAGTAATCTTTGAACCCGTGATGTTCAATTCGGATATATTTTGTCTCCGTTCATCCGACGAGAACCTTCGTTCTAACTCTAGTAATCTTTGAACCCGTGATGTTCAATTCTAATATATTTCATCTCAGATTCAACGAGAAACTCGTGTCTAACTCTAGTAATCTTCGAACTCGGGATGTTCAAACCGATATATTTCTTCTTCGGTTCATCCAAATGAGAAACTCATGTCTAACTCTAGTAATCTTCGAACTCGATGTTCACAATCGATATATTTCTTCTTAGTCATCCAAATGAGAAACTTAGGTATAAGTCTAGTAATCTTCGAACATGGGATGTTTAGAACCGATATATTTCTTCTTGATATCCAAATGAGAAACTTCGGGTCTAACTCTAGTAATCTTCGAACTGGATGTTCACAACCGATATATTTCTTCTTCTGGTTCATCCAAATGAAACTTAGGTATAAGTCTAGTAATCTTCGAACTGGGATGTTTAGAACCGATATATTTCTTCTTGATTCATCCAAATGAGAAACTCAAGTCTAACTCTAGTAATCTTCGAACTCGGGATGTTCACAACTGATATATTTCTTCTACACTTCATCCAAATGAGAAACTCAGGTCCAACTCCAGTAATCTTCGAACCTGAGATGTTCAAATATGATATATTTCGTCTCCAGTTCATCCGAGTGACAAATTCAGGTCTAACTCTAGTAGTCTTCGAACCTGGGATGTTCATAATCGATATATTTCTTCTCGAGTTCATCCAAATGAGAAATTTGTGTCTAACTCTAGTAATCTTCGAACCCGGGATGTTCAAACTCGATATATTTCTTCTCGAAGGAATCTTACCCGTAAATGGATGGATTCGTTGTTAATTACCAAGTTTCGACTTAGAGTAGTCAACTCGCAGCCGGTTTTAGATCTCGGATCATGGTTTGATGCAATATGCAAAAATAGGGTTTGTTTAAGGTTTCGTATCTCGAAGAGTCTTAAATGGATGGATTCGTTGTTCTTACCAAGTTTCGACTTAGAGTAGTCAACTCGCGGCGAGGTTTCGATCTCGGATCCCGGTACGCATACATTATACGAGAAATAGGTTTTTTTAAGGTTTCGTAGAATATCTTGAAGGAATCTTACTGTAAATGGATGGATTCGTCATTCTTACCAAGTTTCGACTTAGGTACTCAACTCGCGGTCGGGTTTCGATCTCGGATCTGTACGCATACAATATGCGAAATAGTGTTTTTTTAAGGTTTCGTAGAATATCCCGAAGGAATCTTACCCGTAAATGGATGGATTCGTTTGTTCATACCGAATTTCGACTTAGAGTAGTCAACTCGCGGCCGGGGTTTCGATCTCGGATCCCGGTACGCATACAATATACGGAAATAGGTTTTTTTAAGGTTTCGTAGAATATCTTTAAGGAATTTTACCCGCAAATGGATGGATTCGTCATTCTTACCAAGTTTCGACTTAGAGTAGTCAACTCGCGGCCGGTTTCGATCTCGATCCGGTACGCATACAATATGCGAAATAGTGTTTTTTTAAGGTTTCGTAGAATATCCCGAAGAATCTTGCAGAAATGGATGGATTCGCCGTTCATACCGAATTTCTCGACTTAGAGTAGTCAACTCGCGACAGGTTTCGATCTCGGATCCCGTACGCATACAATATACGGAAATAGGTTTTTTTAGGTTTCGTAGAATATCTTGAAGGAATTTTACATGTAAATGGATGGATTCGTCATTCTTACCAAGTTTCGACTTAGAGTAGTCAACTCGCGGCTGAGTTTCGATCTCGGATCCCGGTACGCATACAATATACGAAATAGGGTTTTTTTAATGTTTCGTAGAATATCTCGAAGGAATCTTACCCGAAATGGATGGATTCGTCGTTCATACCGAATTTCTGACTTAGAGTAGTCAACTCGCGGCCAGGTTTCGATCTCGGATCCTGGTACGCATACAATATACGGAAATAGGTTTTTTTTTAAGGTTTCGTAGAATATCTTGAAGGAATTTTACATGTAAATGGATGGATTCGTCATTCTTACAAGTTTCGACTTAGAGTAGTAACTCGGGCCGGAGTTTCGATCTCGGATCTTGGTTTTTGCATACAATATACGGAAATAGGGTTTTTTAAGGTTTCGTAGAATATCTCGAAGGAATCTTACCCGTAAATGGATGGATTCGTTGTTCTTACTAAGTTTCGACTTAGAGTAGTCAACTCGCAGCGGGTTTTGATCTCGGAACTGAGCGCACATGCAATATGCAAAAATAGGGTTTGTTTAAGGTTTCGTACTCGAAGGAATCTCGTAAATGGATGGATTCGTCATTCTTACCAAGTTTGAACTTAGAGTAGTCAACTCGCGCCGGGTTTCGATCTCGGATCCCGGTACGCATACAATATACGAAATATTTTTTTTTTTTTAATTATGATATATTTCAGTCAGTTCATCCTAAAGAGAAACTCAAGTATATTTCTAGTAATATTTGAACTTGTGATGTTCAATTATGATATATTTCCTCTCCAGCTTCATCCGAACGAGAAACTCAAAGTTTCTAACTTTAGTAATCTATGAACCCGTGATGTTTCAATTATGATATATTTCGTCTCCAGCTTCACCCGAACGAGAAACTCAGTGTAACCTCTAGTAATATTTGAACCCGTGATGTTCAATTCATATATTTCGTCTCCAGTTCACTAGAACGAAACTCAGGTCTAACTTTAGTAATCTATGAACCCGTGATGTTAAATTATGATATATTTTGTTTCCCGTTCACCCGAACGAGAAACTCAGGTCTAACTTTAGTAATCTTTGAACCTTTGATGTTCAATTATGATATATTTCGGCTCCGTTCATCCGAAAGAGAAACTCACTTACCTCTAGTAATATTTGAACTCGTGATGTTCAATTATGATATATTTCGTCTCAGTTCATCCGAAAGAGAAACTCGAGGTCTACCTCTAGTAATATTTGAACCTGTGATGTTCAATTCGGATATATTTCGTCTCCGCTCACCCGAACGAGAAACTCGTGTCTAACTTTAGTAATCTTTGAACTGTGATGTTCAATTATGATATATTTCGCTTCCAGTTCATCCGAAAGAGAAACTCACGCCTACCTCTAGTAATCTTTGAACTTGTGATGTTCAATTATGATATATTTCGGCTCCAAGTTCATCCGAAAGAGAAACTCAAGCTCTACCTCTAGTAATATTTGAACTTGTGATGTTCAATTCGAATATATTTCGTCTTGATTCACCCGAACGAGAAACTCGAGTCTAACTTTAGTAATCTTTGAACCCGTGATGTTCAATTCGATATATTTCGTCTCCAGTTCACCCGAACGAGAAACTCAGTGTCTAACTTTAGTAATCCATGAACCCGTGATGTTCAATTATGATATATTTCGGCTCCGCTTCATCCGAAAGAGAAACTCGGCTACTCTCTAGCAATATTTGAACTTGTGATGTTCAATTCGAGATATATTTCGTCTTCGCTTCACCCGAACGAGAAACTCGGTCTAACTTTAGTAATCTTTGAACTGTGATGTTCAATTCGATATATTTCGTCTCTCGCTTCACCGAACGAGAAACTCAGAGTCTAACTTTAGTAATCCATGAACTGTGATGTTCAATTATGATATATTTCGTCTCCAGTTCACCAACGACAAACTCAGTCTAACTTTAGTAATCTTTGAACTGTGATGTTCAATTCGATATATTTCATCTCCGTTCATCCGAAAGAGAAACTCAAGTCTAACTTTAGTAATCCATGAACCCGTGATGTTCAATTATGATATATTTCGTCTCCGCTCACCCGAACGAGAAACTCAAAGTCTAACTTTAGTAATCTTTGAACCCGTGATATTCAATTATGATATATTTCGCCGCAGCTTCATCCGAAAGAGAAACTCAGCTCTACTTCTAGTAATATTTGAACCTGTGATGTTCAATTCAGATATATTTAGTCTCCAATTCATCCGAATGAGAAACCCAAGAACAACTCTAGTAATCTTTGAAGTAATATGATTTTTCAGTTCGTTTTCATTATTCGGATTCATAATATTTATTGTATAATATTTGGATTTGGTGTGATATACGCGTCCAAAATATACGTAGACCCTAGTTTTTTTCTTCCCAAAGTTTTGGACCCCTACGTTACGATGTCACATGGTTTGGTAAGTGATAAAATGCACCACCTAATTTAAAATAAGGATAGCCCGTCCATTGATTTGTACGTGACACGTGGTAACAAATCAACCATTTGATCATCTGAACCAATAAGATGGGTGTCGAAGACACTAGTCGTCGGCTACGCTACACGGTAAAAAGGGTTTTCTTTATATAGTTAGATTAGAAGAGAGAAAATTAAAATGATAAACCTAAATCCTACTCCGCTTCCCTCACCCCATCTTCTTCCTCCTTCGACAAAAACCCTAACACACTCACCCCTAAGTCAAAACTGCTGACCTCTGAATCATTTTTTTTTCTCTCTATTTCTTTCTATTCGTTGAATTAGTAGATGTATTTCACCAAAGAAAATTGAATCTGGGAGCGATTCATAATATTTTTCTTTTGATGCTCCGATCTAAGATGACTTTCTTTCCTTATATCCTAGATCTCTATATCGAGTTTCGTTGAATCTTAGTGTTTTAACATAACTTGAGAAATCGATTGTTTGTTTTGGATGATTGAAACGGATATTGAAAAGAGGGAGAAAGTTGTGCATCTAATCGATATCAATTTTATGGGATAAAGTTGAAAAAACCCCATCCCGAAGACCCATTTTTGTATTATAATTTCCCGCATCTCATATGGTTTATCTCGGTATTCTATGATTTTCATGTATTTTTTGAATTCCCTTAATCTCAATTCTTTCTCGGTATTCTCTTCCCCTTGCTCAACTAGGGTTTAAAAATTAGATTTGATTATTTTGTTCTTCAATGATTCTAATGTTTGTTTGTTAACAGTATGAAAAGTAGGTTTTTCAATTTTCCTTTCTAATTGTTCGCATTGGGTTTTATTTTATTTTTTGCTATTTCAAATTAGGGTCTAAAATTAGTATGTTGATTTTTGGTTCATTTTGCTATTTAAAAGGGTCCGAGAATTAATTTGATTTTTTGGTTCTTCAACTTGTGATGGTGATTCTGAGTTGCAATTTTTTTGTTGTCTTAATTTTGGTAAAGTTTTCGGTTATTTGTTTGGTTTAAATCTTAATTATTTATGGAGTGATTGTTAGGGTTTACTATGATAGTGACTACTCCAGCAAAATTTGGTGCTTTTTCTTCTAATTTGGTTTATTGTTAGGTCTAGAATTATTTGTGTTATTTGCTTCATCTGCTCTATGAACATTGTTGTAGCTAGGTTAATCAATGCTAGTGGCAAAATTTCTGATTGCCGATGATGATTAAACATAGACATGTAATGATAGCGGAGATGACCGCAAAATTATAACATCTAAGGGGGCCGAGGCATATTGAATTGATTTGTTTGATTTTGTGTTATCTCTGCTTCATCCTGCTCTATGAACATGAACATTGTTGTAGTTAGGTTAATCAATTCTAGTGGCATATTTTTGTGGTGAACCGATAAAAATTTGTTGTCTTCGCTATCTCGGGTGCTTCTTGGTATGTGCATTTGATTGTCTCTGCTTATTAGGATTTAGTAATAGTTCTGCAAGGAAGATTTATGAAAATTTCACATGTCGACTTCATAGGTTTTGGATACAAGATCTATGAGAAGACATTTCATTATTCTAAAGCAGCACTAATCTTTGGAATACATTTTTAAAGGAACCTATGTATGTATTCTCAATTAAGAAGTTTTACTTCCGATTACCCCGCTTTTGGTTTTGTAACAATGTTGTTACATTCCAAAGGTCTCGCATTTAGACTTCTAAGAGAATTGCAAGCTGTTCGGAATCTAGCCGTAAAGAAGAAACAAGAACTTGCGTAACAAGTGAAGGATATTTCTAAGAATTACAAAGAGTGATAAGTATTGTTAAGTAATATTTTCTGTTTTTTGTTGTTAACTCTCCGTAATGAAGCAATGGAGACGATACATTATAATAATAACATAGTTTAATAAATTAATTTGTCTCCGAACATTACATGTAAGGTTATCTTAATCATCTTGGTCAAAGAAGGTTATCGACATTTTCTTACGAGTATCGTAATGTATCGGGCTGCAAGAGCAGGAAAATCCTTTGGACCTTGGCTCGTGAAGACTGAAAAATCAATTTTATATCAAGTATAGAATATAATTCGCTCTCGTTTGCATATGTTTATCGGGAAAGTAATCGACCTTTATGAAAAATACATGCTCTATGTGACAACCTCGCTTTGCCGCCCATTCTTTCCCACAAGGTTTGTAGTGAATAGTTTCTTACTAGTTAAGTATTTCTTATCTCATATTCCTCTAATCAACCTGTCTTTTTGATTTCGGTGCACTCAAAGAGGCATTTTAGGTATTTTGCAACAAGGTTATTGCATGGCGGCTCAAGTGTAGAGTTGTCTAATTTCAGCGACAATGGTACTTTACATTTGTGGCACTCACTTTGGGTTCAATTATGAGAAGACATTCTTATGCTTTTATTCTCTTAAATGCTCACTTGAATTTGATAGGATTTGATACGGTTTGTTCCTTCAATTTCGTTTTGTTGCTAAAATATGGATACAAACGATGATCGCACAAGATTGACATGGATTATGACAATCACCCAAGAATAGAGGTGATTATAAATCCCATGTTCATCCATGTTTAACACAAAGTTTTGGTTGATAATATATCATGTTGTTTGCTAAGTTTTTCATTTCATTGTTTACTTGCTTTGTGTAGGAGAAGAGATCTAGGACAATACGAGATATCCATGTCAAGGTTATTAGTAGCGAATGAGAAGCTATCATTCTTTTGATGAGCTTTTTTGCCGAGTTTAAAGATGTCGTGTAGTCTTACTTGTGGCGCTTCATGTTGAAGCTAGTTTCAGTGATCTTGCATTTACATGTAAATGTCTAGCTTAGGCTTTATTAGAAAAATATGCATTTGCTTTCGATAATACTTTTACATTTTATCTCCTTGGTCATGATAGTGAGAATGTCTCCCGAAGTCTAGTAAGCTATATGCAACTAAGAGCAACAATCTATGTTGTATATTAATTTTTTTTGACGTTAAACATGATCTCGAATATAGTATAAATTGGAGTTGGCTAGAATTTCTCATAAATTGGTGCCGCTACGTGAACCATCCTCATACACTCATATGAATATTTGTATATTAAAGCAATATGCATGTTTTATGGCTCGATGCTTGCTCGAGATGGATGGAAGATAGACGGATGTTGCGGTCAGTACTTTACATTGGCATCAAATCGGGTCTTGTTGGATGCTCATTGAATCGTTTATGTTAGTAATTTGGAGGTGGAGGGAGTACTGGATGGTCATTGAATATGGAAGAACCATGTTATCAGGTCTACAAGGAAGCTCAAATAATTACAGTTTGTTGAATGGTCTCGACAACAATTGTCAAAGGTATACTGTCTGATGATGGATTACATCTGATTAGTTATCAAGGTTTATTTACTGATACATGGTATGGCCTAGTAATGGTAGCATGGTGAAAAATAGATCGAAAGAGCTTATATGAGAAGCATGTACTATAAATTATGACTTTCTGGTTTTATTATTTGCAAGATTATGAGAAGTGTATATTCTATCTATTGCAGGTATATCTTATTCATTGGGGTTCGTTGACACACGATCAAGGTAAACATTTTATGGATAGCTTACTGTTATATGGTTGTCTGGTTAATTAATTCTCTTGGAATCCACTTTACACCCTTACTAAGCCAGATATTTAGATTTTTTTGTCCTTGTTGGTTAGCTTGTAGGTATACTATACTCTCATAGTTTTAGATTTGTATTCCCCCTTGGTGATAAAATGCGTTTTGATTTGCTTTTAGGACAAGCTTGTTAGATATTATCATAGAATTTTTTAAATTGATTGTATTCTTACTTCATTTAGCACCATCATTACTTTTTCTTGGAACTGTCAGGGGATTGGCTCTGAACCAACTGAACCTCACCTGAATAGCACATAATGTCTATCTTAAAATTGAAGAATTATTGTTTTTGAAAAATCTTGATAAGTTGGTCTATTGTTTCGTTCTCTTTGTGTTCCATGTTGGCATTGTTAAATTGTTACTTGAACTAATCTCTCAAATAAGTGTTTTGTGTAGGATTCATGAAGAGAATGACATCTCAAGATCGTTTGGAGCGTGGATGTGGATAATAATGATGGATTTCAAATTGAGAAATGTATGAATTTCAAAGAAATCGAGAATGTATGGATCTCAAGAATTGTAAATTGAGAATATATGTATTAGCAGCCTTTGTTTCAGGTTAAATTGTATTACATCCTTGTAAACGGAAGTCCAGGTCCATGATGGTGACCTGTATTGCAGGCCTTTAAAAGGCGAAGCCTAGGTCCATCATAATGACCTGGGCTACCCATATTTTTTTTTTTTGTTATTAGAAAATTGTCACGGTTAATCGTGACAAGAAATTGTGACAAAGAGAACACGTGTCACCATCACTGTGTTGTTATAAATGAAAGTAACAGTTTAAATGTTACGATGAATCGTGAAAAAAGACACGTGTCCACTGAAGTAGTTGTTGCTAATTTTAGTAACACTTATATGTCTTACTATAACCGTGACGAAAGGGACAGGTGTCCCCTCACAATTGTTGTAGTTATAGTGTAACAGTTAAAACCGTTAAGATAAATGTGACAAATATGCCACGTGTCGCAATCAAATAATTAGGTCAATTGTGACTATTAATTATTGTAACGCTTTTTAAATGTGACTGTATCTGGCTGTTGTCACAGATAAAACCGTTACAAAATGACATCACAATTATTAATAACGGCCTATTTGTCACAGGCTATACCCGTTACAAATTTAATAAGTAACAGGTATAGCCTGTGACAAAATTCCTGATTTGGTGTAGTGACACATCACCGACTATTACGAATTAATTACTACCATAATTAAATTGACCTAATTAGTCAGACGTCCTATTTACAAACCATTAGGAGACCTGGATCCCAATCCGTGAACACAAGGAATCTCACGTACTTTCCCTAAAATTAGCTTAGCAGTTTTGGTGATGAACCCTCTTTCTTTTTGTCATTGCTTTACGTAGGTAAACTTCAACAACAAAGTACAGATCATCCCCAACTTGTTCACTGATGGAAGAATGTTACGATACTGACTACAAAGGCTTTTTTTCGCATTGCATTTGATCTGTTCTGTGCAATGTACGCATTCTTTGGAAGGATGGAGGAGGTTCAACAAAGTTCAAGCGGAAGCTGTTAATGCTTATTGTGTTATTCAGCTGCATTCATGGGTTTAAGCTACTACCGAGATACGATCATTTAGCATTGCATTTGCTTCCGCTTGCTCTTCCCGAATACGATGTGGTCGAGCCATATAGGAGCCATTCGACACGTATAGTGATGTGCCGGCCCAATCCATGTCATAAAAACAAAGACATAAATTTCACGTGTTTTCCTATAATTTGCTTTGCAGTTTTGCCGAACCAAAACAAATGCATATCACGTGCTATTTGAACAGCGGCCTTGGCTAGCGGTTGTGAACAGCTTGCTTACGTGTCTTCCATCTGTACAGAAAACAAAATGAAAAAATTCAACTTCTGTTGTCGTCGACTTATATAACATAAATTTTTTTTAAAATTACTTATTTGATCAAAAATAGTTTATCTCTCATTTTTGTTTCTGTCTTTTCTTTTTTTCATCTTTCTTCCTTCTTCTCCTGCAGTGTAGAGTCAACAAGATGAGATCAGTGAAAAAATTATGTTTGGAAGTTTGTTTGCATCAGTGAAACTGGAAAATTCTGAATCAGCAAACAACCAATTCTGCTAGGAAATTTCAGTTCCTTTAGTTTTGTTGATTTTTGAACAATTTAAAGTGCTGGTCTTGTTTTTTTATTGGTGTATATATAAAGTACTTGGTTAGGATTAGTACAAAGTTCTGATTTAAGAACTGTAAATTCAAAGCTATTTGTAAATGTTAGCACAAAAATTGTTCACAGTGGGTGTGTTGTTTGACGATGTTGGGTGTGCCTCTAATTGTTGCATCGAGGTTATAATTCATTGGCAGTGACAAATCTAACCTTCAAAATGCACTTGAATAAGGAACTAAAAGGGAAGTTTGGTGTCATGAATGATGGTGTTTTTTTTATCGAAAGAATAAAAGGGAAGATTTCAGTGAGGTTTAATCTCAATCAACTTCTGGTTTGGATGTTTAAATTCTTTGAATGACGCTCCTCCTGATTTATTCTTCGGCCTAAATTATACTCCCTCTATTTCTGGGAAAGAATCTTTCATTTTTTCAATTTGACATATTTTTAGGGCTAAAATGAAAAAGTGAAAGTATCACTTTTCCAAAAATAGAGGGAGTATTTTTCTTGTTTCATAATCCTTGTTTAATCATCCGCGGTTCTTGATGGAAAATGAGAATTGAGAACTAGAGGGGTTCTGTATATTAGATCCACTTTTGGGATCATAAAATAAGAATAAAGAGAGAGATTATCTTATTAAGTTGGACTCTTCCATTTCTAAATTCCCAAAGTCAGCAGAAGAAATCGTAGTTGATTTTTTGTTATTTGGTTTTATATCCAGGTGGATGACACCTAAGAGCTGTTCATGAAGGCTGGCTAAGAAGGCTGTTCAAAAATCATTTTGGTAATTTTTTTGTTCTAAAATGAAATTTGGTATATATATATAGTTGTTGTGCATGTGCGTTGCACCGTCCTAAATTATTTTTGTAAAGAAAACAATGTATTGGTGAATAAAAATAGGATTATGGGGCAAGATTAGATTCTTTTAGAAAAAATTCTACTAGTTAAAGAACGGTATACTCCTTTTTACCAGACAAGTAGGCACATCAATACATCACGACACAACAGGTGATCTGGAACAGCACAGGCACAATAGGTGAGCTTAATTAGTGTGATATGTTGTGCCAGAAAAAATAGGCACGTCGGCACGGCACGGATGCGGCACGTGTAAGCATGCAGTACATCACGGTACGCGAAGAAAGCACGCCATATCATGTATAAAATACTACACTATACATCACATTTTATGCATATTTCACCAAAAAGGGAAACTTTTTTTGGTTAATTAGGCCTTGAATCTGAATTCTTGGGTCTAAAACACAAGCAAAATATGACTACCATCCAAATAAGCAAGATTCTTCAAGAAACATTTTAGATATCCAAATAGGATATTTCACCCGGTTATTAAAATTAATGTTTAGGAAACGACTTAAATAACTGCGGGTACCTATTGTCGCACGGAAGACAAGTTCTTCTCGCTCCTCTTTTGCTTTTTCTCATCGATCTTCTCTTTGGTTCCAACAACGATTTATTATGATCTCGACCACACTGTTTCCGGTGGGTGCTAGCTTGGAGCCGATCGAACCTCAATCTCGTACCTTTCAATTTCGCGTCTCCCTGCAGTTTGTTTGACTACGCCATAACTCGATTTGGGAAAACACGATTTTCTTTTCTCGATCCCCTTAGTCTCGGCGCCAATGTTTGTATGGTAAAATATTCTTATCTCAAACACGAATTTAATGGTGATTTGTTGATGATCGATCTGCTTTTTTTTCTCCAAGTGAATAGTGTTGGGGGTACCAAAAAACCCTCCGATGCTTAAATTAGCTTAGGTTTTTCACGGATTATTTTAGTGGGGAAGATTGCATACCTTTTGGGGTTGAGAACCCCTATATTTATATGCTTTCAGTTAGGGCCTTACTCAAATTTCGATATAAATATAAATTATATTAAATCCCCTGCATGCCTCCCAGCATTGATATTCCCTGCATGCCTTCATGGCTCGGCATTGATATTCCTTGTATGCCTCTTGGAATATTCCAGAAACTACTACTAGGGCCATGGAATTAGCTAAGCAAGAGGATGCAAAGGGTTGGCCCAAACAATTAGGTGTTCAAAAGTCAAGCCCAAAAAAAAGGCATGCTCAAGCCCACAGTGGGTGTATTAATCCACAAGGAAAACTAGTGTGGACATAAATATCAGCGAGCCAATGGCTCAACTCGGCTAGACTCAGCGAGTCGACTCAGTCCAACCTGGTGGGCGTAAACATCCGCAAGTGCGAACGAATGGGGTGCAAGCATCCAGGGCTATGTTGCTATGTTACTCCGAGATACACAAAATAGGTATTGTTGTTGCCGGAAGAAGTTTGGTCCAGCCGCAAGACACCACAGCCAGGAGCCTCGCGGACACCGCCGCCAGAAACCACCTGTCATACGCCGCTCCCAGGGCATTGCCGCCGGTGACTTCTTCTTCGAACCGGCAGTGCTTTAAAAAGACAACCGTGCCGAGATGACGATCCGCTAATGACGTCATACCGACGTGATCGACGTAATATGCTAACTAGAGTTAAGCCTATTATGACGGGCGTAAAGATTAGGCGACGGTGTTGTAACGGTGACAGAATATTCAGGAATATACTAACGACGTCATAATTGTGACGGATTATTTTCGGTATATACTAACGACGTGATAACCTTAACCCGGTTTTAGTTTGCTTGACTCATCTTTGACGTCGCAGTCTGCCGTCGACGTTATCGTCGGCCGATGTCATTATGGGCTGATGTCACGCTGACGTTATTGTGGGCTTATTTCTAACCATAGTTTGAGGTTCTTGCACATGGGATTATTTATAGAGTGTTTGCAAGGACCAGTTAGCCATACTTGACTAACAAGAGGAGTCTATTAGGCCTAATGAACCATACTTAATAAGAGAATCTTTTTAGGTCTAAGTAAGCTCATTTTGGTGTAAAACATTAGGGTACAAATAGAGAATAAAACTGAAATATCAAATTAATAATATAACTTAGTTTCTTCTTAATGATTCCCTCAAACTTCTCAGCAGACAACTGATCTAGGTATTCAAAAAATACCCCGTCGGTCGTTGAAAAATTTACATTCGCCTCCATGGTTGTTATGAAAAGTCGACAAGATATGCATGTTACGACCTTGCCGACCAAAACACGAAATCATAATTTTCGATTTCTAACCTAATATAACAATCAAATCACACAACACAACGATGGGTTTAAGTTTAAACATCATTTATAGTCTTCTTTTTGCTGGTAGAGTCAACAATTTTTTTGGAAAATCAAAGTTGAAGATTTTTATATGGGTTTGGTTGATGGAAGATGAAGATGAAGAAGAAGAGAAGATTAAGAGTTGGTTAGTTTTTTAATTTTAGGGTTAATGAAATTAAGAAATGAGTTTATTTTTAAAATTTAATTAATTCAAGGATATTAAAGTAAAATCACACTTTTTAATAATGACACACCATGTCCCCTTAAAATTGGGTATACCCCAATCTCGCCAGGTTTATTTGCAGTAGTTAGCACCATTAGCTTTAGTTTCTTATTCTGTTATAGCTTGCTTTGTTACAATGGTGTCCAGGTACGGAATCAACTAGATGTAGGGATTTAGTTTCTTATTCCGTTGTAGCTTACTGTTGTTGTCTTACAATAGTGTCCAAGCACTTCGATAGCCCCGTAGCTGTTTTTGTGTATGATTATGCGGAAATGATAGCCCTACCGATTGCTGGTTCCGACGATAATCCCGCCTGTCACAGACATGGGCCCTACTTTCCCCCACTTCTAATCCTAATGCGGAGAAGGTGATTAGGTACCGTCCGATCGCCTAGCGGGATATTTTGCGGGAGGGAGGAGCGGTAGGTGTAGCATGCCTCGTGATTATGGGAAAAAAGATGTTTCCACGTTGCTTGCCACACTTTCTTCATTTCTAGATCAACAACCTCATTATTGTAGTATTCATGATACATTTTCCTATAAGATGACTTTACAAAGAAAAGACCATTTTTCTCTAAAGCCCAAACTAAAGTATCATGCTAATCAATATGAATATTAGGACCAGTGATTGCACTGACAACAATATCATCAGAGAAGATACTCTGTATGGTGTATCAATTCCATATTCCAACCAGTTCTTTTTTTTTTTTTTTTTTTTGCTCGATAAGGACGAAAATGTATTAAGAAGGAAAAATACAAAAGTACAACCAAGTCTCAAGAAACAGAGACAAAGAAACTGAATCTAAACAAAAGATTCACCCAAAACAAACAAGAAACCAACTAATGAGGTTCAAAAAAATTTTGTTTCCAGTTAAAAATAACATCTTCAACTGAAACCCCTTTCAAGCTAGGATGAGAGTGAGCCCAATGTAAAATTTGGATTTTGATGTCCCCGATAAGATCCTCATAAGTTTTTGATGTCCCTGAAAAACTTATATTCCAACCAGTTCCACTATCATATATTGAAGAGCCCACTCACTTTAGAGTAGGAATGAGGATTGACCGCATTTTCTTTAGGTTCGGGAGGATTAAATAAACCTGGGATCGTCCACTTACCATGCCACATCCTTATAGTAAATACCATTCCCAAGATGCTAGCAACTATTGTTCTTTCACAAATTCCATCCCTGAACTTATACTCTTCCAAGAACATGGAGAATCTTCTCTAGGAGAGTAAGAAAAAGCATCACCAGTAGGAAAATAAATCCCATCTCTCAACTTATAATCTTCCAAGACCATGAAGAATATTCCTCAGGAGAGTAAGAAAAACACCACCTCTATACTTTGCAGCTAAAGCTTCAAGTTAGAAGAAAGAGCTAATTTACTTAATAATCTTAACAATCTTAAAGTTGCAAGAGCAAGGAGTACATTTCAGAGAGCAAAAGTTAAGGGTTTTAAGGAAGGTGATAAGAATACAAAATATTTCCATCAAATAGCAAATGCTAAGAGGAAGAGGAATCTTATTTGTAAACTAGAGATTGCAGGGGTGGATGTTTTTAACCAAGAGGTTATCAAAATAGAAATTCATCAGTACTATTCAAATTTGTTCACCACAAGTAATCCAGTCTCACCTTCTTTTGAGAATATGGATTTTAAGAGAATAGATGAGGTGCAAAAAGACTGGTTAGAGAGACCTTTTGATGAGGAAGAGGTGCTTAATACTATTAAGAAGTGTGGTACAAACAAAGCACCGGGGCCGAGATGGCTATAATCTGGAGTTCTACAAGGCTTGTTCGAATATAGTGAAGAGGGAGAGGTAATGATTACAGTTGAATAATTTTTCTTGAAAGGCAAGTTAGACTGGAGGTTAAATATGTCATTCATGAAACTGATTCCCAAAAAAGAAGACTCAGCAAATCCAAAAGATTTTAGACCTTTAAGTCTAATTAGTAGCTTTTACAAAATTCTTCCTAAGTTATTTGCTGAAAGAATGAAGGTTGTGATTCCAAGTTTAGTCTCCAATGCCCAGCGAGCTTTTATAAAGAATAAACAGATTCTAGATGGCATTCTAATTGCAAATGAATGTATTGATAGCATATTACGACAGAAGATTCCAGGTTTATTGTGCAAGATATACATGGAAAAAGCCTTTGATAATGTGAACTGAATTCCTTATTCTCTATGTTGAATAAAAATGGTTTTGGGGAGAAGTGGATTCGGTGGATAAGATGGTGTGTCACTGGTGCTCAGTTCTATATTCTAGTTAATGGAGAAGCTACAAGTATTGTTAGACCTTCAAAAGGTATAAGACAAGGAGATCCTTTGTCTCCTTTTCTTTTTCTACTTGTGGTGGAGGTTCTTTTGATTCTTCTTAATGATGCAGTTACTAATGGAAGACTACAAGTTTTCAAGTTGGTGGAAGGTGGCAGTATTGTTTCACACTTACAATTTGCAGATGATACAATCATGTTTCTCAAGGCTGAAAAGGAGGACATTAGAAAACTTCACATTATTCTTTTGTTATTTGAAGTTCTTACAGTTCTTAAGATCAACTTGGAAAAGATCTCAATCATTAGTATTGGTGATGATCATATAGTTCAAGAGTTGGCGGTGTAATTGGGTTGCAAGATAGAGTACCTTCCTATCACCTACTTAGGAATGCCCATTGGAGCTGGTAAAAGGAGTTCTGTGATTTGGGAGATAGTGATTCAAAAAATGCAAAAAAAACTGGCACCGTGGAAAAGAAAGTATCTAAATAAAGTAGGACGATTAGTTCTTATTAGAATAATTGTGGAGAGCTTGGCGGTTTACTTTATGTCTTTATATTATTTTCCAGTGTCTGTGGAGAAAAGATTAAATACTATAATGAGGAAATTTCTATGGGGGGAGGA
Source organism: Papaver armeniacum (assembly GCA_023531295.1). Lineage (NCBI taxonomy): Eukaryota > Viridiplantae > Streptophyta > Magnoliopsida > Ranunculales > Papaveraceae > Papaver > Papaver armeniacum. The sequence continues at coordinate 870,884 of JAJJWW010005803.1, read as the reverse complement.
TGAGAATAATAGGAAGATGAGCTGGGTAAATTGGAAAAGGATTTGTACTCCAACGAAGAAATGAGGTTTGGGGATTAGGAGTTTAAGGTTGGTGAGTAGATCTTTAAGAGCAAAATGGCTGGGAAGATTCTACAAGAAAAACAAGCTTGGTGGAGGAAGTTGATGTGTGAGAAGACGAGATCTAATGCAAATGATTTAGTTCCTTCTCAAGTTAATGATTGAGTGGGAAGAAGCATGTGGTTTGATATCTTGAAGGCTAATGATGATTTTTTTTGATGCTGTCTCTATTCAGGTTAGGAATGGTGTCTCCGTTAAGTTCTGGCATGACTGGTGGATTGAGAAAAGAGCGCTCAAAGACAAGTATCCAAGATTGTACAGATTAAGCAGACATAAAATTTTCTCAGTGTCGAGATATATGAAAATGGATGGATATTTGCTTTTACAAGAGATTTAGATCCGGCGGAACGAATAGATTTCTTGAAGCTAAAGTTTGATATTAGAAACTTTGTGTTGAATCATGAAAAAGAGGATGTAATTCAGGGAGATTGGTCTTCGAAAGCAATTTATAAGGCACTCACGAATATAGAACATGATTGGGATTGTGCATCTATTTTGTCTAATAAATTTGTACCGCCAAAGGTTTTATTTCTCGTCTGGGTTGCACTACATTCATCAGTTCCAACAAGAGGTATGTTACGGGATATGGGAGTAGATATAAACTCAGATAGATGTCTCTTCTGTTGCCATGCGCTAGAAACATTAGAGCATCTATTCATTCAGTATGACTGGGTTAGAGACCTATGTGACTTTTTCATATTTGCAGTTCAAACAATGTGGGTGATTCCTGAAGGTTTTAAGGAGTTCATGCTAGGATGAAATTTACAGACAAGAATTAAAAAATTGAAACATATTTGGAACTTAATCCCATTTGCAATCTGCTGGGAGATTTGGTTGGAACGTGTATACGAGTTCACGGAGGGGAGGCCTAAATCTACGAGATGAGGTTATACTTGCGGTTAAGCTAAACATTCACCGTGGAGCACGTAAACTGATTTCTTTAGGAACGTTACGATGAATCAAGTTATTCATCAATGGGAAGATGTAATGATAGTGTACTATGAGTGTGTCTCCATTCTGTTTGATTGGTATTTTGGCCATTGTAAATTCTGTACAGATTTTTTTCTTTTAATATATCTTTCTCTTTCAAAAAAAAAAAAAAAAAAAAACTTGAGTCATACTTTATTTTCCTTCGAAAATGATTTGTGACTCCCAGTTTCTCTACTCCTACTACTCCCAATATTAGGTGGCATCCATGTGTGCTTCATTCTCACTTAAGAAAAAAACGATTAATCTATGTCAATGATTAAAATTTTGATTTCCATGATCTCCAATCTAACATCCTAAACTTTGTTTTTCTTCACAGCCTTTTCCTTCATCAATGCTAACCCTCGGTTTATTATCCCTTTTCTAATCACACGAAGTAGTTTACTAAATTCCCATACCAACTTAGAAATTGAATATGAATTAAACCGGAATAACAAGAAACAATGATGTTTGAGTAACAATAAAAAAAAGAATCACTAAAAATCCCAATATGAATTATGATTTTACATCCCATCAAAACCCCTTTTCTAGATAAAAAATTTGGATAGTAATGGTGAAAATGCTAAGATAGTTGGGTTCCTATCGAAGACTCAAAGATGTGAATTTGCTCGAATGATCAACATAAATTGATTTATGAGTAATAGAAGTTACAGAAGGTGAATCTCCACCATCGAGAGATTAAATGATTTTTCTATCACAAAAATTAATGAGCTTCCAAATCAATAATATTTAGCTTAATCCTTCAAATCGTGTAGATCGGAAACTTTTTCTTTTGGTGGTAGATCTTTTTGTTCTTGAGAAACACAATCAACATTTCACCCACTTCCGTATTTAGACGGCAACGTGGAAATATAATTTCTTAAGATTTTTTTGTGAAAAAAACCAACGTGTATGACACCTAACATTGGAAGCAGTGGGAGTAGAAAAATTGGGAGTCACAAATCATTTCCGTTACTTATTGATGGTAGAAATCAAATATTTCCTTATTTTGCTCTTGGAAAATCTCTTAGAATTAGTTATGATAAAACAATGGTAGTTATGATAGGAGACACGTGGATTTTGGAGACAGGAGGGAATAGAAGAACAGAGGCATTTCGCAACAGATGATCCGGAGCCGCCACATCCTTATAGTAAATACCATTCCCAAGATGCTAGCAACTGTTTTTCTTTCACAAATTCCATCACCGAACTTATACTCTTCCAAGAACATGAAGAATCTTCTCTAGGAGAGTAGAAAAAGCATCAAGAGTAGGAAAATAAATTTCATATCTCAACTTATACTCTTCCAAGACCATGAAGAATCTTCTTTAAGAGAATAAGAAAAAGCACCACTTGTATACTTTGCAGCTAAAGCTTCGAGTCTTACTTTATTTTCTTTGTACATATTCTCCATGTTGATTTATCTAGTAGAGCTCTATTAATACATTTCAGATCTCTAAAGGGAGGACCACCTTCATTTTTATGTTAATGACGATTTTCCATAAAAACAATGTAAGAACCTTTAATATTTTCTTTTTTCCTCCACAATTTTTTTTTATCTAACAAGAGGTTTTTGATAGTAGTATCTGGTATTTTTAAAATAAGTCATTGTATTAAGGATATTATTTATCAAAACAGTTCTCTATGCTTGATATTTGTTTGTTCCACCTCATTTAGCTAATTTGTCTTTCGTTTTATCAATAAGAATAGAGAAGGGCAGTCTTTTATTTATTCTTATAAAGAGAGGTATACAAGATACTTTTCTTTCAACTCCATTTGCTGCACTTTTAGAATTCCAACTAAATCATTACAACAAGATAGCTCCATATTATTGCTTAAATCGAATGAACACCTGTTGAAATTTATTACCTGACCAGAACAACTCAATAACCTGCGGAAGCTTTCTTGTTTGTGTTGGGGTTATGCCAAAAAAAAAAAAGTCTCGAATTCGCATTTTAATGACAGTAGTTTACATTAAACATGGTTTGTGAGATATAGTCAAATATATTATTTGTAATTTATATATTGGGAGATATAATACTGGTGATATTTTTGTTCGTAATCTATGTGAATTAGTTTCATTGGTTAGATTATAACTTGCTATGATAATTACATTTGTATTATGATGAATATCAGTCATAGAAGTGGAGACATCTAAATCTAGGAGATTGATGTAATTGGATTATATCGAACCATTCGGTTATTTCTATTCATTATTTATCAGCTTGTGAATAGATCTAAGTTACCACTTTACATAAGTTCTCAATTCTAAAAATATGTATATACCCTACGTGTATTTCCGATTATCGTGTGTTGCCAAGTAGTGAGGTCATTTTTAGATCTGATATCTGGGTAAGATGGATGGTTGTGAATGTGCAGTAAGAATATACATATTCGATATGGTGTTGGCAATCTAATGGCTGGAATTGATGCTGATAGGTGCTCTGAGGTGTTATTGAGAACATGGTGTTTGTGTGTTTCCTTTTCTTCAGATCTTAACAATCACACAATCTGAATATTACTGTTGTCCATCTTTTTCAAAGTGAAACTCATGCATGATCTAGTTAGCGTTTTTATCGACATCCTTAGTTGCTGAAGATGAAACTGTTTTTCTTTTGGGAGCCTTGATGCCTTGTAATCCATCTTCCTCCTCAACCTTAACAGTTAAAGCTAACGATCTTTCTTCCTATAAGAGTTTCTTTTTTATCTTCATATATTTTTATTTTGTTATTTTTTTTGGAAAGGAGAGCGGGTTAAGGAAACCCCAACCAACAAGAAAAGGAAACAGGAAATAGAAAAAACAGAAAAAAACACAACAACAACCAGGAAAGCAAAACACACAACCCCCTACAATAGGGAGACTAACACAACACATTAAAGGCACTCCCTCACAACTCAACTTGTCCTGAAATACACCTTGCCATTGGCATCATCTTCAATTATCTCCATTAGCTCCTCAGGGAAAGACTGGGGATCGAATTCAACAAACTCCTCTGAGGGATAGAACCTGGCCAGTAAGTTAGCAGCTTTGTTTGCTTCCCTAAAAGTATGCACAGGGGAGAAGGCTTGAAACTTACCACGAAGACGTAAAATAGATTCCCAAACATGATGGCATGGCCATGGAGGTTTAGGATCAGCTTTTGTAAGGTAAGACACCACAGACTTAGAGTCGGTGCGAAGAGAGATTTTCGAGCAACCCTTCATGGCAGCAAGTTTGAGACCAGCCTCAACACCTTGAATCTCGTGTAAAGTTATAGAGCCAGGAGATGAACTGACAGACACAACACTAATGGGAGCTCCATCCTCCACTCTGACAATGGCACCAAACCCTGCATCAGTCCCTCTTACAAAACCATCTGTATTGACAAGAACTATACCAGGAGAAGGCTTGATCCAAGAGGTAGAAATCTAAGTAGGGACAATAAAGCGTGGACTACATCCCCGACAGAAAGCAAGGTGTCTGCTGTACCATTATTTTCAACCATAACAACATCAACCGAGTTTATCTTGCACCTAACGTCTGACAAGATAGTTTGAAGAAGCAACTCAGGAGTAAGAGATCTACCAGAGAAGATCCTTCTATTCCTTTCTCCCCAAACATGGTAAATACATGAATTGAAAACCAGGCTTTCACAAGGTGCCTACCGACTTCTTCCCACTAAACCGAATAATGCACCATTTTATTTGTTCATCGCGATCGGTAAGGAAGCTATTCGAGACCCAATAAAGGCAGCAACTTCTCCCATAAGAATCCAGCATAAGTGCATCGAAAAAGCAGATGAAGATCATCCTCAAGCATCATGTTGCAAACAACACACACTGGATCAACATCCATACCCCGAGATAGAAGTTTATATCTAGTCTTCAATCCCCTGTGGAGTGTCATCCACACTATGAAACAGTGCTTGGGAATACAATGAGAAACCAACACCAGAGGATGCCAATCTTTTTTAGGACCAAAACACCTGAGAGCATTGTAAGTGTCCTTAAGGGAGTACTCACCTGACATAACGGCAGTCCACACAATTATATCCTCTATCAAAGGGTCAGTTTTCACCTTCAAAACCTCCAAGTAAGTATCTCCCAGAGCATTGACTAAATTGGGAGATAAGAACCATTCACCATTGTTTAAACAACTACTCAACTTAGCTTCCAAATGGTGGTCTGAATCGTACAACATATGAGTAGGAAATAAGTTGAGAAGGTTACGTTGAGGAAGCCACCTATCTTTCCAAAGTTTAGTACCCTTCCCATTACCAATTAGATAAATGACAAACTGACTTGCCATAACTCTTTGATCCAAAATACGGCTCCAACACCATGAAGAATCGGGAGGAGGCTTGGTGCCGAAATCCTTTCCTTTATCAAATTATGCTTTGCACCCATTGAACCCAAATAGTATTCTTATTGCTCACGTCCCAAATGTGCCGAAGGTTAGAAGCAACATTAGTAGTCATAATGCATCTAATCCCAGGCCACCTTCATTATATGGGAGACAAGCAATTGACCACCTAACTGGAGATTGCTTATTGAGCTACTCAATACCAGACCATAAGAACTTCCTAAAAATAGAGTTAAGCATATTGACAGTTTTTTTTAGGAAGAATGAAGCAAGAAATCCAAAACGCTAACATGTTACTCAATATCACTTTGATAAGTAAGACCCTCCCAGCGAAGGATAAAGTTCTAGATTTCCAAGTCTTGATTCTAGCAACAACACGATCTAGCAGAGGAGCACAATCTTTATGAGAAAGTCTTGTAGAGAGTATAGGAAGGCCTAAATACCTGACAGGAAGGGTGCCAGCTTCAAACCCCAACACAGATTTAATACTAATTGCAGAAGTATGATCAAATGCCGAGAGAAAAATATTGCTTTTCCTGTTATTAACAATCAGATCGATTTTGTTCGAAAAAGAAGTGAGAGTGGTGGCTAAAGCTCTGGCTGATTGAACATCTCCCTTCATAAAAACCATAAGGTCATCAAGAAAAGGTGGGTAACTACGGGGTTTTTACACCTTGGATGAAGTGACAGAAAACCCTAATCCGATTCAAGAATATATGAATTGAAAACGTCCATAATAAGAACGAAAAGATAAGGCGATAGAGAACATCCTCGTCTAATGCCTCTCTTACCTTCAATGTACCCATATGCAATTACATTAACCATGATAGAGAATTTCGGAGATGTTATGCACATACTAACCTATTGAATAAACCGGTGTGGCACTTTGAACTTTTTAAAGGTAATACGGATAGCATCCCACCTAATTCAATCATAGGCCTTCCTCAAGTCTATCTTAATAGCACATTTAGGTGCCCCCGAGTCCCTGTGATAGTTCCTAAGAAGTTCATGGGCCAACATGATATTGTCTTGTATAGATCTACCCGATATAAACGCGATTAGCGGTCTCACTAGATTCTTCACCACATGTTTGAATCTAATAGTTAAAATCTTGGTGATACATTTTTAAATCACATTACAACATGCAATATGCCTAAAATCATTTAAAGAAGAAGCGTTAGATATCTTAGGAACCAAGGAAACCAGAGTAGCATTAACATCACCAAGTAACTTAGCACTGAAGAAGCAACTTTTAACTACCTTGATAAAGTCAGGGCCTATAATTCTCCAGCTGCGTTTAAAAAAATATGAAGAGAACCCATCCGGCCCCGGGGCTTTATCAGAGTCAATAGTGGACAACACATAAATTATCTCATCAGAAGTAACAGTCTTAGTGAGCAAGTTGGCTTCCTCCTCAGTAACTTGTTGATGTAAATCAATCTTGTCCCAAGCACCACGCATCAAAAGGCACTTCAATGATTTCCAAACAGATTAGTATAAAAGGACACACATTCTGACCAATCTCTTCATCGGTAGAAAGCTTTGTGCCATCAGACTTGTAGAGAACCAAGATCCTGTTCCTAGCCCTTCTCTCCACGATAGCCTTGTGAAAAAAAAAAAAAGAGTGATACTATTCCCTAGTAAACCATTGAACCCTGGACTATTTCTTCTTCATAGATTCCTCATACACGCTTTCTTGGCAAAATCTTGCCTGCAACCCTATCATTCGAAATGGCGACATGACATAAGGGAGTCTCCTGTAAATTTTTGTGGATGTTCACCATATGGGTCTTAGAATCTTCAACTTGAGCACTAAAATTGGTGAACTTCCTCCTTCTCAGTACATTCAGAAAATGCTTCACATTCTTCAGTTTTGAAACAAACCTATACATAGGGGTGCCCTGCACTTCAGCTTCCAAGATTCCTCCACCAAAGATAAAAAAATCTACCTCCTCAGCCCAAGAATTAAAGTATTTGAAAGACTTAGGCCATGTACCTCTACCCGCAAATACACTAAGCAACATAGGAGAATGATCGAAATTGCACTACTTAAGAAATCAGTGATAGTATCGGGAAACAACTCAAGCCACTTCAAATTAATAACGACCTGTCAAGATTGCAAGTAATTCTTGTAGGAGAATCTTGCTTATTGGACCAACTAAAAAAACACCCCACATAAGGGCAGTCAAACAATTGCGAGTCCTGGAAGCAATTCTGAACTCTAAGAAGATTAGCATCCGAAACTGGATTCTCCCCTTCCCTCTCATGAGCAAACACGCAAGCATTAAAGTCCCCCAAGATACACCAGGGGAGACTATTAGACTCAGTAAAGCTATAAATATTACTCCACAAATCTTCTCTCAAGTATTCAGAGTTGTGGCCATACACAATAGTTAGAACAAACCATGGAACATTTTGAATAGAAACTATAGCGAACACATATTGATCGGGGCCACAAATAAAATTGACTCTAACCCAATTAGGATCCCACATGAGCCAAATACGGCCCAAAGCATGGTAATCGTAATTATCTAAATCCAACCAAGAAGGTTGGATATTATTCCCCACTCTATCCTTATTTTAAACCTGAACACGAACACGAGTCTCAACTAACCCACAAATTTTAATATTATTCATCCTTATTAAGTTACTAACCTCCACCTGCTTAAGGGGGTCATTAAGCCCCCTTGTATTCCAACAACCTATATTAATCATGAATGGCAAGTCCGGAAGGAGACTCACAATCCGACTTGACTTCTTCAAGTCAAGACCTTTGACACTCATAAAAGTATCCCCATTTAGTTTGCCGAGCTTCTCTTGGAACCACTCTTGCCAGTCACCGCAAGACTCTCACGTGAGGTGAACTAGTACCCGAAAAGCTTACACTCGATAAGTATTGGTGATTTCTACCATGGATTGATCTACTTGATTCTCTAGTGTCTCTACTTCAAGAATCACCGTGTCTTCAAACAAAGGAGAAAAGATGTTCAAAGGTTGAAGATCGACCTGCGTGTACTTGACTTCTTCTCGGCTCAAATCCTGGTGGGTATTGAGGCGAAACAACAAGATCAAGTACCTTCACTACTATTCTCGAACCTCCAAATTTCATAATTTTCTATGTGAAACAGAATCCATTCCTTAGCTACGGATCAAGCTCAATTGCATATCGGCATCCTTACTATGTTGTTGTACCCCGGCGGGAAGGAGTTGTGACCTTATCATTCACCTTTAGCGAGGTGCACGAAAGGGGGTGGGGGTGTCATCTTCTTGTGCAATGGGCATTTGCTCTCATGATGACAAAAATTCGAACATAAGGAACATTGTAGAGGCTTCCACACATACTCAACTTCAACTTCACATTTCTTCCCATTCTCAAACTCCACCGTGATAGATTTCTTCAACTCGAGACCTTGGATTAATTTCAACACATACACGAGCAAAGGCCATCCTAGTTCTAGCAAAGCAGTTCGCCCATCCAAGAGTAATAGTTTTCCCACTACACTAGCAATAATACTCAACCCTTCACGATTAAAGGCATGAACTGGTACTTTCCTAATGATCATCCATATTGGAATTTCCTGGATATTATCCAATTCATTCTCAATGAACGGTGCCCAAGCTCTCCCCAAAGAATGGACTACCCGAGATGAACACCGTCCATGTTCAAGAGCAAAGGATAAAGTCTTATTCAAGCGAGAAATTGAGGATGAAAGCCCTCTCTCCGTGGATGGTCATGCTAAGATTACCCTTAATCTTCGAGCCCTCTCCAATGAACTTTTCACATAATTAAAGGAGAAAGGACGCCCTACAAACCCTCCAACTAATAATTTCTCATACCCTTCCATATGAGAAGCAATATCAGCTTCCCTAATGGAAGCAAATAAAGAACTCCATCTTTAACAATAGGTGGATTTATGCACAAGATTAGCGGAAGAACTAGGTAAAATAGTCCTTGACCTACTAGCAACGCCACTCCATCGTGGCTGAGAACTATGAAAATTGTTTTGAATAGGAATGCTATTAACATTAGAATTTGAAGGGGTAAGCGAAGGAAATGACTCACCATCAACTCGATTCCCGGATCCTGGAGGAGCGAGAATCCATGGCTACCCGAGAGTAAACCCTAATCGCTTGACAAAACGGTCAAAATCGCACGGCCCTAGTCAAGGAGAGAGAAAAAATTTCAATGTTTAATAATTTGCTATCTTCATATATTGTTGGAACTGTATATATATAACACGTAAATAAAGACAGTGATTGATTACTGGATAAGCTTTAGACTTGAAACCATGAAAATAATAAAAGAAAGAAAGAGAAAAGAAGTTTAACAGAAAGAAATTATAATAAGAAACTACATGCAAAGCTTAATTCATACTTGTTTTATTTATTGTCCAAGTTCTTTCACCAGCCTTTCTCTCGAATCGATTTGAAGTATCAAGTCTCTTCAACATCGTAAAGAACTATAAAGACTCATCCTTAACATTGCCTATGATATCTAAAGGATTTTTCAGACGTGCGCTAGCTCCATATCCACGTTATCTCCATATATCTCATCTGTCTTGTACATAACTTTCAAATAACCATCTTGCTTTCCTTCCATCAATTCTTAACTTGATCGGTTTAGAGTCACTATTTTAGTTTCAACAACTATTTCAGTTTTCTCCAACATTTTGATATCAAACACTTTGTGTATATCGATCTTAGTTTTTTATGATTCTTATCGATTTTGTTTTCTCCTTCTATCTCATCATCGTGATCACTTAAATAATACTAGCAGTAACCTTCAATAAAAATTTAAACAAAAATATTACATGAAACAATATTGTTGTGATTCCACACAAAAAAAAAACGAACAACAAAAATCACTTAATGTGAAATAATAGTTTTTTCTTTTAAATGAATTCGGCGTTGAATTAGTTAAGCATTGTATTAATATTATTTGTATGAATTTTTTTTTCATGAAGAATTGTGTTGAGAAGATTATTTCTCCGGTGCAAGCAACATATGTTCCAAGTAGACTCTTACATGAGAATATTGTTGTTGTCAAATTGGCTATGGTTTGTGCTTACTATGAAAAGAAAGGAAGGAAATTAGGAAAGAGTGGTCTTCTTGCTTTAAAAATGGAAATGTCTAAGACTTTTGACAAACTAGCTAGAAGACTAGAATGATGTTTTATTATTGATTTTCTCAAAAAATCTAATTGCATAAATGGTGCTCAATGATACATCAATGCATTATTTCCACAGAGATTGAGATTATATAGAATGGTTCTCCATGCATATCATTTTATCCTTCAAGGGGAATTAGATAGGGAGATTCATTGTCTCCTTATCTATTTTTTATATCTACTAGTAAGGCCACATGTGCGATGCACATGCTTGAATTGGATTCTTTTAACAACACCAAATTTGATAATAATGGGAAAAAAAAATCTTAAAATAAAAATTTAATATCCTTGTTTGTACTCATTACGTAGATAATTTAAAGAGCAACTTCCAAATATATTAATTTTGCAAAAATCCGATGTGTATTTTTGAAGATATCTAAGTTTTAACTTTTTGATTTATTTTAAAACAATGGCATTCCTGCAAATATACAAATATTAACTAAAAACTTAGTTAATGGGGTATTATTGTCATGTGAAAAGGCTTCACCAAACAATTACCTCTTTTCTTTATATTAGTACTAGCCCTTAACCCGTGCCGTAACGGCACGGGCCATGATGTTGGTTCATTTTTAATATATCGTATAATTTGTGACCCGATATCGTATAATTTGTATCCCGAGTACTTATCAACTTCTTATGATTTAATATGGGTTTGTCATAAAATAGTTGGGATTTTCCTCTCTTTTTTCTCTTGTTTTTTTCCTTTAATATTTTACCGCCGGAGATTTTCTCAAACGAAAGAAATATAATCTTAACTTCCAGACACTTTTTTATTTAGGTTCATCGCTTATAATGAGATAATGCTCTACATGAACATGGAAGTTTAAATATTTTTTGGAAATATGTCATCAGCAGTGCTCATCTCAGTGAAATCAACTAATCAATACCGTCCATAAAAGTCTTCCCATGCTCATATTTCGCTCCAGTGACTCATCTATCATGGTCATGTTGTCGATCCTCCAAATAGGCAGATAATATTATTTTTTTGCATCGAACGGAGGATATAAACTCTCCAATCTGACATGATTTTCCTATAATTTTTCAACACCCATTAAATGACAATGTTTAAAATGTGTACCCATTACCTTTTCGAAGGAATTTTATATATGCGAACCTCTGCCATTAAATCTTCAACAAAGTATTGTGCCCAGCAGTTCGTCTTAACGAAGGCTTTGGTAACTTCAAAAGTCTTGGACATTTTGTCACTTCTATATGTTCCTACCTTCACTTGGAATACAATCTGGCAACACATTACCTCATAAAGAACCTTGATCCTATTTCAAATTAATAGGTTGTCAATAGATCCTTTACCAAAAGTTGACATCTTCTACGTTGAATATTTATAAAAAAAAAAATTATGGTATTGTGGATTGTTGCTTTCTAATATTGTAGTTTTCAAAATTGGCCTCTTCAAGTCCCTCGGCTTTCTAAGTTTATATATTTTGTTTGTTTTACCATTTTAGTTAGCCATATTATGTTTGTTACTAACTTTAAACTTGATGTCATCTTCTACAGTGAACTTTATGTGATTTCAGAATCGAAATAGTTATACCTCTTTCATTCGTATCAAGTAATCCGTTGTATATCCCAACAATTCTTCTACAACAATTCCTTTCTTTTGCCATTTCCGGACCATCAGTAGCCATTATTGTCAAATGCAATCTGTCTAATTTTTGTTGATGTTATGTATTTGCAATGTTCATTTTTCTTAAATAAATAGATTGTGGAAAAACTAAAAAAAAACTAAAAAAAGAACATAAGTATTACATCGGGTCTAAGTTAATATATCCAAAATACTCTAGACACTGCTTCTGGTTCCTCGTTTCCTCAAATTCATCGTTTCATTCTAGACAGTACATGCAACACCAATCATTTGCGAAGTGAGCTATTTGCACAAGTGTGGTCAATGTATCCCTTACCTGTAATAATAATAACAACACGTCAATTTTTTTCAAGGCGTCCAATTGTAAATGGTAAGAATCTAATAGATTTGAATTGTACCTCAATCTTAGATATCACCTTCTTCTCACATAACATATCAATTGAGGAAGGACAATTCTTGACCACTCTTTACATAGGCAGAGTTAACCAAACTATGTTTTTCAATTGTCTTACGTGGAAATTATTATTAATCCGTATTTTAGTCGGCTCCTATTGAAGGCGATCTAATTAGTCCTATAGAAAGTTAATCTTAAGTTTTGACCTTATTTCTTGACCAAATTATTGAAGTATTCTCAGTCATGTTCTGCTTTGTGTGATCTACCCATCTGTATCTACTATACCTTCTAACCTAGTGAATGAAACCTATACATATTGATCCGTAATTTGATATTGTTGATTTGTAACCAAGAGGTCGCATGATTTGAGAATGTAAAATATGAAAAATATTCTATAAACATCGATGGTGAAATTTAGATTTATGATTTAGAGTTTTTAATGATGATTTTGATGAACAAACATAATTTTCAAACAAATATTTTAGAATGCAAATACTGTTTCCGGTCAATAAGGTTTTATATCGGGAATTGAGTGAAAGTTGTTGTCTTTGTAGGTAGTTGTCAAACAACTCGAAATTGATGGTCTTTCAGGAAAAAGAATGTAATAGTACTTGAGAGAGTGATAATGTTCTCTTACGCGGGTACACCAATTGCGTTTATATAATACGGATACCATTTCGGTGATCCAACAGTCATGATCATATTGTCTTATACATTCCTGTATCATCCTCGAAATATTTGATTTTTGGCCTTATCAATCGTGCTAAAAACAACCAATTACATCTTTCACAATATAATGTTGCATGTTTTGTGAAGATTTTTTTTTTACTCGGTCAATAAAACTCACTAAAAAGCAAAAACTATTATTATCCACACTACTATTACCAACACCCACCACCATAAAAACCATCCACCGCCACTATTTCTTCCACCAATAGTAATGTCACCACCTCCCCATTCGCAAACACCTCCACCGTTTATACTAACCCCGCTCCACCACCACCATTAGAATTAATATAGTTTTTAGTAAAATTATTTATTAATAAAATTATGTATTTATGTTACATTATTAAAAGGGACATTTATAATAAAAATATAATTAATCATTGTGAACAATCATTTAGACACTAATTAATAAAATATTTAAAAGTGGTTAAGTTGAACAAACCCTCAAATGAGAAATTTATCTTTTCCAAGGACAAATCTTGACCTCTCTTTACATAGAAAAATCGATAATAAATAATTTCATATGTTCAGATCTTGATTCGTATCGTTCGTTTAGTTATTACATAACATGACAATTGATTGCACCAATTTTTTAAAATGGACATGTGTTTATCGAATTTATTTTAACATTAGAATGATCAATCACGTTTTATACTTTATAATATAACGTTACATATTTTGTGGCGTTATTTAAATTAGCATAATATGTTTTTGTTCACCAATACCGCCACCACCATAAAACCATATTAATCCATTTTTTTATCCACCACCACCTAAGCGGCGAGCCAAGGGTTGACTAACCTGGCTCTAACCCCTTAAATTTTTAATAACTACATAAATTTTTTAGTTTATTTTATAAATAGTACTTTGTCCATATATATTTATGGTTTAGTCCACCAAAGTTTACATGTTTCTTTCAAAAAAAAAAAAAGTAAGCCTCCTCAATGTCAATTTTTGAATCCACCACTGCCACCTACCCCATGTAGGTTGTTGGACACAATTCTAATTTTCAATCACAAATGCCATGTATGAGGTTTAGATTGAACAAAATGTCATCAATTGATTAGTTTTATTATTATTTTTCCGTGTATATATTCGTTTTTGTATTGCAATCAATTTTATTTTAACATTAAAAAATCTTGATTTATATGATATATTACCAAAGATAACAGGGGTACCATTTGGGTGATCCAACTACGATCATGAAAATATTATCTTGTATGATATCATCCCCTGAAATATATGGTACCTTCATTTATCAAAAGTGTTAAAAACAACCAACCACATCTTCCACACTACGATGTTATCGATATTGTAACGACAACATAAAATTAATAATGTCCATCACTACTCACCAAAGACTCACCGTCACTACGTCTTCAACCACAAACCAGAGTGGAGCCAGGATTTTGAGGAAAGAGGGAGAAAAATTCTTGGCAAGTTGGATACATGTGAAAAATGGACTTTGTATCCCATTTTACGATAAAAGAACAAAATAAGTATAATTGTGCTTGGCTCGCCCTTAACCACCACTAATCTTTCGGCCTCCACCTCTTCTTCTACTACTCATTGTCGCCAAAAGTATCTATTGATATTATTTATCAAAATTACTTATTAATAGAAATAAAACATTTATTATTAAAAAATGATTAGTCATTTATTATGAGCAATTAGTGAAACACTAACTAAAGAACACTTTATAATGAATAGATTATTTATTATGTGCAATTAGTGAAACACTAATTAATAAAACAATTATGATGTTTAAGTTGAACAAACCACTACCGTTGATTTATCTTTTCTATTAATTCCAACCAAGGTGGAACACTTGGTTAGAGGCCACTCTTATAACACAATAGGTCATGAGTTCGAACCTCCCTGTTATTATTTTTGAAAATCCATATCTTGACTTGAGTATTCATTTTCATTCATAATATTGGAATTAATGCCACACATGCGAGTTGTAGGGTGTGTCACGGAAGCACCGCACCCTTGATTTATCCTTGTCCGGACAAATCCCGACCACCACTAACAAAGGCAAACTTATCCTAGCTTTGTTTTGTACTAATGATAAGATAAGATAAGATAGAAGCCCTCTAAGATGGTTAGATTTTTATGGAAGTAAAAATCAAACTAAATTTCAGGTGTAAAAATAGCAAGAGTTAATCCAAAAATTGATCATCCGCTATTAGCAGACGATTGTTTGTTCTTGTAAAGCTAACTTATCTCAAACAAGTAAGATCTACAAGTTATTGATGAGTTCAATAGTTGTTCTGGTCGGGTAATTAATTTCAACAAGTCTTCTTTCTTTTTAAGCAATAATATATGGAGTTATCTTGTTGTCATGATTTAGGAATTCTAAAAATGCAAGAAATGGAGTTGAGAGAAAAGTATAGTGTACCCTTCTATTCTTATTGAACTAAGAGACGACTTTATCTAAACAAGGTGGAATAATCTTATCTCAAGCAGGGAGAACTATTATGATAAAAAAATGTTCTTAATATAATACCCATTCATCTTAACCTTTATTATTTTAAAATACACAAAATTGGTTAAAAAGACCAAAATCAAAATTTCCTGGGTGAAAAGGACAGGTTAGATTTAGATATCGTTTAAATGGACAAAAATTTAAAAATAGGCAGGATGTAACCAGTTTCATCCTGTCCATTTTCAAATATTTTTTCTTATTTTTATTTTACACGGGATGCATCCAGTTTCATCCTTGCTATTTTTTAAGTTTAAGCCAGGATGAATCCAGTTTCATCCTTGCTATTTTTTCTTTGTCCATTTCACCCATAAAATTTTTACTCGTCCATTTGAACCGTGTTTTAAATTTTTTTGGACAAATGACCCATTTTCCGTTTAAAATACCAGATACTCCCCTTGTTTTCTTTGCGAGTACCGGGAATATCTCCCTTCATAGGTGATCCATATCTATGAATTGAACCTCAACTTGGTTCAACAAAAAAAAAAAAAAAAATCTAGAGGAAAAAGGAAAATAATAAAGGTTGTCACATCAAGAGTACAAAATATAGTTTGGCTAAGTTTGCCTCTGTAAGTGGTGGTCCAGATTTGTCCTCAAAAAGATAAATTCATGGTTGTAGTTCTACATACCACACCCTACTACTCGCACGTGTGGCGTAGCTTTAAAAGGGAGGAATGAGTAACCGTGCATGCCCAATCCTCTCTCTCGTTATCTTACTGCCAAAATCCTCCCCTCAATCTCTTCGTTATCCACTGCTAAAACCTGTTATTCAATTTCTTCGTCCTCTCAAAAGATAAGTCGATGGATGTTATTATCAGGATAAAAAACAATAAAAGAGAAAAATATTCATTGGGCAAATCTTCTGGATTTCTAAAATGCTGGTCATGTTCGAGAACTGAAAGATTGAAAAACCTAGCGATTTTGCGGTTCAAATTCTAGGAACAAAAAGCAACAGAAGAATTGAAGGATCAAACTATAAGTTTTAATTTTTATAGATCGTTAATTAGGATCGTTGAACTTCATGATAATCACACGATAAAATATGCAAGATTAGTTTATACGGAATACCTGATAGCGCTAATCCGTGTTACGATACCGATCAGTTTTGTAGCAGCGGTAATACCTTGTGGAGGTCATGGTTTCTCCTTCTTCACCTCTTACGTTATGAATACTAAATTCTCGAACCCAATACTGATGGCTATTGTGTTCCTTTTATAGGTGGAAGGAGGACCAAGTTCCTAGGGTTTAGTATTGGCATTAAATCTCGACCGTCCATCAAAGAAGAGATATTAGGAATATAATCCCATAAAGGAAACCGAATATTTAGTATAGCAATAATCTAGATTACCAAGATTATTACATGGGCCCAAGGGAATATTTCTAGTCATACAAAAAATATTCTTACATTCTCCCACTGGTCCATGTGATAATCGATGTAATGGTTAATCATAGAAAACATAAGTGCGCATATTGCTAAACAAAATTTAATGGTTAAACATAATACCTTGATCAAGCAAATTAGTCATGCGGGTCATAGCGGTTGCACATTGTCCTGTTATCAACATGTTCCCTTCCATGTACCACAACACAAATAACTTACTTAACTAGGCCTTAAATTGGGATGTCATAATGGTCCAGTAATGTCTTTAAAACAAAGACTATTTCTGTTAACGTTCATCCATTCACATAAGTGTATACTAAACATGGATACAGAAATAATTCAGAATGACATTAGTAAGAGCTCAATAGGTGTTCAAAAATAAGCACATAAATTAGCTGAAAATAATCAATTACTCTCACAGACCTAAGATTTTAATCTTTTCTTAAGAGGTCTTAAAAGGTAATTATTCATTAAGTGCATCTCCGAATGCAATTGTGCTTAAGCGATAAATGAACAACTATTGTTTCTGAATTTCCTAATTCACGCATATATACTCAAGGTTCATGTGTTTTGTTCCTTTTGTATCATATCGTGCTTTAATCTTTTAAGCTAAGACAATAAATTTCAAAGCAATGTAGAGACAAACCTTAAGTCTCTAAGTATCGCAGTCATAAATATTCAAACTCAATTGTGGGACTAGTATTAATGGATTCTTCCTTTAGAATCCATGCATCCACAAAATTGAAGTCTGAAAACCCAATCAACTCTTGTTGGGTTTGCTAACTAATTATAAGACATAAGTTAAAATAGTATCTCAAAATTCTTGATAGCTTTCCTGTAATTTGTTCTTCGATTCTTTAGGCAATTAGTTAACATATTAACAACTTGTTATAAGTTTCATATCAGAATCAATACGTAATGAAGATTAAATTTATATCTTCTATCCAACATGAAATAAAATCATTAAATATGTTATTATCTCAAAATTCCTTGAATATTCGATATATGCCTTATATGAGAGCTTTAGTAATCCGTATGATATTACTATCACATGGTAAGCTTCATTGATATCCTTTATTTCAAAAAATATAGAGATATGCATAAAGTCAAGATCACTACTCGTAGGTAGTATGTCTTAACATACAAGACCAAGAGTATGAATTTCTCCCACTGATCTTGAGGTATATGCATAAATGCATGTAATAATTTCATCCAAAACTTGAAACATTTATAGTTTTGTTGAATTTCATATACCATTATGGGAGGCTGCTTAAATTTCATACTTTGATTTCTAAAATTTGTAGACTAAAATTTATCATTAATAAAGGTTATTTCACATTTAATTAATGCAACTCTTAGGTCATACTGAGTTACTAATAATACTATGATAATTCTGAATAAGTCTTTCTTTGACACGAGAAAAAACTTATTTATAATCAATGCGTCATTTCGTAGTAAAATCTTTGGAAATAAGTCTTGCTTTATACCGTTTAAAATTGCTATTACAAATCGTATTAGGTCAGAAAGACCCACTTTCATACAACTGATTTGTGTCTTTCTAGCAATTAAACAATATCCGAGACTTGACTTTCAACCAATGATTTTTGCTCACATAGCATCAATCCATTAATCAAAATTATTACACATAATATTTGTGAACCTAAAACCGAGTCTTTGCCATTCCATATCAAAATGTAATAAATTCTTGTAAGAAAATCACTGAAACAACATGAATAACTTTCTTACAATCTCTGTTGAGACCTTCTTAATGCTGGTTCATGTTGTTATCAAAAATTTCTTTATTAGCAGTAGTTATATTATGGAGTATTGGATCAGTAATTTGTGGTCTTTTATTATCTAACATTCTCGATAATGAGAAGATTCACAATATCTCGTAGAAATCTTAAATAAAGGGATCATTATCATGATTTCTTAAACAAATATATCCACGTACTCCCACTGATTATGCCATCATTAACGAATTTATATTTTCGGTTTCAATAAGTCCCATACTACGGTTAGAACATTAATGAATATCATTTGGATTATTTAGGAAAACCAATGAATCAGTAATAGTTTTCAAATCCAATTTTTATTCTTGGGAATGTAAGCCCTCACCTCCAACTGAACAACCATAACTTAAAGGTGATTTAAACTAGGTTTCCAACCTTTCTATTCCAAAGTGTGTCTTTGAAACTTCTTTACTTTTAAAATCTATTTAAATTACACGGTTACATATTTAACAAACATCCACAAATGTATAGCCATTATGCATGGCTCATCATGCTTCTAACCATTTTCATAAAAGTATGATTTAGCCTTTTGATATACACTATTATGCCAAGGATAAGTTGGCCTTGTGTATTGAGCAATGATTCCAAACTCTTGAAGATATTATGCAAAAGATTTAGGATATTATCCTGTTTTGTCATACCTTTCACAATATTCACCACCTTTGTCAGACTTTATGATTTTCACTTTATCTATAATTGCCTCTCAATTTCAATAATGAATGTTCGATAAAACATCCATGGATTGAGATTCATAATGCAATCGATAGATTTACACAAAGAATGCGAAAAATCATCGGGTGATAAACAATTTTATCTTCCAAAAACTGGACCATTAAAAGTCTACGTAATAATCATAATATACAATTAATAAGAACAAAAGTTGAAATTTATAATAGAGATAAATGACAATTAAGCTTATAATAGTTACATACCTTCAATAAGATTCTCCTGTGGGTAAAACCTTATCAAGGAACAATGTGAGACATGAAAAATATCTCGTGGATATTTTACATTCTCATAATTCAACATTATGTCTCAAAATACTACAACTAGAATCACCTGTGGGCAACTCACGTCCTAAAATGTATTAACAAACTCCAATAATTCTAAATATGTTCAACCTAATATAATGTGAATTGTAGTCACTCTGGGTGGCTATTATTTCACATGTATATGAAAGATTTAGATAACCTTAATGCTTGTTTAACGTGTGAAGAAAAACTACTTGTGAGCAAAGATTGTTCTAATCGTTAAATCAAACTAAGAGGACTCAAAATATACAATACTTACCATATAAGAGCATAGCATCACTGTGGTGATAACTAAACTATCCAACAAACATGTACAATAGCAAATATCACACTAACTTTTCTTGTGATGTTGCACAGTCCCACTCAATGATATGGACATACTTGATCTGATCATAAATTTAGTCGCTTATAAACAATAATGAGTAACCCTAAAACATCAATCACGAACATTTATTCAAAAAGCATGCCATACATAAATTGTGAAAAAATATCAACACCCTATAATCGAAAAATATCCAAACATAATGAACTTTTTCTTAAGCCAAAATCGAGCATGAGGCAAGTCTATAAATATAATTCAATAATGAAATTTCGTTGAAGAAAAATTCTTTGATGCATCGCTCATTTAAATATGATACAAACTTAAAGATCATGATAAATAACGGATATATGATGAATTAATATGAAAGGTGTTAAATAGTCAATGAATATCATTTTCTAAATATGGAGAAATTTATCAAAAATAAAACCTCAATTTCATAGAGGATGCAATAAGTTTTGGACAACATAATAAAAATATTCATGAAAATATGAAAAATTCGTAATAGGTTGCTCAACTCGATAATGAGTTAATTTATGTAAATTTTCTTTATGCACTTTTAAGAAATAACGTAAAATCATGTGCCAATTATTTAATTACCATAATGTATGATCAGATATTGTACACTTCAATGTTATCTTAAATATGTGAACTCAAATTACCTGTGGGTAATTGTTGTTCTAATACATTTAAGAAAAACAATATTATAAGCACTTGACATTATAACGATTATGATCAAAAATTATTTGACATCACTGTGGTGATAGCCAAACAACTCAAATAATGCCATAATAACTACTAAACCTTGCCTTTACGGCTTGGCGTATTCGTGCTTACAATAAAATTATTATTATTGCTAAGATAAAACACTCTAGTATCACTGTGGTGATAACTAAAAGAATTATGACCTAAGAATCTTAAGCACAATAATTTTATACGTACAATTGAAATTATCATCAACATTGGGAGAAAAGTGAAACATAATGACACAAGACACCCTCAAAATTCAAATCAACTCATATCCATAATGTATGATCAACAATCACATCAGTCAATGTTTTCTTAAATAGATGAACTCCAATTTCCTGTGGGTAAATTTTGTTCTAATATATTTAAGAAAAAAACAAGATTACAAGCATTTGACAAAATTGTGATCATGACCAAAAGTGATTTGACATCACTGTGGTGATAGCCAATCAACTAAAATAATGCCATTATCACATTATGTCGATAACTACAAAACCTACACTTTACGGTTTGCAAATTCATGCTTATAATGACATTATGATTATACTGAGATATAACGCTCTAGTATCACTGTGGTGATAACTAAAGAGTCCAATAATAATTTTAAGTATAATCCCATAAAATTTAAAGAAAAACAATAATGTGAGAGAAACTATACTATAACGCACAAGCACACAAACCATATCATAATGCACACACAAATTTAATGGTGTCAAAAAATGGTTTTGATCATAAAATTTATAATGAAACTCGATAAAAAATCATTTTATTATTTCGATAAAGCGGAAGCGTAAGTTAATTTACAATAAAAAATGGTTTCATTAATTTTAAAATTAATATTGTCTCATTATCTTAATATTAACTAACACGTATACATGCCCACAAGAAAATATTAATGTTTCCAATTTTTAGTGTCTTAATAACCATTCACGTGATGAAAATATTTTGTTTATCTTCATTTGCTTTGGAGCACTTATTCATTCATGCCATAAAGATATGATTCCTAATAAATATTTTTTCATTCATATCATTTCTCCAATTTACCTCCCTTTCACATACAAGGCAAGTAAAATATATGGACTTTAGTGGAACAATTATGCATGTTTATGACTACATGATGTCGACATTATTCTATTTCATTTATCATCGTTATTACGTTCATTATTACCTCATATGCTCATTATATACCATTAAAAAAATATTCCTACAATAATTTTTTTTTAAATTATGTGCATGCCAAAAATAAACTCATTAGGCCAAATTCATTAGGAAATAAAATGTTAATTTATTTACATGAAATAAATATAGGACGTTAGTATTAAATTAAAATATATTTTCCTTCAAAATTAAGTAGGTCATTAATGTTGCAATATATTTTCTTCTAAAATTAAGTAGGTCATTAATGTTGAAATATATTTTCTTCCCAAATTAAGAGAGTAATATAAAAATATAAAAGAAAATAATAAGCAATAATGACCACAGGATCTTAAATTGTAAAGTATACCATAATTTTCAACTGATTTGATTTTGATGAGATAATGGAAAATCACACATGATTTTGATGAAATAGTAGAAAATCACACATGAACACGAAGTGTGAGCATGAAACGGGTCATCATAGTTAGATGCAAAAAAAAAAAAATAATACAATTCCATAAGAACAATTATTTTCACAGAAGGAAATAAAATAATAACATTAAACCCAATTTTATTTTATTATTGCATAAGATTAGCGGATAATCATGAGTTCTAAACACAAGCTCTAGATGCCAACTATAAGTTTTAATTTTTATAGATCGTTAATTAGGATCGTTGAACTTCATGATAATCACACGATAAAATATGCAAGATTAGTTTATACGGAATACCTGATGGCGCTAATCCGTGTTACGATACCGATCATTTTTTGTAGCAAAATGGTAATACCTTGTGGAGGTCATGGTTTCTCCTTCTTCACCTCTTACGTTATGAATACTAAATTCTCGAACCCAATACCGATGGCTATTGTGTTCCTTTTATAGGTGGAAGGAGGACCAAGTTCCTAGGGTTTAGTATTGGCATTAAATCTCGACCGTCCATCAAAGAAGAGATATTAGGAATATAATCCCATAAAGGAAACCGAATATTTAGTATAGCAATAATCTAGATTACCAAGATTATTACATGGGCCCAAGGGAATATTTCTAGTCATACAAAAATATTCTTACACAAACCCATCTATGAATCAAGGAGGAGGTAAAGATTCCTCCTTATTTGTTCTCTTGGTTTCAAATTCAAGTTGATAGAATTAATCAAAATGATTGGCTTTTGTTTTAGTGATGTTTCGTAAAAGTCGGGTCTGAAAAGACACGAGCAAATTCACGTGGGGAAATTAAATGGATCTAATCGTGATTAATAAAGTTTCTCAAGAACATTCCATCCTACCCACCATCATGATCATTTCGCAGTCTATCCAATTCCCTACTACCATATTACCTCCTCCTCTTGATTTATTGATTTTGAATATACATAATATTTTCCGATTTTGTGCAGGTTGAAACCGATTGAGCACTTAATGCGGCTATTGAAGGATCACCTCCAAAAATTAGAAGTGAAATATGGAAGTTTTTTTCTTTTATCTTGCTCTTGAGTTCCTTTTGTATTTGGTTGAACTTATCCATGATTATGAGAAATCTGAATTTGGTTATCTCTAAGTTTATTCTTTCCCACTTACCCTGCAAATTGGTTTTTTGGTTCATAGGGCATTGATGGCTATAGAGGACGTTTTTCTTTGTTGATTTTTGCGTCTGGACTCTGGATCTTATTTTGATTTTGGAGAGAGAACCAAGTACATTTCTTACTTCTTTTCAATAATCATTTGGAGAAAGATGTTACAGTATCCATTCAGTTTCATTTTGGAAATGTTGTCTTACCTATAATGCTTACCAACAATGTAACTAATAGAGTTTGTATGGGTTTTGAGGTACTTTTTCTTAAAAGTTTGGATTTTGGTGTCTATAACAAATGCCTGGATTTTTAAGGTTTAGTGCGTAACATAATGTGTTACTAAACATGTTTGAACCCATCTTAGGCAGGTCTTTAATTAAAACAATTACAGAGCTTTGTTAGATATCAAAGATGAAGACGTGTGCATCTTTAAACCTATGTGCATCTTTATGAATCTTTCTTAGTTCTATTAACATATACCCATCAAAATCCTCGAAATGTATACTATCATTTTTTTCACTCCATTATGTAATTGTTCTACATCAACGAACTCATCGACCTCTACTTGTGAAAATCCACCGAAGCACAATGTTGCAATAATTTAAGAAATCAAGGTTACAACAGTATTTGTACGACACTTACTTTGGTTGAGATTTTTCATTCGATTCGTCATCATTAACACCGGTCGACAATGTGCAGCTCATCTTTGGTATAACCACCTATGTTCATTGTTCTTTTCCCTGGTGATCCTTTGTTCCTCCCTTTAGTAACTTTTGATCTGAGATTTTGCGGCATTTAAAAAATATTCCTTTTGCACCGACTTCTGTTTCTTTTTACCCTAAGTCCATCAGGTGATCATAATGCCCCTCACTCGTGTTCTAACTCCCTGGTCACTCAAATTAGCTTCCGGATGGAAACATCACTTCTTCTTTTTTTTTCAACTATCCAATCAGTCATCAAAGCCATTTTTTCCAATTTTTAGAATTGTACAGATTCGGACTCAGTTTTGGATAGCTTAGTGTTTGCTAGTGGTTGGCATTAGATGAAGACTTGGATACAATTTTGGGTAAACCAATGTGAAACATCATACAGCTCTATAAAAATTGGATGAAATTGCCAACAAATCATAATTCGGACTTTGTCATAATCTGCCCCAAAAGTTCACAATTTCTATAATTCACAAGGTAATATTACGATTATTTCAAATTATTCGAGAAAACTCTTATTATTCGTAATTTCAACTCCAGTTACCCTCATACCTCTTTAAGACTCGTCCTAGCAAAGGTTTGCCGCGACGTTGAAGCAATAGGATTGGTATTTATATCTGATTAGGATAGTCTCTCTTTCTAACATCTTGAAATTATCATTTCAAATGTTTTGTTTGTATTTGTTTCATCTGAAAACATTGTTCATTAGTGTATGATGAATCGCGGAAAGTAGGAAACCATACAAATTTGACTCTAAATATGACCAAATGGTACAAATTTGATTTATAATCGTATAAAAATTAGTTTTATTGTCCGGCTACATTCACCCTCAACATCACGATTGCCATAAATCGCTTTGTGATCTAAAGTTTACCTCATGATGCAACATTTGTATTGCGAGCCGGTTTGAGTGAAACAAAATGCATGATTCTTTGGAGATATCTAAATGAAGGCATGGAAGGAACCTTCCCGGAAGAATTGTTTTCTTATTTTTTTACGTGTTCCTGTGTTATGTGCCGAATGTCTGAAATCTGAATCTACTGGTGGCTATAACTCCACCATCTCAAGAGTAATAATAACTAGGTTGATATGCACTCTTTCTTTTCAGTGTCGGCCTAATCTATTCTGGACTATAATTTAACGAGAAAATAATTTTCTGCTGTGACATGTTTCCGCATGTAGAACGCCACAGATTGTGCAGTTGTGGTATAGGAGCCTCTTAATCGCTTAGCATCACTATATCCTAATCTTTTGCATTTTAGGGTTTTTGTCCTGATTTTGTTCCCATTAAGTTGTTTTACTAGTTTGTTTGATGCAATCTGGCCCGATGATATCTGTTAACTTTGATTTTTCTGAATTTAACTGTTTGGATTTGCATACTTCATTTCTTTCCGATTTTTCTATCTTTTGTCACTCACGTAATAGGATCTTATTGTTTTAATTCCTCTGGTGTCTTTTTGTGCTTCACAAGGCGCATTAGTTTTAAGGACTAACTTCCTTGAGTCTGTGTGTGCTTGTTTCAAAAGGCCCAGTATGAGCCTGTCAGCATCAGAATGACTACCCGATGCCTCTTTAAAATCGTGACTCCCATAGAGGGGAAGGTCGGTCAGAGACACCACGTCTTCTAATGTGGGTGACGCCTCTCCCCAAGCAAAGATGCACGTATGAACCAAGGGAACCCATCTAAGAGACAGGCGAATCATATCCCGGTTGTTCCTAGTAAGATGCCTGTAGCGCGATGAAGAAAGAGCCTCCATCAACCCCAACTTGATGATTATATCTCTACAATAGGGGATCGAAAGCATGTACTCAATCCATGGATGCCACTCCGGACAAGGAGTTGCCCGAGAAAGAAATTCTATCTTTGGGAGAACAAAGTCGCCACGATTAAGACGAACCCGACAAAAGGAAGTGATGGGAATGAGAGGCGGATGCTCGATTTCCTTCTCCGTAATCCAATCACGGTTTCTTCGTCTATTACCGGAGGGTCAAAGGCGGATGGTTTACTAACCTTTTGAAGAAATCTATCATCTAACAGCGAGGCGACAGAAACACCAGGGGTGGCAACCTGCCTAAGCTTCTCAGCGGAATTTCGTTTAGATAAGAGGGTCGCCAAGTTCTTACCCGCCCTGGAGGAAAAGTCCTCTCCTCCTCGGATAAGATAGTAAGAAAGTGAGGCGCCTCCTCCTCGCCAGCAGAGACGCCATCGCCAGAAGAACTCTCAGCCTCTGAACTCTTGTATTCACTCATGGAGTCGAGATGTCGCCCAGAAGAAGGGATGGGATAAGAAGAGAGAACGAAGAGGGAGAGAGTATTTGATGTCACCCGAAAGAAGGGTGTGATAAGAAGAGAGAATGAAGAGGGTGAGTGTTTGAAGGAATGTAGAAGATGAAAATGTAAAGCCGCATTTATAGATAGTAAAAGACATGATCAAGGGTAATTGAAACGACATGACAATTCAAAAAGACGCTAACCCTATTAAATAACCGTAAGAGATAACCGTCTAACTATACCATGTGTCGTGATAATAACACGTGCCACCGCAAAATCTGAAGAATGGATGGATGGAAGAATAGAGCAAGGTCGTATGAAGACAAGGGGACTTGCAAGCGGCAATCTTTTAAGAGTTGGTGATAACAAGGGGACTTGCCAGGATCAAGTCCTAAGGAACACAAGAACAAGGGGACTTGCAAGGAGCAAGTCCTAAGAAACATAAGAACAAGGGGACTTGCAAGGATCAAGCCTTAGGAACTGTAGAGAACAGGGGAGTCTAAGAAGAAAGTACGGGCGTCGAAGGAGAGTAACTCGTGAAAGAGAACACCTCGCCCCGGATCATGAATGGATAGCTTGTATGGGCGATGAGCCAATACCGCATGGCGCCTTAATGTGAGGCGTCCTTTCAAGTAACCGAATCCCAGGGAAGACCGTTTGAGAGATTTAGTAGACTGTTGATGAGGCTAACGCCTCACCCAAACAACCAGGGGACTTAATGTAGATACCGAAAAAATACCAAGGAAGAAGTGAGGCTTCCCCATATCCAAAAGAAGGCACAAAGTAGTACCCCACCTAATGGGAGGCACCAAGTGTTAATGTTGTCAAAGATTAAATCCTATATTCACACTTGTGGAGGTTATAGGACACTTGGCATAGAGAAGAAGAAGGCTTGGATATTAAGTACACATGGGAATTATCTAGTAAAGTCTTGGCAACCAAGTTTACTTTGCTTGCAAGGTTTTTACTACTTGGATGTCAAGTATTTTGCTTGAATCCCAAGTACTTATCTAGTATAAATAGGAGGGAGCTCATTTGGAGAAATATATACCAACATACCAACTCTAAGAGCCTTATGAGTTTTCTCTCCTACTTCTCTTCTACTTTCTATTTGTGAGGATATAGAGCAATATTACTAGAGAGTTATTTTAGTGTTATGATTATCTTCTAGCTATTCATAAGTTAGTGATTGATTCATCAATCTTTGAGTGTTTTAATTCTCCAGTAAAATTTCTATAATAAAAAGTTGATCGTAGCCGTTTGTGGATGTAGGCGTATCGCCGAACCACGTTAATTCTTGTGTTCTCTCTTTCTTGTTTCTTTTAGTGCGCATCTTCTTTATTTTTACTTTACTTCTACATTGATCCAAAGAACTAGTGTCTTGTGGAATTATTTACCAAGTAATCCCAACAAGTGGTGCGGTGGGCGTGGAGAGGATCATAGTTAGAAGTAAAGATGTCAGCTTCCACATCTGTTGGAGTTTTCTCGAAGGTGCATGGATTTGATATCATCAAGTTCAATGGAAAGAATAATTTTACATCATGGCAAACTGATGTAAAAGATATTCTTGTTAGCATGAAACAAATTAAAGCAATCAAGGAGAAGCCAACGGTCTTACCAAAAGATTCGACCGACGAAAAGTGGGTTGACCTTGATATGGAGGCTTGTTCAACTATTCGCTTGTGTTTGTCGAGGGAAATTACTCATAATTTTTTCGGGTGAAACTTCGGCAAAGGATTTTTGGGAAAAATTAGAGAAGCTCTACTTACAAAAGGACTTGACTTCGGAACTCTACTTGAAGCGTCGACTCCATGCCTTTCGGATGGCTTCAGGTAAGTCTTTAGTAGATCATATTAATGAGTTTAATATGATAATATCTGATTTATCCAATATCAATGTTAATATCTCGGATACGGATAAATCTATGATATTACTATTTTCTTTACCTCCGTCCTATGAAACTTTTGTGGATTATTTGTTAAGTGGGAAAACCGAAGGAGATAATAAATTGGTTTTCAATGATGTGGTTTCGGCTTTACAAGCCAAAGCTATGAGAAAAAGAAAACAAGAGTTTGACAATGAAGTGAGGGCTTCTTTGTTGATGGAGGTAAAAATGGTAATAAGAAGTCGACGTCGAAGAATCGTTCCAATTTCAAAAGGAACGACATCGAGTGTTATTATTGTCGTAAAACCGGTCATATAAGAGTTGATTGTCATAAGATAAAAGCAAAGGATTTGAAATATAATAGGCAATCAAATTCGAAGAATGTTGTTGCTTCAATTGCGGAAGGCGGTGAAGTTCCGGTGGAACCAATGTGTGGTTTTGATCAGGAGGTGTTAATCACATCAAAGAGTTATCTCAATGATGGTTGGATGCTCGATTCCGGTGCTTCGTACCATATGTGTCCCACTAGGGAATGTTTCACCACTTATAGAGAGGTGAACGGTGGTACTTGTTTTGATGGGTAACTCTAATACCCGCAAAACAAATGGAGTTGGTACAATGTCAAGTTCGTTCGCATGGTGTTACTACAACACTTTCGGAGGGTTAGACATGTTCCTGATTTGAGAAAGAGTTTGATTTCGTTGGGAGTACTTGAATCTTTAGGATACAAGTACGTTGCAGAATATGGATTCTTGAAGGTATACTACGGTAGTAGTTTGAAGATGACCGGTGAAAGACATGGTAACTTATATTTCTTACAAGGAGATATAATTTGTGGTGGAGCTATGGTTTCTCAATCAGTTGATGAGAAACATGTGGAGTCAACACGTTTGTGGCATATGCGGCTTGGGCATATGAGTGAGAAAGGCTTGTCTGTGTTGAGCAGTAAAGGTTTACTTGGAGGAGAAAAGACGTGTAAGCTTGATTTTTGTGAGCATTGCATTGTTGGGAAACAATGTAGAAGCGATTTGGTATCACTGTGCACCACATACGAGGTATGTTAGATTACATCCATTCGGATGTTTGGGGTCCCTCTCGTACGGTTTCTAAGGGAGGTGCTAGGTGGTTTGTGACCTTTATCGATGACTTTTCGCGGAGAGTTTGGCTTTACATCATGAAGCATAAAAATGAAGTCACCGAGGTATTTAAGAAGTGGTATACCATGGTGGAGAAACAAATTGGTCGTGTGGTCAAGAAGATACGTTCTGATAATGGTGGTGAATACACTAAAGACCCATTAAAAGAATTTTGTGAGGAACAAGGTATCGCTATACACTTCACAAAGAAAAGGTACACCACAAAAAATGGAGTAGCGAGCGAATGAATCGCACACTACTTGAGAGAGCACGGTGCATGTTGTCAAACGCGGGTTTGGGAAAAATTTGGTGGGCTGAAGCAGTTAATACGGCGTGCTATTTAGTGAATCGATCACCATCAACAGCCATTCAGTGTAAGTCACCTATGGAAATTTGGACCGGTAATCCTGTAAATTATTCAAATTTAAAGGTGTTCGGTTGCCCGGCTTATTTTCACGTCAGAGAAGATAAGTTAGGTGTTAGAGCTAAGAAAGCAATTTTCTCGGGTTATCCGAGAAGGTGTAAAGGGGGTATCGTTTATGGTGCCCCGGACTTGCAAAAGTTTGTGATCAATCGTGATGTTACCTTCAATGAGAAAGCTATGCTTGATTCAAAGAAGTTCACGGGTTGGGACTCTCAAATTGAAAAGGAGAGTACTAGGGCTATTGATGACGATTCGATGCGAGGTGGAGCAAAGATCTCCTTATTCATCTACTACACAAGAAGAAGTTCAAAATGAACAAGTAGAAGATGAAGATGAGGTTCCCATCGAGGAACCCATTCGGCAACAAACGAGATTATTCCGTCTTTGGCATCTCGGCATGAGAGCGTCTAATTAGTGCACCTATTCGATATGGTTATGAGGATAGTGTTTCTCATGCATTATCCATTTTCGAAGATGATCCGTTTACCTTCAAGGAGGCGATGAGTGATATTCATGCCGCTGAGTGGAAAACCGTTATGGATGAGGAGATGGAGTCTCTTCATAAGAATCACACTTGGGAACTAGTTAAGTTGCCCAAGGGTAAAAATAAGATCGGGTGCAAGTGGGTCTATATAGTTGTTTATGGGTAAAAATCGTTTCTGCCAATTTCGGTAAATTCGATAGGTGAGTGAGAAAACTCGATTCAAACCCTAAACAAATGTCTTTGCGTGAGCACTTTATAGATTCAAGAGATCAATCTGTACAAGTCCGGCCTAAACCAAGAAATGGCCATTCCGTACTTGCTTCACAAAGTGGAGGAGAAGGGTTGATTTGGGGAGGAAGCAAAGAAAGGTGTTGAGACTAGAATAATTCTAGAGAGTAGTGTCTCGACTTGTATCGAAAGTGAAAGCTTCGGAAGCTTGCAAGAGATGAAAGCTTTTTGGAGAGCTTGCAAAGTTGCCTTTTCGAGAGTGTAGTATTTTTTCTCCCGACTGAGACTTGTTGTCCTGGTGGAAATAGGTAAGACCTATTTATACAAGTCGAGATTGAAATGTACTCTGCCTCATGAAGGAAGAGAGTAAAGGGTGACATAATGGGAGGAGGTGGTAAGCACCTGGTGTTTATGGGTGAAAACATTTTCACCATTATTTCCTCATTTATTTGACCGCTTTATTCCTTTTTATGCTTTCTTAATGTGAGCGTAGTGTACGCTGCAAGCTGTGACCGCCAAACCAAAACCCCGGAAAGCATCCCCGGTTTGTGTTGATGTCTCGAGTGTTGGTTGCACCTTGAGTGCAAGTGGCGTTGAAGCGGCGCGTGTGGCATGTGCCATTGGCATGTGCGGAATGCCTTTGTTGCGGGTTGCACCTTGAGTGCAAGTGGCAATGCCAGAGCTGCTAGTGGCATGTGTGGCATGTGCCAATGGCATGTGTGGAATGCCTTGGTGGTAGGTTGTACATTGAGTGTAAGTGTCAATGCATAGAGCTGCTAGTGGCGCGTGTGGCATGTGTCAATGGCATGTGCAGAATGCCTTGGTAGTAGGTTGCACGTTGGGTGTAAGTGGTTACCAGCGTGGGTTTTGGCATGTGCCAATGGCGCGTACGGCCAAGTTGGCCTAGGTTGCACGGCTTGCAAGTTAGGCTACCAACGTGTATTAGGGCCACGGCTAGGCAATGAAAGCTACAAGCGAGCGTGTTGGTATATGCCAATGGCATGCGTGCCCATTAGGTCATGGCCTGGTAAGAAAAGCTACCTGCGACACATGTTGGCATGTGCCGATGGCATGCTCGGCCATTAGGGCCACGCCTTTGTGAGAAAAGCTACCAGCGAGCGTGTTAGCATGTGCCAATGGCACGCTCGGCCATTAGGACCGCGGTTTGGTAAGAAAAAGCTACCAGCGAGCGTGTTGGCATGTGCCAATGGCATGCGTGGCCAATTTGGGTTGCACCCTGGTAGAAAAAGCTACCAGCGAGCGTGTTGGCATGTGCCAATGGCATGCGTGGCCAATTTGGGTCGCGCCTTGGTAGAAAAAGCTACCAGCGACGCATGTTGGCATGTGCCGATGGCATGCTCGGCCATTAGGGCCACGCCTTGGTGAGAAAAGCTACCAGCGAGCGTGTTAGCATGTGCCAATGGCACGCTCGGCTATTAGGGCCGCGGTTTGGTAAGAAAAAGCTACCAGCGAGCGTGTTGGCATGTGTCAATGGCATGTGTGGCCAATTTGGGTCGCGCCCTGGTAGAAAAAGCTACCAGCGAGCGTGTTGGCATGTGCCAATGGCATGCGTGGCCAATTTGGGTCGCGCCTTGGTAGAAAAAGCTACCAGCGAGTGTGTTGGCATGTGCCAATAGCATGCGTGGCCAATTTGAGTCGCGCCTTGGTAGAAAAAGCTACCAGCGAGCGTGTTGGCATATGCCAATGGCATGCGTGGCCAATTTGGCCTAGGCTGCATGGTTTGCAAGCCTAGGTGCGGGCTCTACTTTGGCATGGCAAGGCTAGGGCCAAGGTAAGGGTGTTTGGCTTGGCGTGGCGAGACTAGCATAGCTAGGGCCAAGGCGGGGTGCGTTTGGCATGGCGCGGCTAGCTTGGGCTAGGTGTGGCTGGCATGATTTGCCATTGGCCCGGAGGTGCGGCTAGCATGGTTGGCATTCTTTGATGCGTTTGGTGTGACTAGCATAGCTAGGTCCAAGGCGAGTGCGTTTGGCATGGCGCGGCTATCTTGGTCTAGGCGTGGCTGGCATGATTTGCCATTGGCACGGAGGTGCGGCTAGCATGGTTGGCATGCTTTGGCGCGTTTGGTAGTGGTGGCATGATTTGCCATCGGCAGAGAGGTGCGGCGTGGTATAATTAGCGTAGCTGGGCTAGGTGTGGCTGGCATGATTTTCCATTGGCACGGAGGTGCGGCTAGCATGGTTGGCATGCTTCGGCGCGTTTTGGTATGCCTGGCATGATTTGCCATTGGCATAGAGGTGCGGCTAGCATGGTTGGCATGCTTCGGCGCGTTTGGTATGGCTGGCATGATTTTCCATTGGCATAGAGGTGCGGCTAGCTTGGGCTAGGTGTGGCTGGCATGATTTGCCATTGGCACGGAGGGGGAATTAGGGTTTTGTTTGTTGTAACCCTAATTTGAAAAAATACCCCCTATTAATTACTGACTACATGCATTAAATGTTTTTAATAAATGTGTCACCGGTGACATTAGGTTATTCGGGGTTTTACGATTTCACCCTTTGTTTAAAAACCACCATCAACATTAAGTCCCCTGCTTAGCTCGGAACAGGAGCTTTGTTGCGAGGTAAGCATAAGATGGTGACAAACTATCAGGCAAAAATCGTAAAGAGAATTGAGGAGGCTCGTCCAACCTTTTTATAAATAGGATTTGGAATCCTTGCCTCGCGCGATTTTACACAAATCGGGAGGATGGCGCAATTGGGAAGTCGGCATCATTGTGAGACAGGGAAGTTTGGCGGCATTGAGAAGTTGACACGAGTTAGGAACCGAGTGTGCTAGCCGGTGGGACCTACGCAAGGTGGGGAAGCGTGCAGGCTGCTTGGCGGGACTTGGGCGGTCATTGGGAAGTTGGCGCAATTAGTGGGAACCGGTGCAACTTGGGCGGCATTGGGAAGTTGGGCGCAATTGGTGGGACCGGTGCAACTTGGGCGGCATTGAGAAGTTGGCGCAATGGTGGGACCGTGCAACTTGGGCGGCATTGGGAAGTTGGGCGTCCTCGTGAGCCTGCACGATTTTTGCAAAGGAAATCCTTCCTAATTCGAATCTTCACGCCCATATATATATATATAAATCCCTTTCTCTTATTTTGCACCTTATTCCTTTCATCCTTTCCTACTAGCTTACAGTCACAAAGAAAAACCGGCTTCCTGGTATGTCTTCTCTGTTTCTCTTTTCACGTAGGTGCAAACCCTAAGAGTAGGCGTTTTCTTTATAATCCTTGCAATGATATTGCGCATATAATTTCTTGGCGTGCCTCTTGTAGAAAATATTGTATGTATGCACCCAAGGGAAATATTTGCATATATTATTCGAACCCGTAGGAAAGTACTCCATATATAATTTTGAACCCGAAGAAGGATACTGACGCACTTGAGCCTTATAGAATCTTTTGCGTATAATTTTGAACCACGAAGAAAATACATGTGTGTGCGGTTTGAACCCGTAGAGAATACTGTATATGAATTTCGAAGAAGAATACTGTATATGCGCTTCAAATGACTTCGAACCCGTAGGAATTATTGCATATATGAATTTCGGTCCTGAAAGAAATACTGCGCGTGCAGTTTTGAACCCGTAGAAAAAATGCTCCATATATAATTTTGAACCCGAAGAATGATCTGCAGACGCACTTGAGCCGTATAAAATACTGCGTATATAATTTTGAAACTCGAAGAAAATACTTGCGTGTGTATTTTTGAACCCAAGAAAATATCACGTGTGTATTTTTGAACCCGTAGAGAATGCTCCATATATAATTTTGAACCCGAAGAATGATATCTGCAGAATAACTTGAGCTGTATAAAATACCGCGTATATAATTTTGAACCACGAAGAAAATACTCAACGTGTGTATTTTTGAACCCGTAGAGAATGCTCCATATATAATTTTGAACCCAAAGAATGATACTTTGCAGACGCACTTGAGCCCGTATAAAATACTTTGTATATAATTTTGAACCACGAAGAAAATATCACGTGTGCGGTTTTGAGCCAATAAAGAATACGCCCTCTCTTTTTTTTGTATTTCGGTTTTTCCTTTGTTGGGCGCGGTTATGTGTCAGGGAGATAATTTTGTTTTTTATCCGTGTGCAGATATCTTGTTATTAAGTTGTTATGAAGAAATCCAACAAGATGTTACACGAATTGCAATTTCGCCACATCGAAGGATGTCCATAGTTCCAAATCGAACACGGATGATGAATTCTTCGCCAAAAACTTGCCTCTGCTCGGAAAAATCACCCGGTTTTCGTGCCAATTTTGTTAACCGGTGGTGAAGATGAAAAGAAGACACGTTCGGTTCGCCCGAGAGAACACCATACGGTTTGTCTTCATAAAGGGGTATATTCCTCTTCCAAAATTGGTTTCAGGATGTGCCAAAGCCCATTGCATTCTTTTGATAGATGGGTTGAGTTCATGGTGAGTAAGGAGCATATAAATACCAACTTGACTTGAGCGCAGATCATTGATGCTGTTAGAGCTTGATGAAATCTCCAGATTAGGAAGGATATCCCGGGCTTGGTTGCTTTCATCTCCGGATGGTGTTCGGACACCCATACGATCATATGTAGACGGGGTGAGATAACTTTCTCCTTGGAGAGTGTGGCTCTCTTGCTAAATCTTCCCAGTATCTGGGAATCTTAACATCCAATTATCTAAAAGTGAGGGAAGATGCGGGATGACCTTGCCGCTAAGTTGGGAGATTTCGCTCGGAAAGACTCCACCGCGAAGTCGAAGGATTACTGCCGGAAAGAGGATGAAAGGTGCCTTTACGGTGGTGGATATCTCAATGGTTTCCTGACGAGTCGGAACCTAAACGAAGCGATGATCTTCGCGTTGTAGCATTTTTTGGCTCTACGGTTGTCTAGAGACATTTTTGACGACGGTTACGGTAAGAAGGAGATAAGACCAGAGTTGCTAGTGATTCTTTGTGAAGTTGGCAAAAGGCGAAGTCCTTCCCATTGGCAAGCTATTTCTTGGTTCCCTGTATGTGCATCTGGATCACCTAGTTGCGAACATGCGAGTTTCGAATGGTTTTATGAAAGTGGATTCATATGTGCACGTTGCTTTCTTGCAAGCTTGGTTATGGGAACACTTTGAGTAGTATGTCCCGAAACCGTTATCTTCGATTCCCGCGAGTTGGGGGGGTTCCCGAATTCTTCGATGGGTGAACAGGCGTCAAGGGTTGGCATGAGCTTGGTTAGTCTTCTCGATAAGTCATATGAAATCATTTTCGCCCATGGGAGCCAGTCCACGGGTCGATGACTCAAATTGACACCTTTGCTTCGTCCGGTCATGTCTTTGTCTTCGATGGCAATTTGAGCGTTGGTGAAAACTTGTTCATTCAAAGCCGCATGTCCGGTTATATGCGTCTTTCTTCATGGGGTCTTTCCGGATAGTCTTACAATATTGATCAGTGCGGCTCGTCACATGGGTTTCGATCAAGGGGTGCCTCTTGCTTACCAAATTCGGTGATTCCTAGAGATTCATTGCGTGCCGCCCTCAATGCCGGTGCCCTCGAGCGGGTATCCGTCTTCCCTTCTTTCAAACGGGAAGAGTAACTTCGAC
Organism: Papaver armeniacum; assembly: GCA_023531295.1. Taxonomy (NCBI): domain Eukaryota; kingdom Viridiplantae; phylum Streptophyta; class Magnoliopsida; order Ranunculales; family Papaveraceae; genus Papaver; species Papaver armeniacum. The sequence continues at coordinate 834,389 of JAJJWW010005803.1, read as the reverse complement.
GACCTTTGGCTATAATGAGTTAAAGTGCGATGAGTTTATTATGATCCAAGATTTTGTAAACGGCGTGGTGGAGAATGTTCGTTGTAAACCTTCCCCGCCGGTTTTGAAGAAGTATCCAATGTTGAGAGATCTCAAAGAGAAAGTCGCCTAGCAACTCGGAAAGTCCCTGAGCCAAAGAATGGAGAACGAAGAATCGTCTTTGGCGGGTTTTGGGCGATTTCAAAAGATCCTCCCGCAGCTCTCGTGTCTTTCGGTTCTTCCAATAACCCGGGTATGTGTCGCCTCCTCGTCGGTTTGTCTCAAAACACATGAATTCTGCACAAAACATGTGTCTCATTTCTTCCGGGGCTTTGGTAATGTTAATGCTTTCGTTGCCCTTGCACGTTGCCGGAGACGGCAATTTCTTCGAAGAATTCCCGGCACCGAGCCTACTCATAGCGGTGATGAGTCGAGAGAAAGAAGAAAGTTCGACAAGTGAGAGTGATTCCTCAGCGCAACACCGGTTCTTTTTCGGGGAGTGGTTCGGTGAGTTTTGCGCCTCTTTTCTTCCTTCTTCCGTTTCTTCTTTTGAAAAATGTCTAACTCAAGTTCGCAGGAGGAATCCTGGGTTCGGAGGGCGATTCTTGGGGTGGAGCCACACGAAAACTTGCCTTTGGTGACCACCACGGTGACTTGGAGATGGAGTTAGCCAATTGTCGGCACAGATGTGGTTCAAACGGTGGATGATTCTCGATGGTTCTGCCGTAGACATGGAAGAAGACCCTCTACGAGTCGTGAGGCCAGATGCGGGCGCCATTTTTTGATCCCCCGTACTTGGTTCCTTATCCAGGTCATGTCTTCGGTTGGCGGCTTGGAGATCTCGTTTAGCGTGCGGCTAAGTATGAGGCGTTGTACACCATGAGTGGCATGAGGCGTTGGGAGAAGTACGGACATATGGCCACAACCAAGAAAGTCACTAGTCTATTTGCGCTGGTTAAGCGTGTGGAAGAGGCTTTATCTTCCATCGAGGATATGCGTCAGGTGACTGGTCACACCGTTTCTGAAGACATTATTGCCGACTGGGAGCACCATCGCGACGTGTGCGTAGAAAAGGAGTTTAACACTTCGTGGTTTGTCGAAGGCCTTGCCGAGATCCAAAAGTTGAAAGATGCAGCAATCGAAAGCCTTTCCGCCGAGGAGATTGCACGACAGGAGGTGGAACTCGAAAAGCTTTCCAAGATGTTGACTATGAAGAGAGCGGCTCTTGAAGATGCAAAGTTGACTTTCTCCAAGAAGAACAAAGCTCTTGTTGGATGATTTTCCTTGAATGTTTCTCTCAAAACTTTCATTTAGGTTCTTCTTCTCTTTTTTTTTTTTTGAAAGACATATTGATGTCCGGTTCGAAGTTTGACCGGTTTTGGTAGACAGTGGTAGCTTTTGAGGATATTGGATTATTTCTGGGATGAATGGTTTTGATAATATGACTCAGTTATGTTTTGGGAAAGGAATATTGCTTTTATGAAAGTGTGTGCTAGCCATAGGCACAAGACTCGAAGAGTATGACGGTTTTACTAAGAACCTAAAAAACGGATCGTTATATCTTGCGATCTAAATTTACTCGACTTCATAGGTTTTTGTGAACACGCCCCTTTCCACGTAAAAGGCGGCTTTGTTGGTAGCATCGCCATCAAGTCCCCAATTGCTGGTAGTATCTTCGGCGAGTCCCCAGTTTTCTCGTGTAGTTTTTACTACTGGTAACCGGGTCGTCTGGTAGTTGAGTCGTATCAAGTGGTAGCATATTCAGCAAGCCCCCTACCATCTTGATATCTGGGTCGAAGAACGAGATGGACAGTTTAACATTGTAGCCGATAGATCAATCCTCCCGCTTGTGGTCGTCAATTGTTTATGGGTAAAAATCGTTTCGCCGATTTCAGTAAATTCGGTAGGTGAGTGAGAAACTGGTTCAAACCCTAAACAAATGTGCTTTACACGTGAGCACTTTATAGATTCGAGAGATCAATCTGTACAAGTCCGGCCTAAACCAAGAAATGGTCGTTCCAGGACTTGCTTCGGTCACAAAGTGGAGGAGAAGGGTTGATTTGGGGAGGGAAGCAAAGAAAGGTGTTGAGACCAGAATAATTCTGGGAGAGTAGTGTCTCGACTTGTATCATAAAGTGAAAGCTTCAGAAGCTTGCAAGAGATGAAATCTTTTTGGAGAGCTTGCAAAGTTGCCTTTTCTGAGAGTGTAGTATTTTTCTCCCGACCGAGACTTGTTGTCCTGGTGGAAATAGGTAAGACCTATTTATACAAGTCGAGATTGGAACGTACCCTGGCCTCATGAAGGAAGAAAGTAAAGGGTGAAATAATGGGAGGAGGTGGTAACCGCATGTGTTTATGGGTGAAAACGTTTTCACCATTATTTCCTCATTTATTTGACCGCTTTATTCCTATTCACGCTTTTCTTAATGTGAACGTAGTGTACGCTGTAAGGTGTGACCGCCAAACCAAAACCCTAGAAAGCATCCCCCAGTTTGTGTTGATGTCTCGAGTGTTGGTTGCACCTTGAGTGCAAGTGGCGCTGCTAGTGGCGCATGTGGCATGTGCCATTGGAATATGCGGAATGCCTTTGTTGCGGGTTGCACCTTGAGTGCAAGTGGCAATGCCAGTAGCTAGTGGCATGTGTGGCATGTGCCAATGGAAAATGTTGGATGCCTTGGTGGTAGGTTGTACGTTGAGTGTAAGTGGCAATGCATAGAGCTGCTAGTGGCGCGTGTGGCATGTGCCAATGGCATGTGCGGAATGCCTTGGTAGTAGGTTGCATGTTGGGTGTAAGTGGCTACCAGCGTGGGTTTTGGCATGTGCCATCGCGCCAGACGGCCAAGTTGGCCTAGGTTGCACTGCTTGCAAGTTAGGCTACCAGCGTGTATTAGGGCCACGACTAGGCAATGAAAGCTACCATCGAGCGTGTTGGTATGTGCCAATGGCATGCGTGGCCATTAGGGTCATGGCCTGGTAAGAAAAGCTACCAGCGACGCATGTTGGCATGTGTCGATGGCATGCTCGGCCATAAGGGCCACGCCTTGGTGAGAAAATCTACCAGCGAGCGTGTTAGCATGTGCCAATGGCACGCTCGGCCATTAGGTCCGCGGTTTGGTAAGAAAAAGCTACCAGCGAGCGTGTTGGCATGTGCCAATGGCATGCGTGGCCAATTTGGGTTGCGCCCTGGTAGAAAAAGCTACCAGCGAGCGTGTTTGCATGTGCCAATGGCATGCGTGGTCAATTTGGGTCGCGCCTTGGTAGAAAAAGCTACCAGCGACGCATGTTGGCATGTGACGATGGCATGCTCGGCCATTAGGGCCATGCCTTGGTGATAAAAGCTGCCCGGAAGAGCGTGTTAGCATGTGCCAATGGCACGCTCGGCCATTAGGGCCGCGGTTTGGTAAGAAAAAGCTACCAGCGAGCGTGTTGGCATGTGACAATGGCATGCGTGGCCAATTTGGGTCGCGCCCTGGTAGAAAAAGCTACCAGCGAGCGTGTTGGCATGTACCAATGGCATGTGTGGCCAATTTGGGTCGCGCCTTGGTAGAAAAAGCTACCAACGAGCGTGTTGGCATGTGCCAATGGCATGTGTGGCCAATTTGGGTCGCGCCTTGGTAGAAAAAGCTACCAGCGAGCGTGTTGGCATGTGCCAATGGCATGCGTGGCCAATTTGAGTCGCGCCTTGGTAGAAAAATCAACCAGTGAGCGTGTTGGCATGTGCCAATGGCATGCGTGGATAATTTGGCCTAAGCTGCATGGTTTGCAAGCCTAGGTGCGGGCGCTACTTTGGCATGGCGCGGCTAGGGCCAAGGTAAGGGTGTTTGGCTTGGCGTGGCGAGACTAGCATAGCTAGGGCCAAGGCGGGGTGCGTTTGGCATGGCGCGGCTAGCTTGGGCTAGGCGTGGCTGGCATGATTTGCCATTGGCACGGAGGTGCGGCTAGCATGGTTGGCATGCTTTGGCGCGTGGTATAATTAGCATGATTTGCCATCGGAGAGTGCATTTGGCATGGCGCGGCGAGCTTGGGCTAGGCGTGGCTGGCATGATTTGCCATTGGCACGGAGGTGCGGCTAGCATGGTTGGCATGCTTCGGCGCGTTTTGGTATGCCTGACATGATTTGCCATTGGCATAGAGGTGCGGCTAGCATGGTTGGCATGCTTGGCGCGTTGGTATGGGTCGGCATGATTTGCCATTGGCATAGAGGTGCGGCTAGCTTGGGCTAGGTGTGGTCGGCATGATTTGCCATTGGCAAGGAGGGGAATTAGGGTTTTGTTCGTTGTAACCCTAATTTGAAAAAATACCCCCTATTAATTACTGACTACATGCATTAAATGTTTTAATAAATGTGTCACTGGTGACATTAGGTTATTCGGGGTTTTACGATTTCACCCTTTGTTTAAAAACCACCATCAACAATGAAGGACGGAACTCCGGACTCTAAGGGTATCGTTAGTGGTGTACGATATAAGGCAAGGTTAGTGGCTAAAGGATATGCACAAATGGAAGGTGTGGATTACAATGAAGTTTTCTCTCCGGTTGTTAAGAACACTTCCATCCGAATCCTTCTAGCATTTGTGGCTATGATTTGATTTAGAGCTCGAGCAACTAGATGTCAAGACCTGCCTTCTTGCATGGTGATCTGGAGGAGGACATTTATATGTCACAGCCCATTGGTTTTGAGGTTGCCGGTAAAGAAGATTATGTGTGTCGACTTTTAAGTCATTGTATGGGTTAAAACAATCTCCAAGACAAAGTGGTATCTCGAAGTATGATACATTTATGTTGCGACAAATACACTCGTAGTAAGTACGATCAATGTGTGTACTTTAAGAAGCTCCGAGATGGGAGTTTTTTTATCTCTTACTCTATGTTGATGACATGCTAATAGATGCAAAGGGCAAGTCAAAAATTGATGCTTTGAAGAACCAATTAAGCTCGAAGTTTGAGATGAAAGATATGGGTTCGGCTTAAGAAGATATTGGGCATGGAAATTACTCGAGATAGATCAAAGGGGAAGCTATGTCTTACCTCGAAATCTTATCTTGAGAAAATTGTTTGTCGCTCCGAATGCAAAATTCTAAAGCTATTAGTCTTCCATTTTCACCAAGTGTTAAGTTATCAAACCAGTTAAGTCCTACTACTAGTGAGGAAGAAGAGTTTATGTCAAAGGTTCCTATGCTAATGCGGAGGTTCTTTGATGTATGTTATGGTTTGTACCCGTCTTCAGATATCTCTCAAGCGGTTGGATTAGTTAGCCGGTATATGGCTAATGCTCGGAGAGCACATTGGTACGCGGTTAAGGGAATTTTGCGATATCTTCAAGGAACTCGATGTTGGTTTAGTGTATCAAAAGGAGCAGAGTTTGAAGGTCTCAGGATTTGTTGATTCAGATTATGCGGTGATCGAGATAAGTGTCGCTCTACTTCGGGGTATTGTTTTACTTTGAGTGGAGGACACTGTTTGTTGAGGTCTATGTTACGGTCGGTTGTTGCTTTGTCTTACTACGAGAGGCGGAGTATATTGTTGTAACGAGAGGTTGTTATGGAAGCATTATGGCTTCAAGGTCTAGTTGGATACTTGTGGATTGTGCAAAGGAATGTCATTGTGTATTGTGACGGTCAAAGCGCAATCCATCTTGCAAAGAACCAAGTATACCATGCGCGCACCAAGCATATTGATGTCCGTTATCATAAAATTCGAGAAGTGATTGATAACGGAAAAGTTCTTCTATTGAAGATTGGTACGAAGATAATCCATCGAGATATGTTGATGAAAAATCGTTAGAAGGTCAAGTTCGAGAGGTGTCTCAACTTGATCAACACTTTCGTTGTTGATGCTTTAGGCGTTTTGGAGGCTACGGTTAACTCGGTCTTTTTGTGGAATCATTGACAAGGTGGAGAATTGTTAATGTTGTCAATGATTAAATCCTATATTCACACTTGTGGAGGTTATAGGACACTTGGCATAGAGAAGAAGAAGGTTTGGCTATTAAGTACACATGGGAATTATCTAGTAAATTCTTGGCAACCAAGTTTACTTTGCTTGCAAGGTTTTACTACTTGGATGTCAAGTATTTTGCTTGAACCCCAAGTACTTATCTAATATAAATAGGAGGGAGCTCATTTGGAGAAATATATACCAACATACCAACTCTAAGAGCCTTATGAGTTTTCTCTCCTACTTCTCTTCTACTTTCTATTTGTGAGGATATAGAGCAATATTACTAGAGAGTTATTTTTAGTGTTATGATTAGCTTCTAGCTATTCATAAGTTAGTGATTGATTCATCGATCTTTGAGTGTTTTAATTCTCTCAAAAGTTCTATAATAAAGAGTTGATCGTAGCCGTTTGTGGATGTAGTCGCATCGCTGGAACCACGTTAATTCTTGTGTTCTCGCTTTCTTGTTTCTTTTAGTGCATCTTCTTTATTTTTACTTTACTTCTACATTGATCCAAATAACTAGTGTCTTGTGGAATTATTTACCAAGTAATCCCAACACCAAGTCCTCCCCTTATCCCGAAGGAGAGTGCTATTAAACAAGTCGTTCTTCCACAGTGCTCAAACGCACGTGCGGCGATTAGAAAAGACATACCATTTAGAAGGATCTAAGGTACAACGCTTGTACTCTGGAAGAGGCGAAAGAGCAAGATAAGGGAAATGGAAAAGGACACACATCTGACATTCCCATTTGAGGAAATAACTATAAATATGGGCCTTTTCCCAATGAAATGACTCAATGATATCATTGTGGGAAATTGTGTTCTACTTCTAGGAATTAGTCTCTACAACCTACTTCTATCTATACCCTGTATATTCCTTCATGTGTACATGAAGAAGAGATTTGTTGTATTGATAAGTTGTATTTGAAACAGACTTACAATGAAGCATTTATAGGACAACAAGATATGTAAAGTGACACATCCCTAAGGCAACATTTGATCCTATCCTAAGGCATAAACTGAGCATATTCTAAACTACTAGAGATAGAAATGTAAGGGTAATAATCCTTATTTTACAAAGATAAAACAGTAACAAGTAATACTACTCTATTGCGGCATCAAAGAAATCCAAAGTGAAAGACTTAATTCAAAATGGCAGATGGAGAATCTCTTTGAAGAACCATCCAACCTCAGAAGTAACGTAAGAATACCCGTCCCCATTTTAAGTGAAGCACAAGACTCAGCTAGATATCAAGGTGCATCAACATACTCTTCAAAGGAATGTTGTAAGTGCTTAATGAAGCAACATCATATTGAAGACACCCCAAGCTTCAATTATGTATGGATAAGATTTTGTTCCACCAAAAGCACAAGTCTTGGTTTGGTTTGCAGTACAGAATGCCATCCCCTCAGTGGATAATCTTAATAGAAGAGGATGCAAAATTGAAGATGTCTGTGTAACACCACTGCAGAAGAAGTCGACCAACTACTGCTTAATTGCGAATTCTCCAAACAAATCTGGAATTACTTCACCACCAGAATGAACCAAATGTGGTCCCACAAGATGACGATTAAAGATCAATTTGAGACGTGAAAAAAAAAAAAAAAAAAAATATTAAACTCGAGAATTTGGTCGTTTGGGTCATATAGACAGAGAGATATCAAAGGGTTATTTACACCTGATTTATGGGACCCACCGAGAAGAAATATCTTATTTTGAACGGCGCAGATGTTTTGGATAAATATGATCAACTAAAGTCACCACTATCAACTTCAACAATTGTGTCCAAGATAATAAAGACTATGAAGTCAGTCAGGCTACTTCCTTTAGGTCTCAACAGTGGGAACCTCCGCTTCTTTCTTTTGTGAAAATCAATACCGATGATGCTTTTATACCTAATAATGGTGCAGCCGGTGCTATTGCGCAAGATCATGCCAGAATTTTCATGGGTTGTGGATATGTCTGTTTTCGATGCTACTTCTTCGTTGATTGCGGAAACTAAAACTGTTTTTTTTGGAGGTTGAGTTGGCTAAAAGTCTATAACTGAAAAATGTGATAATTGAAGGAGATGCTTCAAATGTGACCAAAGCTGTCTTTGGAGATACTACTCACTGGTTAGGAAGATAAAATCTTCAACTACTTCATTCAAAAGTCTGCAATTTAAAAATGTTCCTAAATGTGTTAATGGATTAACTCACAATCTCTGTCAGTTTGCTACATATAACAACATTGAGGGACAGTGAAATGCCCCATGATGTTGGTTTCTGTTGGTACCAAGGTTACAAAATCAAGTGGAGATTTTTGAAATGTTTCTTGATCTTTAGTGGTGGTGCAGATAGCGGCGACGGATAATTCTGGTAGTGATGTTGTTTCAATTAGGGTTTTCATTTCAGTCGGGATTTCGACTTAAATGGGAAGTTCCATACGGGTCTTGATCTTCGATGAGGTTGTGTCTCTTGGGATTTGTTTTGCATGGTTTATAAAGGGGATACCACTATTAGCGGTGGTGATACCAATTGAGCGATCCGACGGTCAGGATTTGTTAACATTTTTTTGTCCTATATGGATTGGTATCACCCCAAGTAATACTGGTATCTCTCTATAAATCATGTTATTTTCTTACATTCTAATATGTGAGGAATTTTTTTTTCTCTTTACCTTGGGTCATCTCTTTAGTCCTTACTCTTTCATTCGAAAGTTTATCGGCTTGTAATTTTTTATTTTGTGTAAGCTTTGTAAGCAACTCTTATTTCTTCAATATAATCGCTATTTCACGATAAAAAAGAAAAAAATGGTGGAATGCCCATCGCCTCCTATTTGTATTTGGAACATTATCTATATACCCTTACTATGAGACCCATAGCAAATATACTCTTTTGAACTTTACAAATACCCCTAAGCATAATAAATTACTAAAATACCATCTTTTGTGTAATGTATATACAAAACCATTACCACTAACCACTATTCAACAAAAAAAAAAAAACAAAATAAGAAAACCTCTACTGTCCGCCATCACCACCGCCCACCACCGCCAACAACCACCACCACCACCACCAACCACCACCAACGACCACCAACCACCACCACCGAACACCACCACCACCACCTCCAACCACCACCACTGCCCACCACCGCCAACCGCCACCACCACCGACCACCAACCACCACCACTGCCCACCACCGCCAACCACCACCACCGTCCACCACTACCGCCAACCAACCAGACCTTTGTCCACCACCACCGCCACCACCACCACCACCACAAACCACCACCACTTCCACCACCAACCACCACCACTGCTTGCCAACTACCACCACCGACAACCAACACCACTGTACACCACCTTCAACCACCACCACTACCCACCACCGCCACCAACCACCACCACTTTCATCCACCGCCACCAATCACCACCAGCAACCACCAACTCCACCACCATCATCTAGAGGCAACTTGCTGAAAGTTGTCTCCAAATCTGGAGGCAACTTGCTGAAGTTGTCTTCAATAATGGAGGCAACTAGCTCAAGTTGTCTCCACATATGGAAGCAACTAGGACAAGTTGTCTCCAACTTATGAAAAGATACACAAAAAATGAACTCGGCGTGAGTCGAACACGCATTATCTGACATGGAGTCAGTCGTGCTACCGTTGCACCACAGGTTTGTTAATGCAAAATGACATACAAAATCACATACAAATAGATATACTACAGCTACTGATGTATAAAACTACACAAATGTTCATGGTCTGTAACATATACATACCTAGTAGTTTGCGCGCATCCAACACAAGTTCATATTATCTCTCGTAATTACCCCCACCACAACTCAAACCACCACCAGACAACACCATATCCTCCATCTCTGCTAGTGCAACTCATATTGAGTTCCTGCTGAACTTCCTAAGCGCTCATTTATCCTCTTGACTTTAAAGCATGAGCATCAACAACACAACCATCATCAGCAACTCAACCCAACAGCTACTCTAAGATATATGTATAAGATAATTTCAGATGAATGAATGGACCCAAAAATATAACCAAGTTGCCTCCAAACTGAAATCAACTAGCTCAAGTTTCGTCCAATCTGGAATCAACTATCTCAAGTTGCCTTCAAAAGTGAAAGCAACTTTCTCAAGTTGTCTCCAAAAAAAGGGAGAAACTAGCTCAAGTTGTCTCCAATAGCGGAAGAAACTTGGTCAAGTTGTCTCCAATAGTTTGACGCATCCAACACAAGTCCACTGCAACAAACAACTACTTCTAACACAACAAACCACCTCCACTGCAACATCCAATACCACCACCATTGGTGCAAACAAATCAAATTGGAAGCTCAACAAACCTGCAATATCATCTTCTCGGCCTCTAACATCAACATCACCAATGCACGGCCATCAACTACACCTCCTAACTGCAGCTGTACTATAACCTCAACAAACCCTATAATAACAAGCATTCCATCATTCATTCATTAGCTCACTACTCCATTTCCACTCACCAGCTCAGTCTCTGCAATTGTAACTCAACAACACCTCACCTCAACTCAACAACCACCACCACCAACCGCATCAGATATTCGTCTTCATTGCCAACTGAAATAACTAATCCCATGATCTTACACAACTACTCAGCACCCCAATCTCCATCACAACTTCTTACTAACTTGTTCATTCACTTGCAATTACAGCTACAAATCATTCCACATCCACACATCAACTGACTCCTCGTTTCTCTGTAATTGCGTGCAATGTGTTATTAGCTATAAGAACAGCTGCAATTCAACACACCAACCCTGCAAGCCACACATTTCATTTCAGTTTCATATTTGTCTCACAGTACCATCATCACTTTTTGCAAACCTCATACTCAGTTTATTACTATAACAACCAAAACGAGGCATACACTCATTCCTTGTTCTTGCTGAGTTATACCTGCAATTAAAACTTGAAAATCTCTAGTTTTGCAATCAACACAACCCACAAAATCCACCAGCCCTAAATCTCCTTCTCATCTCTGGAATCGATCAACGTCCTTGAACTCTGTATGTAATCAAAAAAAGATTCAAGACAAAGCATTAACATCAAACATCACATGCATCTTCACTAATCACCGCCACAGCCGCTGCCACCAGACTCCAATTACAGGTATAACTCCAATTACACAACAATAGTAAATAGAAGCCAATAATCAACCATGGCCGTGACACAGTCAATACACATCTATATATTCCTTCCTGCCAATGAATTTAACTCGAGAAAAATTAATACAAGCCTTCTATTGTATCTCTCCTTCTTCTTGTTGTTGTTGCATGTAGAGAAATGTGAGAAAAGGAAATTATTGCAGCCATGAACACCATTTTCCCTCATTCAAACCATATCAGATCTCTATGAGTCTCAATCTCGCAACCATAGCAGCAACATCTCATTCCTTTATTTATTTTGTTATCCAAAAATCACCCAGAACACCACCAACTCGAACTCAAAACCAAACCAATCAACACCCATTTGACCACCAAACACCGCCAGCAACTGCCATCTCATAACTGAGCCATATACATCCACCACACAAATCCATTTAACCTTATTTGAATATGCTTCCTCAGAACCCATTCTGCACTTGATTTTTGTCTTGAAACTCCACCTCATGATTTGAATCTGACCTTTGTAATGTAAAAATCACCAATACACAATCGATTTGTATCGATCCATGAAGAATCCATCTCTATTTGATAAATCTGTGCAACAAAGATCGAAAATTCTCAGAAATTGAAACCTTAAAATCTAAATTGTTGAATCTGAAAAATTAGTTTCTGATTTGATTTTTAATTTCAAATATCTAAATCATACCTTAGTTTTTATTTTTATCTGGAAAAGGAAGTTGTTGTTGTTGAAACGATGGTGGTCGTTATTGTAACGGTGGTGGTGGTGTTGATTTCTCGCTGAAGATTGTTTTCTCGCTGATTCCTCACTAGATCCAAGTTTTGAAGACTATTTTCTCGTTGATTTGCAGATTAGTTTTGTATCTAAATCAAAATCGAGTAATTAAGAGTTGGGTGTGGTGCTATAGGTGGTGGTTTAGGTAGTGACGAAGCTGATAATGGCAGCAATGAAGATGGTGGTGGCGGAGGCGAAGATGGTGCTGGTGGTGCAACGATGAAGGTGTGTCGGTTCTTCTATTGATTTTTCTCTGAGTGAGATATAAAGAAGAAGTCCGAATATAAGATACAAAGGTTAAAAAGGGGATTAGGTGAATTATTTTTTGGTTTGTAATTTCAATTATGCCATTAGGGTATTTGTAAAGACTCGTAAGGGTATATGTGATAGTGCCCATGAATAGACATTTAGTGATTATAATATTCCCACATTGTATTTCCTCGAAATAAATAATTCCACAACTTAATGGGCTTTTAACTTGATCTTTTTGTGGAAGTGTCTTTTACATTTTTAAGGCATCTCCAACCATAATTGTAAGCCCTTTCTCCTTCGAAAGCAATGTCTATAACTATCATCTTAACTTTCTAATTCCCATTGGATTAAGGATTTTAGGACTCAATTCCCATTGGAGATGCTCTTAAACCATGAGATGTTATCGAGAGTATCCGACCATCCAAGAGAGTTTGTTTTGAAAGTTTAGAGATGAAATTGCTTACCCTGTCGATAAACTAAGGATTCATCAAGAGTTTAATTTGGGGAAGCGGTCTGTTACTAATCACAAATGCTAAGTTTGTCATCTAGGGTTTCATTTTTGGATTTGTGATTTGGGTTTGTTCTCATTTTTATGGGTTTTCATGGCCCTTTTTTTATTTTGCCTCCGGTCACGTTCATTAATAACAGATCTTGCAATTTGGGGATTTTTTCTTCTGTAGTCTAAATTGGAATCTCCAGGTTCTTGGTCCATAAAACAGGGTAGATAAACAGGCCTTAATTTGATAGAGATTCTTTCCGTAAAAATCACATTTGTACCCTTTTCTGGAAACCCTTTTCAAGATTTTCCATGATAAACTAGTTAAATTTGTACACTATGAACTTCTGGTCTAACTCTGCTGTGGGTCTGTTCCCATCTTGAAAACTGAACAGTAGATTCTTAGGTCGTGTTTGGTATCCTGGATATCCCATCCTAAGTTGGGTTATCCAGTAAATAACTGTTAAAATGTGTTTGTCTCAGTGCAATTCCAATCCTGGATAAGGATTACTAAACCTTCCTTGATTTTAGGAAGCTAAAAAAGTGAGTTTAAGGTATTCTTTCAAATACTTGGGATACATGTATCCTCACCTGGGTTAGACAGTTATTTTTCTTTAAAATAAGTATTTGGCTAAGAAATAATTGTTTATATTAACATATTTCTGTATTCAAACAAACACAAGTTAACCTAGCCCAAGATATGATAAAATTTTAGACAAACACCATTAAAACTAACCATTAACAAGGTTATCATAGATTAAATTAGGATGAACTTTTCCAGGATATGTTATCCCGTTTCCAAGCTCCCAAACAGACCCTTAGTTTTTCTATGTCTTTGGCAACCAATGTTCGATTTGCTTATTTCTTATGGATTTTCACTAGTTGGGCCGACCGACCGGAGGGCCCGAAGGGCCCGTAGGGAGGGAGACCCTTTTATGACCACTTTTTTGTCAAATGAAACCTAACAAAAAAAAATTCAATTTCATAAAAAGATTGAATTTTCTCCCGTCCAAAACTTTTCTCCCGTTTCCAGTTAAATGACCAATTAACCCTTCCGTCCTTTTTCTTCAGCTGCACATTTTTCCGTTGATTTCGAAAATATCAGGGGTAAATACAATCATTTGTTTTTAATCTTTAATCGACCTTTCTCCTTCATTCCTTCTCCAACACCATCGCCACCACTGTACCCAACACCACCAACCCCGCCCCCAACACCATGTCACCACCGCTAAAATTAAATTCATACCCTTATCATCCGGTCGTTCAACATCACCACCACCGTAATGAGGTCCACCAACAAATTCATACTCCATTATTTATTTCTTCACCACCAACACCACCACCGTAACAACCACCATAAAAGCCTAAATCTGAGTCTACAAACAGAAACATCATCACCTCAACCGTAACCACCACCACCAACCGTAATACGTCATGCGCAATCTCAACATTAATTCCTTAATCAAGTATCATTCCACTTACGCCAGCGCCGCCGCCGCCACGGATTTCAGCGGATTTCACCCAATCGTCCAAGTCAGTAAGTAACGTCCAAAAAAATAATTTACCAAATCAGCCATTCTGATAAGACCTTCAAGATGGGAATCATGTCTGATTCAACAAACAAAAAAAAAAAAAAAAAAACCATTCAGATCAACACAAAACAAATCGTTTAATCAATGTTTTGATAATATCACAATTCCTGCAATCAAATCGTTTAATTAACCTCTCAACAATTGTTTTATCATCATCAACACAAAAAGATAATGTACACAGTGGTAGCTAGCTTTTCTGATGAACAAAATGAGAGGTCAAATGTGAAGTGAGGATAAAAACGAGAGAAAGTAGCTTTAGATTTGTTTTGAGAGGCAGAAGAACAAGGAACAAAAGAGGCGGAGAAAGTAAAGAGTTACATTGTTATCCTTATTACCACCTGTTTGTCATGCATTCATCTTTTATAAAAGGAAATTGGTACATCAAAATTGATGTACGAGTCAAACAGGGATTATCAATGCCAAAATGTTTTTTTTTTTTTTTTAAACGTCAATGCCAAAATGTAAGGCAGTTGTACATGTGAGGTCATGGAGTGGTTTTACACACTCCCATTTTGTAGATCATTTTTATGCATAATAAGCATAAAAATCTGATATAAACCCATTAGAAACGACACTCAAATTAATTTAGTTGATTTCTCTCTAAGCTGATTTCTCTCTTGCTTTCGTTCACAGATGGTTTGTTATGCTCAGTTCATTGTACTCTCAACATTCTACTTATATTTGTTACGTGCCTAAATGAGATCTTATTGTAGATGAGTATCATTTTGATGCCACTAAAAGCGGTGTTGTGTTTTTCCTCGGTCGGCCCACCCCACCGTGGCAGCGGTCATCTAGTACTCATGTTATGTTTCAGGTCTTGAACCCCATTGCTGATGATTGTGCTTGGAATTAAGGGGATTAAGAAGAGGTGAAGGAAAATGCAAGTAAAAGTAGGAATTAGGATCAGATTAGTGACATTAGTTTAATCACTTAATTATAATGTAGAAAGGAGATTTTAACATTTTGTTCTTCACTATACATGCAATGAAGAGGAGTAGTTGAAAGAGACGTATGACATATATAGTGTCTGTGTTAGAGGGCTAGAGTATGAGTAAGTAGTATTATGTTAAATATTTTCTACTGGTTTTTGGGATTTTGTTGTTGTTGAAACATCGATTGCAGGTTTACTAGTTTGTAACATTGAGTTAGTAATCTTATTTAAGTACAATCGTTTTCTCTTAGTCTCATGTTATTCGTTGAACAATCATATTGTTATGTTTCTGGTCTTGAACCGCATTGCTGATGGCTGCGTTTATGGTTATGGGGGATTAAGAGGAGGTGAAGGAAGATGTAAGTAAGTAGGAATTGGGGTTAGATTAGTCAGTCTGCTAATTACTTAATAATTATAATGTAGAAAGGATTTTAACATTTGGTTCTTTACTATATACTACCTCTGTTTCTGGAAAAGAGGTACTTTCACTTTTTTATATTAACCTAAAAATAAGCCAAATTGAAAAACTGAAAGTAACACTTTTCCATAAATGGGGGAGTATGTAACAAGGAGTAGTTCAAAAATACTTATGATATGAATGTAGAGGACTAGAGGATGAGTAAGTAGTGCCATGTTAAATCTTTTCTCTGGTTTTTGGGGTTTTTGTTGTTGGAATATCGATTACAGATTTCATGAGGATCAGGAAAGTATAACTATACTTTTACTCTGTGATGTTAAGTTCTGTTTTCTTGTGGGATTTTTTGCTATATAGCTTGTATTGTGTATATGATTGTCCAGCCATGTCGACACTGGTTATTGTTGCATTGCCGAGATCAGGGACATATCTCTTTTTTTTTTATATATATAAATTTAGGTGTGTCGCGGTGGGCACAAGGTGCATGAATGTATTGTTGTGTTATCAGCCGAGGGCCATGTCTATGTATAACTTGTAGATCGTTGGTCCGGTGGGCAGTGATTATAGGTAAGCTAAGATATCTTGCGCCGAGATCAGGGTTGCAGCTGTGTATTAAACAGGTTATGTTAAGCGGTGGGCAGTAGTCATTGTATATTTGTCTCATATGTATGTTTACAAAGAAATTCGTGTGGTAATGATGGTAATGATAGTTTGTGTATTACTGAGCTTAGTGTACGATATTGTTTTGCAGTTGAGATGATTAACTTCTTGTGATGATTGTAAGCTTTTTATACTCCATAGTTGAACTGATGATTTAAGAGTTAACTTTCATTTTCCAAGGCTCTGACCTTGTGTTGAATTTCTACTTTCAGGTGACAAGCTGATTAAGTATTTTAGACGGGGATTTCTCGAGTAGTTGGTGAAGCCATTTTGAGGAAGTAGGATTTCTTCCTCGCAGTAATTTTATTAGCATTTCTTTACCTTATTTCCTTGTAATAAGGTTTTCACAGAGAGACACCGGTACTTGGTACCGAATAGAGATTTTACTTTCAGTATTATTTGAGATAGTCTTTCCTTTACAAGAATTGAATTGATTTGTGGGATACATTTGAATTCAGTACCCGATTTAATAAAAGTGATAGTTTTATTTTTCAAGTTTTTACTGGTCTATACTCGTTTTGATATCTATGTGGATTGTATATCCATATAGTGAAACTATGGATTGGCTATAGTTGGACCGGCCGGACTATTATTGTTAATCCAGGGTTATCACAAGATTATAAAACTAGTATCACACATGAGTGTGGGGATTAGGTTTCCCAGTTGCTAGAGTTCTCCTTTTTATAGTCTCCAAATCAGGGTTTGCAATCTAAGTTACCTTGGTAACAAAGCATTCAATATTCACCGTTAGATGAAAACCTGATTAGATTCAAGCTAATATCTTTCAACCGTTAGATCGAACATAGCTTGTTATACACACATGAAATGTAACTTCATTTAGGTTTGAGTAACCGTACCAAAATGTGTACACTTAGTTGGTTCAACAATAGTTAACCAATGGTTAGCCATATGAGCACTTTCATATCAACCATATTCATCTTCACCATAACTAGTTCAAATGACTCAAAAGAACTAGTTAGAGAGTTGTTCAATTGCTTAGATCTCATAGAAGTATACAAGACACAATCGAAGCAAAAACTGTTTTGATTAACTGAATCGATTCATGAACATTATAGCCACGGTTTGCAAAAATTGCATTCCTTAATTTATAAATGCCTTAGTTAACGAATAAACTATTTTTAGAAAATAACCCACTTAAGTACGCATACCTGTACGCATACTTAAGTACCCGGACTGAGCTTGATTTCAGTTCACAAACTCCAGCAGAAATTCACGGGATGTGAACTTCCGTCAGTACGCGTACAGGTACGTGGACTTAGGTCCAGTCATCCTAAACCAGTAAAGTACGTATACTTTAGTTCAAGGGTCTTGGACTTACACAAGTATGAATTCTCATAAAATGTGTATATCCAAACATGGTTATATATTATATACTCTCATTTCAATCATTGAAACTTTCTTAGAGGATGTTATATAGTTGTTATTCACAAACTATTTTTCATCAAAGCGATTTTCAAGTTATTGAAATAATCAACATGACTTTCGTCACGAGTAAATATGAACTTGACTAAAGCGAAAGCTTACCAACACATATTTCGAGAAATACATAAGCGAGATCAACTCTTCTCGAAATAGAAAATTTTTATAATCGAAGTCTATATGTATTTCCGGGTTATATCTTCGCGAAAAATTGCTTGGAACATTTGAAGGTGTGACAGTTCGGGTATCAGAGAACAGATTGCTCTGTATGGAAAGAATTTATCTGTTTTGCTCGAGTTTAGTTGCTGAAATTGTTAGATCGTAATAACTAGTAAGAAGACTACGAAGGATACCTTAACTGATAGGGTAGCGGACTTGGAAGACAAGATTGGTAATGAGGTGCGCCATCCTAATGATGCCAATTATGATGCTACGATAATGGCTCGCATTCAAGCATTATGTTGCTGATATGTTTGTGGCAAGCCAGAATGCAACTAAGAAGCATGAAGATTTGGAAGTCCAAATCGCTACTGTTAAGACCATTTTCACAGATTCCTTAAAAGAGATAACTGATGAGTTAAGCGTCTTAAGGAGAATGGTGAGTATTGTTGGTTCGGATCAAGCTACTGCGGATGGTTGTGGAAGTGACTTTACGAAGATTAAAGTCCCAGAACATTAGGCGTTTTCTGGTGCAAGAGATGCAAAGGCATTGCAGAATTTCATGTGAGACATGGACCAGTACTTCAAGGCCGCCAGAACCCCGGAAGAACAAAAGGTTACTCCCGTTAGTATGTGCCTGGAGGGTGATGTGAAATTGTGGTGGAGAACTAGAACTGATGATGACCTTACTGCTGGTCGTCCATGTATCGTGATTTATCCGGTAAGATGATCAACTTTAGTAAGTCTTCAATCTATTTCATCAAGGGCAACTTAAATATGAGGAAAACAAACCATCATACAAGAACTTGGTATTAAAGAGATGCCTGAAGATGATAAATACTTCATCATTTATCTTCTTAAATGAGCTTACAGAATTGCTAGTTTTGATTTTTATTGATGAGAAATTTGTTGAAAGATTAACAAGTTGGAGATAGTATTTCTTAAACTATGTTGGGAGAACTATTTTGGCAAAGATAGTACTTTCTATTATTCCCATTTTTCTTATGGGAATATGTTTGCTTCCTAAACGGGTTAACCAACACTTGGATAAGATTATTCGTTCATTCCGGTACATCCTTCTGACATATATGAGAAAGTCTCACTTTATAAATTTGATGAAGATATACCTAATGAATTTGGTGATTTTAATATAATGAATATGAAGTGGGTAAACAAATCATTGGTTTTCAAATTTCTTGGAGGTTTATAGAAGACAAAGATGCAAGATGGGTGCAAATTCTTGATGCAAAGTATCTTAAAGGTGATTATTTTTGGACTTTCGTGGTTACAAACAACTGTTATTCTTCAATTTGGAATAACCTTTTAGAAGTCAAAGAAATAATGATCAATAGGGTTTTTTGGAAACTGTCGTGAAACTCAACTATCAGAATATCGAGGACCCCTTGGTTTCCAAATCAACAAGATCATCTAATTCAGAAACTGGCCAATACTCCCCCCCCAATATAAAGGTGGTGTGTGATCTTCTTGTAACAGGAACATCTAATTGGAATTTCATTTTGATAAACCACTTATTTCCAGCTGAATGAGGTATGTCAATCCTAAATATTTACATCTTCAATGAGGATTACAAGGATACTTTAATCTCGTCACCTTTCACATCAGGTTAATTTTTTAAAAAAGTCCTGCTACAAGATCTTTGCACATTCTGTTCCTACTTCTAGGGGCATTATTAACTTCCCATGGAAGGAATTCCGGTCTTTCAAAAATATTACCCTCAAGATTCTGTTTTTTGGATGGAGGCTTATACATAATGGGTTGGATGTAAGAGAATATATATATATATATATATATATTTAATAACAACATTAATCTTTTATGTCCTTTTTGTAACTTGATTAATAGATTAGATATTATGTTGTTACCTTTCTTAGCTAATATTCTGTATTATTCTCATTAAGTCGAGTATACTCAAGATACTCTCTGTATTATTTAATAACGAATGGAATGGAAAACAATCCATGGGAGTTTAACCATTATCCAAGATGGTATCAGCCTAAACTCGATCCATCGCTCCTTCTAATCTTTCTAATCAAAACTCAATGGCTGGTGAAAAGAAATCAATACATTCGGCGCTTGCTGTAACCAACATCAAAACCCTTATTCCCATTCTCCTAGACATCAAACAGATGAGTATTCTTCATGGGTATTTTTATTCGAACTTCATCTTCAAGCTCACAAATTCTTCTCTTCCTTATTGACTTTAACCGAAACACCTAAGGATCTGGATGATAATACCGTGAAACAACTCGATGCTCTTTGTCGCCAATGGATGTTCTCTACCATGGCCAAAGATCCGATGCTCACGCTTCTCAAATCAGCAAAACGGCTAAAGAAATCTGGGATCATCTTAAGAAGCTCTTTCAAGACAATAAAGGAAGTCGAGCCGCAACCCTTGAAAGTAAGTTCGTTAATCTCAAATTCACTGATTGCTCTAGTGTTGATGATTACTGTGATAAACTTAAATCGTTATCCGATCGATTATGTGACCTTGATTTCCCCATGAATGACAAGAGATTGGTTATCCAACTTGTCAATGGTCTTCCGGAGGAATACAATATTGTTGCCTCCTTCATTCAAAGAATCTATGCCCGCTTTGATACCGCCGTATCCTGGCCTAAGAATGGAAGAGATTTGTCGCTCTCAGCAAACCCTACCATCTCCTCCAACAGCGCTGGCTGCTGCTGCTATAAACCGTACCAATCAGCGTCCAAACAAATCCAACAACAATGGACGCCGTGGTCCTCGTCCTCCATCCAACTAAATGACTCAACACATGGTGCAAATGACCAAACGGCACCTCTCCCCGCCAACACCAACCATGTATAACACCGTCGCTATCCTCGTCTTCCTAACTACCATCCTCCCCCTGCAGCCTATACCGCCTTTCACCCGTCCGTATCCTCAGCCTCCCGCCTGGCAATCTCCCTCTCCAACTCGTCGACCACATAACACCAACAACTTCCCACAACAGCAGCGTATGCAACGAGGTAAGTCACCTGGAATGGGTCGCGGTCAAGCTTATTTCACTCCTACTACTGAAACTCTCCACCCAGAGGATATTGCTGAAGCTTATAGTTCCATGAGTCTCCAATCACCTGACGATGATTTCTACATGGACACCGGTGCCACTTCACATCTTACTGCAAATCAAGGTACGCTACATACTGTCTCGAACTCTAGCAATGTTCGTTCTATTCTAGTTGGCAATGGCAATAGCATTCCAGTTATGGCTAGTGGTACTAAGTTTATACACCTTCCGTCTCGTCTCCTTCAGCTTAAAGATACTCTTGTTGCCCCTGACATTATAAAAAATTTAGTGTCTGTTCGTAAGTTCACCACAGATAATCATGTTTCTGTTGAGTTTGACCCATCTGGTTTCTCTGTGAAGGATCTGATTTCGAAGAAGACTATCCTTCGATGTGACAGCCCTGGAGAACTCTATCCTATCACCAAGCCTGTCGTTTCTCCTCCCTCCACATCCCTGCCTCCGCCCATTTCTCTTGCCGTTTGTTCGCCCGATGTTTGGCATAATCGTCTTGGCCATCCTGGCAAAGCTATCTTAGATGTTATTCGCACCAAAAGTTTTATTTCATGTAATAAAAGATCTTGCTCTAAACTATGTCATTCATGTCAAGTTAGCAAACATGTTAGATTACCTTTTTCAGAATCTAATTCCAAAACTTTTGCTCCTTTTGATATTATTCATAGTGACTTGTGGACATGTCCATTACATGTTGAAACGGGTTATCGGTATTACCTAATATTATTGGATGATTTTACGAATTATCTTTGGGTATATCCGTTAAAGTTCAAATCTCAAGTTTACACCAAATTTTTGGAATTTCATTCTTTTGTTAAAACCCAATTTGAGCGTGATATCAACAGTTTTCAATGTGATTTGGGTCGTGAGTTTGATAACTCCTCCTTTCATAATTTTGCTCATGCAAATGGTTTTGTTTTTCGATTCTCTTGTCCACAAACTTCATCTCAAAACGGCAAAGCTGAGCGTATGATCCGTCGAGTCAACGACATTACTCGTACTCTTATGTCTCACGCATCCATTCCCTCCAAATATTGGGCCGACTCTCTTAACATGGCTGTCTATCTTCACAATATTCTTCCCACCAAAATTCTCCATTTTCGTTCTCCTGTTTTTGCTCTCTATGGACGCCAACCCACATACGATCACCTTCGTATATTTGGATGTCTTTGTTACCCCAACCTCTCCTCCACTACACCTCACAAACTTGCTCCTCGCTCTACTAAATGTGTCTTTCTTGGTTTTCCTATCAATCATCGTGGTTATCGTTGTCTTGATCTCACCACTCATAAAATCATCATATCTCGACACGTCACTTTTGACGAAACTGTTTTTCCGTTCACCACCTCCACTCCCGCCTGGGTCATGCAGTCCGATTCTCCTCCTTCGCCCATCCACCATCCTCTAGCTGACAAACTCTCTTACCCGTCAGCAACCCCATCTGTCCCTTCCAACGATACCACCACCTCCTACACTCCTCCACCCCTCTGATAAAGTTTTATTACCTATCTGTTATGTCAATTGTCTAAAACTATCTTTCTCAATGTGCATGGTTTTCAATTCTCCATTGACAATGTTTTTGATCCAAACGAATGTTTCGTTATGTGGATGAACAACAATAATAACCTGATGTTCGAAATGGGGTTATGCATATTGTTGAATTTGTGGAAGATACTTGATAATATAATTTTCTCTGAGAATTATGTCTCTCCCGGCAAGAATCTTCAGCTGACCACTATCGACTTCAATAATTGTGTCCCAGATAATAAAGACTATGAAGTCAGTCAGGCTACTTCCTTTAGGTCTCAGCAGTGGGAATCTCCACCTCCTTCTTTTGTGAAAATCAATGCAGATGCTGCTTTTATACCTAATAATGGTGCAGCTGGTGCTATTGCGCAAGATCATGCCAGAATTTTCATGGGTTATGGTACGTCTCTTTTCGATGTTACATCTTCATTGATTGCAGAAACTAAAATTGTTCTTTTGGAGGTTGAGTTGGCTAAAACACTAGAACTGAAAAATGTGATAATTGAAAGAGACGCTTCAAATGTGACCAAAGTTGTCTTAAGAGATACTACTCGCTGGTTAGGAAGATAAAAGCTTCAACTACTTCATTCAAAAGTCTGCAATTTAGACATGTTCCTAAATGTGTTAATGGATTAACTCACAATCTCTGCCAGTTTGCTATCTATAACAACATTGAGGGATAGTGGAATGCCCCATGATGCTGGTTTATGGTTGTATCAGGGTTACAAAATCAAGTGGAGATTTTTGAAATGTTTCATGATCTTTAATGGTGGTGCAGATAGCGGCGGCAGTTAATTTTGGTATGATGTTGTTTCAATAAGGGTTTTCATTTCAGTTGGGCTTTGCACTTGAATAGGCAGTTCCATACGGGTCTTGAGCTTTGATGAGGTTGTGTCTCTTGGACTTTGTTTTGCATGGTTTATAAAGGGGATACCACTATTAGAGGGGTGATACCAATTGAGGGATCCAACGGTCAGGATTTTTTAATATTCTTTTGTCCTGTATGGATTGATATCACCCCCAAATAATACTCGTATCTCCCTTTATAAATCATGTTATTTTCTTACATTTTAATATGTGAGGATTTTTTTGTTCTTTATTTTGGGTCATCGCTTCCTAATTGTATTTCCTCAAACCACAACTTAATGGGCTTTCAACGAAAGTGTTTAGCTTCTTGAAGCCCTTTTCCCTCCGAAAGTAAATAAATAATGCATTAATGCTAGAGTCGTGCTGTAACGAGGTCACCCTTATGATAGCTTCTGTAAGGGCTCACCTTATAGTCATTAAATAAATACAGCCTAGATACCACTCATCCCTAGAAAATAATTTTTTTTTAAGAATATTTTAATATTTAATTTTATTTGTTATTTAGTCATCCCTAGAAAATAATTTTTTTTTAAGAATATTTTAATATTTAATTTTATTTGTTATTTAGTCCCTCCAAATAGACACAGTTGTTTTCTTTGACCAACGAGAAGTAAGATCATCTAATTAATCTCAAGATTCTCATTAAGCTTTACCAATTCTTAATAGTAAGATCATCAAATCTCCGTTTTTTGAATAGAGATTGATTAATATGATAAAGCCATAAGGAAAGGGAGAGACGATTGGTTTATTTGTTGGAACAGTGTGATACGGAATATGAAGTACATAACTTCATGTTTGCTGGGTGAGTTATTAACTTAAGATTCCTTCGCACTAAAAAACTCGATACTTATTTGACTTCTATTTCATTAAAAATGATCACGCCGCTGGAGTTACATGAAAAGATGTCGTTCTTAAAATAAAAACTCAAGCAAACTCCATTGAAAAATTATTGCACATGATCAATCACTTCAAATTAATTACGATCGGAATTGAGGAAGTCTTCTTCCTTGTCGTTAAAACCTGAAAAAAAGAAGAAAAAACACACCCACGACTCAGGTCCTAGGTTTTTAGGCGACAAGAAAACGTGAAAACAAAATTTTCTGTTCACCGACTTATTAGTGGGACTAGAATACAAATAAAATTAAATAAACACTAGATTTTGTGCCCGTGCTACGCACTGGGTGGACCCGAAAACCGCTTTGCCTCGCCCTGTCCTAATGCATGCTTAGGATTTTTGATTTGGTATAGCTCGGCTTGCAACTAGGTCAACATGGCGCCGTGCCATTCCATGCGTCCCGCTATGATTCATGCTTAGGATTTTTGATTTGGTATGAAGACGTGGTCAAGATGGCCGCACGTGCCATTGGCACATGCGCCCATCGCCCGTAGCGTGCATTTTTGATTTGGTGTTGTAGGCCTTCGCCGCCACCCTCCACCCCCCTCGGCATGATATATTTTTTTATATTTGATCTTTGACCTTGGGTGGTTTGGCTTCGCCTCGCCCCGTACAATGCATGCTTAGAATTTTTGATTTGGTGTGTATCCTGTAACACACTGGGCATATTTAACTTCTCATATCGGTTACAATTTTCCACGAAACCACACCAACAAACATCAACTCCAGTGATTCTCGGTTCATCAACACACATTGATTTTGGTTGTTTTGAAAATATATACGTACTTTCAATTTTCATTTACATCAAGCAGATTAAGGAAGAGCCAGAGAGGCATAGAGGCACTGACATTAGCGACAGAACCCGAACAACATTTGGATGAAAAAACTCAAGGCACGAATCAAAACCAACATTTTTTTTGAAAGCTTTCTTCTGTTGTGTTCATTTTCTCTTATGTACTAAAACCATTAAGTTGGCAGTGATCTGTCAAAAATACTCATATACTTTAATAAATTTGCATACATCTTCAGCTCATTTTAGCCTACACAAAATGTAAATAATTTGATGTGATGTTATATGCCACTTTTGTGAATTTCATGTTGGAAAACGATTAATAAAATATGATTTTTAAAGTTTTAATAAAAATTATAATTTGTTGTTTTCTTTTGTGAATGAAAAACTTATTAGTCCCACATTGTGGAGTTTACAATTTTTAGTAGTTTTAAGAGACTATATAAACCTTTTAGTCCCACATTGGGGAGTTTTTCTTGTTAAGTTGTATTTGTCAATTATATAAACAAACTCACTACTTTTGTAAAACTATGGGAAAGGGGTTGCTCTATATTTTAGAGGGACCCCTAAGGGAAAATATTTTATAGCATTTCTTAAGCGTTCGCGATTTTCCTTAACGGTTTTTTCGGAGTTGCCAAGTTCAAGTTGAGCATCTACTACATATGCTAGTAGTAGGTGTATTAGGGTGTTTTATCCTAGAGATATCCGTCATGTGAGGGCTATAGCATCACTCTTGAGTGTAGCCGAGCGCTAATGTCTTAAGGGCTACGTGTTGAACACGTGACTCACTCTGTTTTTTCCAAAGTTTTGCCTTATTGCTGTTACGGAGATATGGGGAGCTTGTCCGTTTCATCAAATCGATCACTTCCATTATAAAGGAGCTAAGTATCAATAACTTTTGCTTATTTGATTTTTCCTTGTTTTTGATTATTGCATCCAACAATCTTAAGACACTAAAATTTGTAATAATTAAGAATGGTTGATTGGTTTGTGAATCATGGATGTTAATTATGGAGTGAAAAAACAGAAAACGAATTTTTGGTCAGCTGTAGAGTTTCGAATTTATCTCTCAACCTAGAAGGAATTTCGATGAACCCTTTTGATACAACGTAGTGGACATCCTGATAGTTACCCAAGTAAAATTTCAGAATTTTTGGAGTTGTAAAAGTATTTTTTTGAAATTTTAAAAAATAGAGAAACGTTCCTTGAAAAATTCTGACGGGAAGAAATATTTTGTTAACTAAAGTAGTTTTTATGGGGTAACCATGAGTTTTTTTGATATGGTGGTTCAAAGGAAGTTTGTAAATCTAGATATTATCTTCAAAGCTCATATTTTATTTTCCATTTCGGAACTAAGGTTTCTGAGATGTGGTGTATTAGGTGATTGGGAAATTACCATCTCCGTAGTCAGAGTATAAACGAAGATTGTGACATGAAACTGGAAAGGGACATGGATAACAGGCGCATGTGGATGAACACAATTTTCCCAAAGCTGACAAAGGTTGGAACATCAAACGCAACTCTAAGCGTAGTCTTCTTAAGAAAGGTATGTTTCATAAACCTGAATCTAACATTACTTTAATTAAGGGTGATTTTTATGTGTGTAAAATTCTAGCCATACGGCAGTAAATTGTAGGTAACATAAAAACCTTAATTAGTAGATAGTTAATTCTAATTTAGTTGAAACAAACTAGTAGTTATCGAGAAGATAAATGCATTTAATGCGGGAGGAGACGTGAATGGCCAAGAAAAAACGGTTGAAAGAGACGTGTCAAGAAAAGAGCGGAAGAAGAAGCACGTGTAATAAATTCTGTGTAAAAGTAAGGGATCATATCAAAACAGATAAAGATGAACAGTTGCGGCATTTCAAAAGTATTAGTTCTCATGACATTCTCTTCTTCGCAGAGAAGACATGAGAAGAGGCAAGATGTAGGATCAGAATATCGCGACATCAATACCTCGCGAGATCAATAAACGACAGCATTACGAAGGTGTCGCAGATGAGTAATATAAATGACATAATGAATGACGACATCCAAAACACGAGAAAGATGTGAAGACCTAGCGAGATCTATGAGAGTTTCGATACTATATATTTGTACACTTGCGATGTTTCGCAAGTCATTCCCGAAAATAAAGGAAAGCTTAGCTGTCATCCATTATGTAATACCCTATATAAGGAGCCGAGCAGGCCTATTGAAAGAAAAATCCTTTTTCGAGTGTTGAGCAAGTCATTAAGAGAGAGAAAGTTTATAATGATTGTAATTTCTTTAGCTCTTTTCCATTTTACTTTGTAAACATTGAAGAAGTTAATCAATAAAAATTATAATTGTTCATCTTAAAATGGTTTGATCCAAAGGATTCTTGTGAGGGGTGTAGTGTAGGATTTCCTGCAACTACAGTAGATATGACATCAACATAATCTTTTGAATGCTATTGTGATTATGTGTATGGGTAAAGGTGAAGATTTCATCCTAGGAAACAATGTTTACATTTGTTTAAAGGAAGTACGTTCATGAACTTGTTTTATGAGTCGAAAGGGAAATCCCTAGGCTTATTGGTATTGTTATTCATTGCATATCTTTGGATTACCAATATGTGTGAGTTAGTAGAACCGATCATAACTTGTTATGTATCTTGGTATAACTAATCACAATGTCTGACTTATGATTTGGTATGACTAGTTTAGTGTAACCATCCTAAGTAATCACCAGAGATGGTATGATCGATATTTGTAATTGGTGTGACCGATCACAAAAGAGTTACGTAATCGATCCTTGTAACTGGTGCAACCGATCCTAGTAAATGGTGTAACGGATCCTAGTGACTGGTGTGACCTATCGCAAGCAATACAATGAGTATATGATAACTGGTCCTGGTAATTGATGTAACCGATCTTGGTAACTGATGTAACCGGTCCTGGTAACTTATGTGACCGATCACAAGTAGATCATATTGAAGGTATAACCGATCCTGTGATTGGTAGAACCGATTGAATCCATAATATTCATTTGATATTTGATCAATCACATAGTTATCTTGGAATATAGATAAACCAATTATAAACTTGTTTGGAAGTATGGTATAATCGATTCCAAGATTATAAATATGAAAGAGGATTTACAAAGAAAAATGTCAACATACTTTGAACATGATCAGTAACTCTTATCTTTTATTGTTCAAAGATGTTCCTTAATTACTCAAGGAGATCCTGGTCCGAAATAATTTAAGAATCTTTTAAATAAGGTTGTTAGTTTTTTATGCTTTAATTTTTAGCAATTAAATGCATATCTCTAGAGAATAAAAATTAGTAATGTGCATTTACAAATTGGATATTTTCTATAGAGGATTTCAAAAATATTGGACAAAGCATTTCCAGGAAGTATGAAAACATATGTTGGCTTTTATTGCATATCTTGAGAATATTTGATTTTGGAAATTCCTTGGTGTCCAAACATCCTTGGTCTATAAATACCCAAGTTTTGATTTCTAGCAAACTATTCTAAGAGTTAGAAAAACTTCATCTTCTTGTTGTTTCTGGTGGAGCTGTCTATCCGGAGAGGAAAGTAACCTAATTAGGCGAAGTCTCTTACGACCGCTCGTTTAAAGACTTATGTGGGATCAATAAGCTCCACGAGTACCATTGGTGGGAAACTAGATAATTGCAGCATTATTAGTTTTCGATTTGACTTGATTGACTAATGGTTGTTGAACTTTGATTTCACTTAGTTTGTTTATTCTTGAGAATCTTCTCTTATGATATAAGATTCACTCAAACTAGATCGAAGTGTCGACGGGATCTTTAGAACTGCCAGTAGATCTAAAATTATCTTATGATAATCCATTGTTAATAGACTCCGTTCTGTGCATGATTGATCACAAGAGATTCAAGTGGTGTTGTGCAGGTTTTTAATTGAAGATTAAAGAAGAGTTGAAGAAAAAAAAGATTTCTTATTGGTTCTCATATCTTTGGTGCGCACAAACCTTGATCGGCTGGGATCCAACTAAAATAAAATTTATTCGATTGATTAGTTGCGTAAGATCGACATCAATTTATAGTTTCTTGTTGGATTCTATATTGATTGATTACAAGTCTAAACTCTGCTACTTCGGTAGTTGTTGGATAGATATATCTTAAACCCGATAAAGGAGTTTATTAGATTAAAAGGAAGAGCCTTTGTCAAACTTATATTGTTGCTAATCCTGTTTGTCATGAACACTCCAAACATATTGAAATTGATTGTTATTATGCGCGCGATCAAATTCAGTCAGGTGCTATTGTTACTTCTCATGTTTGGACAACTTCTGAGCTTGCAGATATTTTCACCAAAGCTCTTAGACGTCCTCAGTTCGACTTGCTTCTTCGCAAGTTGGGCATTCGTGATCTCCATGCTCCAACTTGAGGGGGAGTATTAGGAGATATGTCTTTATTGTGTATATTATATATATATGGTTCAGTATTTTGTTAATTAGGAAAGATAGTTATTACGTATAGATTTGTTTTATCTCCTCCTATTTAATCATAGGGAAAACCTATTTTGTAACTCAAGGTTTTCAATAATAAGAAATCTTCTACCTTGTCATTTCACTCTTTTTGTTGGATAAAATCTGTTGCGCAAGTAGACCATCCATCTGTATCTGTACTGCAAAATGCTTTAGGTACATGCGTTTTTCCTGGTATGTAAATCCATTCTTGATTGGGTAGGGAAAGCAATTCCCTATTTGTTTTCCAGACCTAACATGACCTATTCATGACGTCAATATCTTTGGTATAACACGAGGTTTCCCCAAACCTATCTGTTATTTCTCTAAATAGTTGCAGTTATGGCTTGTAAACACCATTTTTCTTAGTTGGAAGTGGCTATTACATACATTTTTGTTAACTGTACGCCTGTAATGACCTTTGTGTTTATGCTCAATACTTTAAAGTGCAGGTTTTGTCTTCCATTCTATTCTCTAGCATACCATAATGCTAGATTTGATTCTTACACCACCTTTATGCTAGAATGCTATATTCAGGTGCAGAATCAATGGTATATTCAGGTGCAAAAATCTGTCGGAATTATCGGCGACAACTTTTTTTTGACCTGAAAATTAATTTGCAACGAATTTAAAAGTAGGGAAAACATCTGGTGCACAAATCACCTAAAATAAGCGACGCATATAACTGCAACAAAACAAATAAAATGTTGACAGAAAACCAAATTGGGACCCACGAAAGTGTTTTTCTATCAATAATAAACGTTACAAAAAATAATATATACGTTGCACAACTAAGAAAACTAAAATGTTGCACCGCCATCTGTGCAATGTTATAAGCGTTGCTCAATATAATTTGTGCAACGATGGAAAAGTCTGTTGTTAGGGTAAAACCTAAATGGCCTTAACAGACTGAACTTAAGGAGCATGCAAAGATGGGAGAATAGCAGAGAACTGTTTTCATAATCAATCTCCCATTTGATACGAGTAGTGAAGATGCGAAGCAACGGTCCTTTGAGTTCAGGTACGTGCAGTCATTTTTATCTGTTCTTCACAAAATCATTATTATATATTGTTTAAGTTAGGGGATTGTTCAAGTATTAGGTTCGCTCGGCAGACGCGTCGTATGTGCGTCTTGACTAGAAAATAAATTGAGTACTACGAAAGTAGTTCCTTGTTAAAGTAGTGTTTATTGTTTTGAAATAGTCTTAGGAAAAAAAATTGAGTACCTTGCTAACACGACAATATAAATTTCAATGGGTACTTATCTTTTATGGAACTACAGATTATGATGGGTAACTAACTCTGAGGGTATAAATTAAACTAGGTACTGAACTCTGTTGGTAGTATAAAAAATCTGGGTGATTTATCTATACCTAACTCAACTAAGTGGGTATTTTGGTCCAAAACGGAAGCAGACAGCTCGCCGAGTTTGACTAAGTCGAAAACACACACGGTTAATACCTTTTTACCGAGTTCACGTATTTCAGTACCTTTACCTAAAATAGGTAATATTCTTGAGCTTTGTTCTATCTTTTTACTGAAAGATGAAAATATATATTTTTTATTTATAATAAAAACAACACTGACATTGGACATATCTAATCAAACCTGCTGGTTAGAGAAAACTCCAAGAAAATCCCACACAACAACTTCGAATCCCAAATTAAAAATACAAATTAGGAAACACACATACCATAACACAGACACATTCATTCAGCTTGCAGTCTGTGGACGAAGTGGAAATAAATGCAACAAAAAAGTTGCAATATATTATAAAAGCATTTGTTTTTCAACCCTTGGTCATGGAGATAACTAGGTGGGTGAACTCCGTTTTCTCTGTGCTTGCATATTCTGCAATCATCTCCTCGAACCTACCATACAATTGATCCATTATCTCTGTCCCGAAGTGATTAGCTAGTAAAGGTTCTGACGATGCTCTGAAGATGTTAGCTGCTATGTAATGGCTACTTCTTAACTTGTTTGTCACTGAACTTTCTTCTCCCTTAGGATCACTACCATCCCAGTTCACATGAAATGTCTCTAGTTGATTAATCGTGAATGAACCTTCACTCTCAATTATAGATTTTATTTCTTCAGGCGAAGGATAATACGCAGGAATGTTAAATGAGTTTAATTTCTCTTCCTGAATGGCTCCCTACATAAAAATTACAACTATTTTATCATTTTCATCTAATTTCATTTAACAAATTGTTAGTCACTACCTCGTAATATCATTTGTACAAATTAACCATAATTCCAAGATTACCGAACACTTTCGAGTGACCACCAAATCTAAAAGAATACTACCTTAGTATGATATAATGTCGGTCTTTCACTTTTTTCTCTGAACGGAGCGAGTAGTATTTATTTGGAACTTAAGTTAATAGAGCCACTACATAAAGGGGCAAACAACATTTTTGTTTAATTTAATTTAGTTTTTTTTTCAATTTTTTGGTTCAATAGCCCTTGGATTTGAAATCCTGGGCGTAAAAGACAAACAAAATATGAGCACTGTTGAGATATCCTGAATCTGAAAATACCGTTTAAATATCCTAAATTGGATATTTAACCCAAATTTATATATTTTTAAACTATAACGGACTAAAGTACCCTCTCCTCTATGTTCGTTTTTTCTTCTTCTTCGCGTATTCAGATCCGCTTGAATAGCAACAACTAAAACAAATAAATACGATGGTGATACAAAGAAACGGAAAAGAAACGATTCTGAACTAATCAAAAAATTCCTCATTGGAGCCAAAGTTTTTTTTATTTGATTTGTAATATTGGTTTTTTTTTGTAGGTTAGAAGTGAAGAGGAGGGATTCAGTGGTTCATGGAATTTGTGGGAAAGTAATTGCATGTGGTAATCTATTAATGAAATTGGATATGATAAATTTATTCGTAGATGGAAATCTTAACGACACAGTTAGTGTTTCTTCGATACTTTGATGGATTGAATTGGTTTATATACAAATGATGGTAGTAGAAGAAACAGATCGATGGGTTGATGCTACAGGAAGTCATTAATACTGCAGCAGTTAATTGCAAAGGGCTTGGGTGGAACAACATCAACAAATTTAAGGGATGATTTATGTCGGCATGGGAGCTGTTTTTAGGTACAAACTGTTGACTTGGGTGAGTGGTGATTTTGTGTTGTGAACTCTTGAATTAGTGATTAAGAAATGAAATTGGGGAGATGAAATCGAAGCATGTCCAATTGTTAGGATAAATTTAATTTGGGGAGTTTTTTTTTTATGTGATCTGAAATTGGGTGTAGCCGGTATTCGATCCATGAGTTTTTTGATGTGATTTGAAATTGGGTGCAGCCGGTAGTCCATTTGAAGGATCGTTAACTTTTATACCTGCTGGTACCGATGATGGTGGAGTTGATGTTAAACTTACTCTTTTAGCCGATTAATTTTTATACCTGCTGATACCGAGACTAGATTTCTCAATTAAGAAACACACAACAACATGGAGAAGAAAATTGGTTCCATGGTAATAGTGGTGGATTTTATTGTTTGAGATATTGGATTAGTGATTTTAGTTGTGTATAATTAATTGCTGGGTGACTTAAGTTAAACTTAGATATACACACGATGCATCTGAGTGTATAATGTATATTCTGATAGAAAATAGGTTTTAGTCTGGATGCACCCGAGTGCATAATGTATATATTTTATTAAATTTTTTGTTCTTCTCCTAATTTAATTTTCTTTTGTAATACTTGTTTTTGGTTGATGTTTTAATAGTGAATGTGATGATTTGGTGGATTTATTGCTCGAGATCATAAACTAGTGATTTTGTTTGTGCATCATATATCCTAGATGATTACTAGGATAAACCTATATTTATCCACGACGTACATAAGATGCACCTGAGTGCATAATATATATTCTCGACCGAAAAATAGGTTTTGGCCTAGATGCACCCGAAAAGTGCATAATGTAGATTTTTTTGATTTCTTGATTCTTATATGAAATATAGGTTTGATCAGGTTGCACCTGGGTGCATAATGCATATTCTTATACAAAATATAGGTTTTGTCCAGGTTGCACCTGGGTGCATAACACATATTCTTATACAAAATAGATTTTGGCCAAGTTGTACTTGGGTGCATAATACGTATCTTTTAAGAAATAAATTTTGGCCGAAATTGCACCTGGGTGCATAATGTATACTCGGCTCTGGTTTAAAAATTAATTTTTTTTTTTCGAATTTCATATCAACAATGGATCTTGTTTTGTAGAGAATTTCAGCCCTTTCCGAAAATATAAATTTCATTAAAATCCGACTTATATTCCTAAGTTATGACTTTTCTCATGATTAATTTTAAATTATAAAGGAGAAATAAATAGGAGAAAGGATATAATAATTGTAAGTTTAAAGTAAGTGATAGATGACAAAATTTTCTTACGTCTTTTTCACCCGCACTAGTTTTTTTTGTTGACTTTTTTTTATAGGTTTTACAAAAGAAATTCCGCTCAAAAATATTAGATTATCCAAAATTAACAGTTCTCCACAAGATAACTAAAATGATAAGGAGTTTATAAAAATCACATGTATCGAAACCTACGGATTTTCATGTGTGCTACAAAGATTTACCAAATTCCACAGAAGTTGCATATGATCATAGGGGTCCGTCACAATAGGGACCGGTAACCGCTTTGAAATTTGGTAATCTCGTAACAACCTTCTAATTTTGGAAAAAAACTACAAAGAAATAAAATATGAATATTTGTCATTTCTTTAAGCATAAAAACTTATCCATATGATGCTATTAAAACAAAACCTTAGGGCCTGTTTGGTAGTGTTTTTGAAAACTGTTTTCAGAATACATTTTTAACAATATTCGAAACATATTCTTTTTTTTTTGTTTTCATTTTCTTTTAGACTAAAAAAGGTGTTTGGTATGGAACCTAAAAACCATTTTTGGAAACATAATTTCAAAAATCAATTCTAAGTTGCAACCAAGGTAATATATATAAAAATGATGTTAATGCATATACATTATGGTAGAACAAAATGTAGCTTGCGGGGTGGAGTAAAGAGTGAAAGGAAGAAAAAGAAACAAAAAGAAGAAAACAGTGAAAACAATTTTATTTTGTTTTCCTTTTCTTAGTGTAAATTTGTTTTTGTTTTAGACAACTGTTTTGAAAAACAGTTCTCTACCAAACTCTACCAAACGCGTTTTCAACTATTTTCTATTTACGATGTTTTCATAAACAGAAAACTGCTTTAAAAAACACTACCAAAAAGGCTCTTAAATTTTCAAGATTAAACTGCTTTAAAAAACACTACCAAAAAGGCTCTTAAATTTTCAAGATTAAACTGCTTTAAAAAACACTACCAAAAAGGCTCTTAAATTTTCAAGATTTATGCATGGCCCATGGGTACCAAATTTTAAGGGCGTTGCTAAAGAAAATTTAAATAAATTAAAATAAAACAATTCTCATTATTGGATTCTATGATTGGTAACCCCATGGAATCTTTTACTTCATGTATCAATCCTGTAAATCTAGGGCACAACATTAATTAAATTTTTAATTTTTTTCAAAACAAAAATTAGAAGACAGCTTTTCACAAAAATAAAAAAGAAGGGGGCTCGACCAAAAAATATCTTAATCCTACACAAGGATTAAAACACCAGCACATGTGATGCAACATTTTTCTATTATATCTGCCCGCAACCATGTATGTGTGTAGTTTACCTATAAAAATTGATGTAACTATTTATGTGTTATTTACCTGTAAAACCATGTCATAGGCTGACATAGATAATAGTTCCCAGAAAGAACAACAGTCTTTACTAGTAGGATCCGAACTGATCCTACCAGTAATTGTTAACACCATTCTTCCTCCGCTGACCAATTCCTCTGAGCGACAGTCAAGAAATACTCTGAAATCTTTCTTGTATTGGTTTAAGTAGGCTGTAATTACAGATGGAGGACTTGATTTTGAGATGTAAAAGTTTCCTTTATGAGTCTTTTCAATCCCTTGTGGAACCTGCAGTTTGAAGAAGTTTAATTACGCAAACGATCAAAAATTATTATAACTATCTATGTACAAAATACTACTCCAGTCACCTGTGATAACCACGTAACACTGTAGGAAGAATGAACGATGTGAAGAGAGTTACTTGGAAACAAACGACCATAAAATGTACCGGGCATTCCAGCAACAAAACATGGTCCAAAACCATCACCTTTGTTTTTTCTTAATTCATCAGAGAATCTTCCCACATACTTGAATACGGTGTTAAAGTCATTTCCCGGAAGATCATTAAGAAACACGAGAATCTCAGGCGTAACACTACCAGATTCACAATGTTTGTTGCAAATAGTTTCCATAATATGGGAGATGGCCAACAGGGCATTAGGTCCCGAAGAACAACCTAACTCTGCTATGCATACGGTAGGTTTCCTCAGCTTAGACGTCGCTGCAGAAACAGTATTGGTGCAGTTGGACAACTTCGATAATATGTCCAATATTGCTTCCTCTACTATTGGCCTGGTTATGAGTATGCCTCTCTTCTGTTTATTTGCAAAAAAAAACCAGCAAAAACATAATAAAATATGTAAGGGGTTGTTTGGCTACAAAATAAGTATTATCAGAAAACAACAAAATAATCATAACATAACTAAGCAAATGAATAATTTTGATCATTGGGACCTTTTTTTTTTTTTTTTTGCTTATCAACCAAGGCTTTATTTTTGTTCAATTAACCTTAACTATTGGGATCTAAATGATTTTTCTTTTTCTTTTTCTTTTCTCATTTCCAACAACATAAATAAAAACCGTAACTTTTCTTTTTTATGCATTAGCTTTCTTTACTAAAATTTACTGAAAAATATTTATCTGATAATCATTTTTTCTCGTTAGATCTAGCTTAAATAGATGAATGTAAAGGAAATTTGAAAAGAGATGAACGCAAACTTTACGCACAGAACCTAATATGAAAATTATTCTTAAACGTTAGTGTGCGAGGTAGACCTGAGCTGATGAATTAGCAGAATAACTTGTTTCAGCAGTGCCTCCGTTCATATGCATATTTTGAATGACTTGATTCATCGGTTGTTAGTTGATAAATTCTTAGACTTGCATACACTCAGTACTAGACGGCTTGCTCAATATGACGCTCAGCAAATTACTCCTAGTATTTATAGTTTGGTTTTACAAGACAATGTTGATATCTTTTTTCCTAACAGTAATTTCAAACTTTATCCATATTAACATGACAGGTTTCTTTCCTAAAAATCTGAACACTATCTCACTGGTATTTGGCACAGTCGCTACACTCTATTTGGATGCATGCTTTTCTTACAAATTAACTAGATCAATAGGGCCAGCTTCCCAATAATGGCTAGGTAGCTAGCTACTCCATGCAATTCGAAAATTTAGTGATGCATTATAGATGGCAGAAGGAATTACCTCCTCGTAACAGTACCGGCTCTTGAAGGGTAGGAAGAGCTTGGATTCCAATGTGGCCATTTCATAAAGACATTTACAAAAATGAGTGATGCACATTCGAGATGACTAAACGATTTCACTTCCTCATAACAGTACCGGCTCTTGAAGGGTACCAAGAGCTTGGATTTCCATGTGGCCTATTCACAAGGACATTTACAAGAGTTATTTAGCGTTTGGGTCGTGATTATAGTATGTCTTAGTGTTTGGGTCCTAAATTTGTCCAATTTAGTGTTTGGGTTGTTGACCCGTTAGTCAACTATATATTTTTGATCAAACCGTTATGGAAGTTAAGTCAGCTAGGTTAATATCCACCATTCTTTGTGTCTCTTCCACACTTCGTTCATCACGTTTTCTTTCACAGTCTCTCACTCCTCCCGATATAAACCAGTGGTCGGATTGAACCAGTCACGATAGATGATATCCACTATATAGCTATTCCTTTATGGATAGTTAGTAAAACAATGTGGGTGGAACGGGTGGGACGAAATATTTTTTATTCCACTAAGGCTTGGGCTTAAGGCTCGGGCTCGTGCTACCGGCGTGGACAGGTCAACCAAGACATATCTTTTTTGGTCATAAGGCTCGGGCTCGTGCTACCGGCGTGGACAGGTCAACCAAGACATATCTTTTTTGGTCATAATTCTTTTGAATTAATTCCTAAAACGTTTTGAAAATCAAATCAAATTTTGTATTAATGTGGGGGGGCGTCTGACCAGGCGCAATATATTTTGCTTACCAAAACTCTTATGCATGCAGTAATGACCGGTTTAATTAATTTAAATATTCTTTCCGTTTTAAACTTTATTTTGATTTGAAAATTAAATTAAATTGGTTGAAAATCAAATCAAATTTTGTATTAATGTGG
The DNA here is from genome assembly GCA_023531295.1 of Papaver armeniacum. Taxonomy (NCBI): domain Eukaryota; kingdom Viridiplantae; phylum Streptophyta; class Magnoliopsida; order Ranunculales; family Papaveraceae; genus Papaver; species Papaver armeniacum. The sequence goes on along the minus strand of JAJJWW010005803.1, from coordinate 796,595 downwards.
GGGGCGTCTGAGCAGGCGCAATATATTTTGCTTACCAAAACTCTTATGCATGCAGTAATGACCGGTTTAATTAATTTAAATATTCTTTCCGTTTTAAACTTTATTTTGATTTGAAAATTAAATTAAATTGGTTGTTTTATTTCCGTTTTAATTTAATTAGATTTATGAAGGGAATTAATTGAGAATCAATTGTCATTACTGCGCCTCTCTCATTTCTGCCTATAAAAGAGACTCGAACTTTTCATTCTAACTCGTTTCCAGAAGAGCTACTATCCTCTTCTTTTCGTCTCTCTCCCTCTGTGTGGTCTTTTCTTTTCTTTGTGCCATTGCTGTTGAGTTTGTATGAGTGGGAAAGTACTGTAGTGCTAACAGTGCTTGCATCCTGGATACGACTTGACCACGGGGTGCATCACTCATTCTTGAGGCGTACCGGTCAACTATCGTGTTAAGGAAAGCGTGTTGAACACGTGACTCTGTCATTTGTTTGCTATCATTTGAGTGTTTATTTACTTTCCAGAAATTTATTTCTAACATCTTCACATCTTCTTTTAGTGTATTATTATTACAGTCGCAACATACACCACCATATTGCAACCGGTATGTTCTTCCATATTCGACTAAGTCTTTCATCTCCCCAATTAAACTTCCAAGCCTCCATAGATGTAACGATATTAGGGTCATATGACCCTAATATCACCTCGGATGTTTTGGCGAAACATCTTAATATCTAAAATAAAATCTTCATTAGTGTAGGTACAAAATATCACCTCGTCATGTTTTAGAAAGTAATGAGCACGACAAATATATAAAAAGTTCCCCCATAGCATAAGACATGCGATAAATGAGGATTTAGACCAGATTAATATACATAATCACGATAATCCATCGGATTGAGCACAACAATAAACATAAAGCTTACGAGAACAGCAGGATCTCATCACGACAAGATCGTTGACCAAGAGTAGTACGATGAATAGATATCGGGGAGAAGATTGAGCTGAGTTTGTAGGGGGAAAAATCACTTTATTAGTTGTTATCCACTATGTAAAAAACTTATATAAAGAGAAAGAAAGCATTGTAGAGGGTAATAAAGTTTTTTCTAGTCTAAGTAATATCCAGAGAGAATAGAGAGAGAAAAACTAAGGTTTGTATACTCATAGTGTTGTTATTTTTGTATATGATCTTTCAAGAGTAATAACATGGATTGATTCTTATTTTTCGTTACTTCTTTTAGTAACTGTGTGTGTATCTTATATTTGGTGTGGTCGTGGGATTTCATGCAGTTCCATTTTGGCGCCAGACAAAGGGACTGAATCTGTGAGTTTTCTTTACAATTCATGACTTGAGTTCTTAGTTTTTCCAAGTTTCTTTACAACCATCATCATAGAACTTGTTATTTCGTCTTTGCGATTTTTTTTTTCTTCACATAAGTTTTATATTTTTAGTACAAGAACTTGGATCTGTGAGTTTTGCGTTAGATCTTGTCATATTTGGAAAACTTACTATCAAAGAAACTTTTTCAAGTGTTGAAAAACTTTTTGACGTGTCTCATTTTTTAGTCTCTGGATCTAAGGTTTTTGTTAAGTTTTTTGAAACTAGACTTGATTCTTGATAGTGAAAGATTGTCAAGTTTAGAGAGAGAGATTGTTGTTTGGTGTCAAAACTTTCGTAGATTTCAGTCAAGTTCATCTTTGTTTAAGGATTTCAACCCTTGAGTAACTATTTTCATATATCAACCAAAGTGTCGCTCTTTGAATCGGTGAGAACGGGTCGAACGGGTCATTGTGATTGTATTCTTCTGAGGACTCGAATAAATAACAAAAATGTCTTATTCGCTGTTATATGTCTTGCCTGAAGACTAGCAGATATAAGTCTTGCCGCTGTATCAGGAATAACAAATTCAGCAGATATATGTCTTGCCACTGATCAAGTAGACAACTCGAATAACAACTGAGCTGCATCTTCCTTGTCGGTTCGATAGAAGTAGCAAGACATATATCTGCTATTTTCAAGTGCAATGTATTCCTACTGAAATTCTCGCAACTCAGTCATTGTGATTGTATTCTTGATTCTAAAAATTTGAATGTATAGCAGGTTGGTTGCGAACATATAATTAATGAATGATAGAATGAGATATCTCTCATCCACTCGACCAACCATATCACTACACATTGTCTTCCACCTCATGGTTAGATGTTTCAAACTTTCGCCAATCCTTTGTTTTAACCCAAATACATCTTCAATGCCAGGTCGCGAGGAATGTTACTTATATATGCTCCTAAAAATGTACTATGCAAATGTTTGAAAGATGTTATGGTATTCTTGGGTAAACCTTCAAACCACTTTAAAGCTTCCCCTGTTAAACTTGATGCAAAATATTTGCACAACAAAGCATCATGATTTTCCCATTGTAACATACATCTCACTTAAGCTTTGATGTGTTGAACGGCACAAGTTGTTCCGTCGAAAATGCTAGTTAGCGCTGGTAGATTGCACTTTGGTGGTATTCCTCCTAATTGTACTTCTTGTGTGACTGGAGTCTTCGAAGCCTCTTCTATGGCTTCATCCAATTGTCTCCTGCCTCCTTATTTTCTGTTGTTTAGCATTCCTCTCATATCCGCTAGCTCTCTTAAAATTTGTTCATTTACACCAGAATTTGGATCCATTGGTCTTTTTAACGTTGTTTACCTTGTTCTGCGTTCCTCTCTGCTTTGATTTTCTCGTTCATTATTTTCTTTCTATCCCTGCGATCTTCTATTTGGTCTTTTTATCCCTGCGATCTTCTATTTCTTCTCTTTCATGAATTCACACATGATTATGCCTCTCATTTTCTTCTCTGCGATTTTCTTCATTTCTCCTCAACTCTCCTTGTCGCCTTTCAGTTCTCCTTTGTACTCTATCATATTCTTCATTGATATTAACATTATTACGATTTTGTAAACGCATTCTTTCTCGATTATCATGGTTGTTCTGGCGAACTGCCTCTAGGAGCTCTTTTTCCTCCATTTCTTCTCGCAGCCTCTCTCTTTCGCAAGCTAGACGTGCTTGTTCAGCATAATGTCTCTCTATTTCTTCTTCAATTATTCGCTGATTCCTTTGAATCTCTCTTCCTTGTAATATTCTCCTTCCTTCATCCTGATTTTCTTCACCATCCTGATTATTTTGCTCTCGAGGTTGTCCACTCCCCTGATTTCTATCATTTTTTCCATTTTGGAGAATTTCGCCATGTGGGATATAGCGATCTTCAATCATTTCTCTTCTTTCACGATATTCTCCATACGGATTTTGTATTTCCCCTCGAGTATCTCCATTAACATTTACTACAGGTGAATTTCTCCTTATTTCTCCCCTAGTTGACCTTGAACTTGACCTTGTAGTGCTTCTTGACCTTTTATTATGTAATCTCATGTTTTCCATTCTCAATTCATGATTTTATCTTGTCAAATTTGCATATTCTTCTGCTTCTAACCTCCTCTCCTCGTGTATTCTTTGCCTCAATGCCTCTAACGCTTCGATTCCTTCATTTCTATGAATTACTCCTCCAACCATTTCCTGGTCTCTCTCCTCTCGTCCGTTGCTTCTTAACTGCTGCTCTCCTTCCACTTCATCTACGAAATCTGATCGCCACGTATGCACACTTACTCTGTCATAATCTATAGTTCCATTTTGTGCTGGTGTGTGTTGAATTGGTTATTGAATTTCATTTTCTCCATCATTTCTCACATATATCCTTGGAGATTCCTCCATTTCATCCCTCTCTCTACCAGCAAGCCTCTTACTCCTTCTTACAATTTTTGGTTGTTTTGAGTTATTTCTTCTTCTAGCCATTTTTCAGTTTTAACAAGTTGTTGAAAATTATGTAAAATTCTTTGCCTATAACTTCAAATTTCTTCAAATCCCAATATCAATCTTCAATCATTCCCTGTTTTTAGTGCCATTATGTAGTTGCAGGAAATCCTACAATACATACCTCACAAGAATTCATAATATTCAACACATCTTTAAGATCAACAATCAATCTTTATATTAATTGAGTTAGAAACTCTACAAGAAGGAAATGAAATCAAGAATATAAGTGCTACTCTAGATTTTCTCTCTCCTCAAAGCTTTCTCTCCACTCTAAAAAAGATCTCTCTCAACTTAAGCCTATTCGTCTCTTTATATAGGACATTACATAGTGGATGACAGCTAAGATGTTCCATATTTTCGGATCTGACTTGCGACATTCTCGCGAGTGTACAAATGTTGAATCTTGCAACACTCCTAAATCTCGCTAGGTCTTCACATCTTTCTAGTGTTCAAGATGTCGTCATCCGTTGCGTCATTTTTATTACCACACTGCGATATCTTCGCAGTGTGTCGTTCATGGATTTCGCAAGGGTATTGGTATTGCGATATTTTGATCCTACATGTATTATTTCTACAACCCATTATCGAATGAATATTAAATTTATGTTAGATTTTTTGTTTGATCTCATGGAATCAGATGTTAGATCTTATAGGTTTGCTAGTTAAAGCATGATTAGTGTTTTTATTCGGCTGTATCAAAGAACAAGTTAATGACAATCACGGGTTGTACGATGAGATGTGATTTCAGATGGATAATCATTTGAGTCTCTGTTACTTGGCGAGCCTGTAACGTCTGCATTTTAAGTTTCCACTTTTAATAATACTATGTTGCTGGTTGGACAATTTGACTATATCTTCAAGATAAAAATGGATAATCATTATCTAGTGCTTTAGTGCTCTTGGCTTTTGTAACAAAAAGTTATATAAGACCGTTTAACCGGTACCTTTCACTTTGTGGATAACACAATAATCATGAGGAGATTTTGTGTGTTGCAGTGATGTTTTAGCCTCAAGTTACACGCATCAATGAGTTCATGTTTGTTTTCTTTTCATATAATAGAAAATAGGTGTAACACATGTTGCCTATCCTGTTAGGTTTAGCTAATATTTTCCAAAATAAGCTCAAATTCCTAACTAAGATGCACGTACCTACACAGCTTTTGTCATGGGAGAAGGTGATGATTACGACCAATGGAGGGAATCATATGATGAGGTGGATTCTGATGAAGAAACGATGGATTTAGATGAGAGTCATGATGACATTGTACAAGCAGATGACGATGATGGTGAACATGAGCTCCACACTGCTAGATTTGAAGACTTAACAGGTAATGTGTGAAACCTTGTACTTACTTGTTTATACTTAAACATCACATGGTTTCATATGTTGCCTCAGTTATTTCCAGAGTCAGAAGATTTTGAAAATGATGATTTGGAGGTGTTAGAAGAAAAAGAATTGGAAAATGCTTCAGAAGAAGAAAAGCATCCACAACAAGAAGACTCTACAGAAGTGATCATAAAAGAGAGGGGAATGACAAGAATGTTGAAGCTCCATAGATACTTCTCGGATAAAAATGCCAAAAGAAGGGATATTGAATTTGACAAAATGTTCCGGCCTATTGGTGACCATAGAATTGAATTCAGTAGTTACCTAGGCTATTTGGTCTGTGATATGGTTAGCATAAAACATTTATGTTGGAAGGAAGTCCCTTCAACAACAAAAGAAAATATGTGGGAGAAAATTCTGGTATGCATATGCGGTTACCAATTCGTCGTTTTTGTTGTCTAACTGTGATTTTGTAATTAACATACATAAGATGTTATTGCAGCTTCATTATGAGGTGCCCCATGAGCTGAAGCGAGTGGTCATGAAGCGTCTACCTGTTCAGTTGCGGTACTTCAGAAGCAAATTTTACAATCATGTAAAACCCTTCCGGGAAAGGCCGCACAAACTAAGAACTTTCCCCAAAAGTACGAAACGGTAATGGACCAAGAAAACTGGGAAAATTACCTTAATCATGTATTATAATCGCCTATATTTAAGGTATGGAATACACATTGCTTTTTCTTTTAGTTCTTATATCCTATCATACTAATGAAATTATTTTTATTTCCTCTCCAAGAAAAATTCGGAGAGGGGAAAAGAGGCAATATCACAATCCAAGTTCCCACATCGGACGGGACGAGGAGGATACTCGGGATTAAAACTAAAATTAGTAAGTCTGTTTTCTTCTTTATTATACACCGCACAGTAAAACCGGCCATATCAGATACTTTTGTTTTGTATGTCGTGTTGCGTGTCTCATATATGCAGAAACTTATAACGGTATAGGGATGTGTCCTCTTACACCAATATGTAATTTTGTCACATTAGATGCTTTGGAATAGGTTTTCTATTTGACACAGTTAATATCTGTGCGGATGTAAATCCTTACTTGTTTATGGTAACTACTAGGTCCAAAGCGGAAATGTTGCCGAAGAAGATCTTGAAGACCGGTGCTTCATGTGGGCAAGAGCACGCGAAAACAAAGACGGAATTGTTCCAGGCGAGTTTGTCAGGAAGAAGACATCTGAAGTTGTGAGAAAACAGAAACTTTACAGTCCTCATGTTTTTAACCAAAGTAAGTGCAAAGTAATTGCGCAAGGTTTAAATCAGAATATAACACATTATTTGAACAGGAAGAGAAACGGAAGATGATTCAAGAGAGAACTCTAACGGTTGGTCATAACGAGGATGCCCTAACAATTGCGATCGGCCCGGATAAGGGTGGACGTGTCAAGGGGACTGGCTTTGGAGTAACGAAAACCCTTTACTTTCCAAATGGAAGAAAACCAAGACACTCAAAAGAGAACGATGAATTACGTGAAAAGCTGAAAGCTAAGGAGAAAGAATTAGAGTCTACTAAAAATGAGTATCAGAGATTGATAGATAACTTGTTATCTCAAGGAGTCAACATTGCGAAAATTGTGGGCAACAATATAAGTGAACCGAGTTTTGATTAGATTGTGTAATTTTTTGAAAAAATTGGCAGACAGTATCTGATTTTTTCAAACAATGTGTTCAACTACAGTCACAGGATGCAGGACCTATCAACGCCTCCAATCGATCTAAGAATAACATAGGTCCAGACTCAGTTAAGCAACTTCTGAAGAAAAAAAAACATGGGAAATACGGTCTGCATAAGTCATCAGAAAGCACCAAAGGGTCCGCGAAGCGGGTCTCTCCTTGTACTAAAACGCCGACCGTTTTTACTGAATCCCCGTCGTCTTTAGTATCAAAAAAGAAGTCTTCGTCTCCTCCATCCACTGGGGAATCTCAGAATGTGCCATCTGAAAAAGTTACCATTAATGTATGGTTTTCTAACGCGTTTAAATTTTCAATCTTCCATTCACTATCTCTCATGAGCCTTGTGTTTCTGCAGGGCATAGGATGCAAACTTTGGTTTGGAGAAAAGGACAACATTGTTGCCATTGGTAGAGCTTACTACTCAAAGAAGGTATCTTATAAAATGAAGTTAGGAATGACGGGTAAGGTTACATGATATAGGGTCATGGTTAGTGAAGTACTAAATGAAACCATCAAATTAACCTTTGGCACATCTTCAGGGATAAAAACTTTAAAAGATGTTGTTAATGCTGAAATTAGTTGGCCATCAAATCAAACCATCTTGGATCAAAAGGTTGGTTGTTATACTTGTTTGCTTTATTAACTCATTAGATATGTTTTTACACAAACTATTTTTATATATATATCTTGTTTGATATAAGAGACGAATATGTTATCAGCTATATGAATCACGGACGTTAGTGTATATTTTAGAGAACCTTATAGAAAGAGATATGTGGTTAGCTATTTGATTGTGAGTCAGTTGTGCATTTTGCTTAAATGGTTTCACTGCAAAAAGAAGGTACAACTTTCATTTCAATTTTCTGATTTAGGTAAGTCAACCAAAACATTCTGAGGCTGCGAAATCACCGGATCTACTCAACGGAAGCCAATCTCGTATAACAATATCTGAAAAAGTTCCGAAGGTATGTGTTTTAAACCAGTTACATGATCTTAAGACCATATGAGTCTGAAATATTCTATCAACTACTATATGAATCACGGATGCTAGGGTGTATTTTGGAGAACCTTTTACATTTGTTACCTATTCATATGTGTCTTCGCATTCACGGTGGAATTTGGCATATTTGTCACCCGAATATGGAATATTACTCTACTGCTGCAGTTAAGTCAACAAAATTCGGGGAAACATACTTTGTATGTGACATCAAAAGATCCACCTAGTCGGAGCCAATCTGAGATCGCGACAACTAAAGCAGTTTCTACGGTATCTATTTTATTTTTACATGCATTTTAAATCTCAATTTGTTTTGAAGTTTCGCTTGAAGATGTTCATATGCCATATATTTCCGCAGGGTAGAATGTGCAACCTTTTTGATGAGCTGTCTAAGGAAAATTTCCTTGCTAGAGGTAGAGCTTTTCTGTTAACAGGAAAACAACAAGTACATGGAAAGGATGGGTTGGAGGTTGATTGACACAAAATCCTGATTGATGAAGTAATAAAACCGAATTTTTGTCTACCCGTACGATTTGCTGGTATGGAAACATTAGGGAAAACTCTTGGAAAAGCGATTCCTTGGCCAAAGTTTGGTGTTTAGTTTACCGAGCCTGCTAATAAGGTTAGTTGCTTGGCTTGTTTGATTTGTAAGTCGAATATACATAAACCAATCTATCAATTATATGAATCACCGATCCAAGTGTAGATTAGAGAACCTAGAAAAACAGAAACATGTGTAACTTTCACAAGTAACTAATAACTCTTTTAATCTTATGCAGAACCCTACCAGTAATTCATAAACAACTACTTCTATGCGGAAGTCTCCTTCACGTAGCAACCCTTATGATGGATCTAAGAAGCAGTCTCCTAATCTTATGCATAACTCTACCAGTAATTCCCAACCAAATCCTTCAATATCTCTAGAGAATTCGTGCACATCTATGACAGAACCTCTGGCTAAGACATCTAATGGACTATGTTTTTTTTTGATTTTTTTTCTTCGTAAATCTATATTGCTAATTCTAGCATCTTCTTTTTATATGATGTTCATATGCCGTATCTCCGCAAAAAGCAAAATACGAATTTTGGAATGGATCTAGGGGAAATGTCGTTGCTAGAGGCAGTATTTTACCTATGCTGCCTAACCAGAAAATACATGGACAAGATCTTCCTAAAAAATGTTATGTTGTCAATATTTAGGAGGTTGTAGTTCCATCGTTCGTGTTAACCGAACCAAGTGGAGAGTTTAAGTTATTAGGGGAAGCTAAAGATGGTTTTGTGGCATGGCCAAAAGATAACTGTTCCATCTCTGATGACAAGGTTAGTTTATTAGCTCTTTTGCTTTGTTAATCAAGTATATAAATAGTTTTACATAAATCGTGTATTCAATTTGATTAAAGAATAAGTACGAGATAGAAATATATTAACACCTAAATGGAACATGAATGCCAGTGTAAATTTGAAAATTGATATTTGGTTACGGATTTTATTATGGGCGTCAGCTATGAAAAATGACACGGCCTTCAGTGAAGTTGGCTTTATTACATTGTTGGAAAAATAACTTTTGTCTGTCTCTTGTTGAGAATTCACATGACAAACGAATTCGCCTTGGATTTAGAATATATATAATACATTTAATCTCTTGCTTCAGGAAACTCCACAGCATGGAAAACCTCATTAGCAACCAGAACCAGTTTTAGATTCTAAGAAGAAATTGGACAGTGACCTAAGAACAACAAGCAGCCTTGCAGAAGATAAACTGAATGAGGAGCACCTAGCAGTCAATCCACATTCGGGGAGTCATGCAGCCTCTGACAAGCTTCCAAAGAAGATTAAAAAGGCGCAGAGAAAGTTATATGTACAAAGTGTAGATCAGGCACACCAACTTCCAGATGGGAAACAGAGGATGACAAGGTTTTCCGTGTCGAGAATGTCACAACCTGATCAATTTCTTGAAGAGACACCACCATCAAAAAATTTGATGAAAAACTGAGGATTTTTTGATAAATGCTCTTTAATATTTTCTTTTGCAAAATGTTAGACCAAAGCTCAACATTTTTTACCGTGTTATTAAAAATAATATGAATTTTTGGCATATATGAATTTCACATATAACCACAATTTATATAAAGTATAAGAAAATTTGGATAGTGCCAGGTGGATGGTTTAGATGCTTCATATCTGAACGTCTTAGAGGCGTCACACGCGTAATACACACGCTTCGAGATGAATTGGTGTGGCTAAACATAACATAAAGACACATTAAATAGATATAAATTGGCGTGGCTAAATATCACATAAAGCCACGTATATGGCGTGTATATAGGTTCTCCGATGAACGGCTCCCAACGTTACATGTGGACGGTGAACGTTATATCTGAACGGTCAATATTGCATCATCTTAAATGAGATCCAACGATTCCTGATACGACCACGTGGATCAAGGTAATTGTAAATTGGCGTGGCTAAATATCACATATGGCCAAGCTATATGGGGCGTGTCTATAGGATATCCAATGAACGACTCACAACATTACATGTGGACGGTGAAGGATGCATATAATTTAACGGTCAATATTGCATCATCTTAAATTAGATCCAACGATTCCTAATACGTCCACGTGGACCAAGGTAATTGGAAATTGGCGTGGCTAAATATCACATATAGCCACACTCTATGGGGTGTGTCTATAGGATATCCAATGAACGGCTCAAAACGTTACATGTGGACGGTGAAGGATGCATATAATTGAACGGTCAATATTGTATCATCTTAAATGAGATCCAACGAATCCTGATACGGCCACGTGGATCAAGGTAAGTGTAAATTGGCGTGGCTAAATATCACATATAGCCACGCTATATGGGGCGTGTCTAAAGGATATCCAATGAACGACTCACAACATTACATGTGGACGGTGAAGGATGCATATAATTTAACGGTCAATATTGCATCATCTTAAATGAGATCCAACGATTCCTAATATGTCCACGTGGATCAAGGTAATTGGAAATGGGCGTGGCTAAATATCACATATAGCCACACTCAATGGGGCGTGTCTATAGGATATCCAATGAACGGCTTACAACGTTACATGTGGATGGTATTCAACGGTTCCTAATACACCACGTGGATGAAGGCAAGTGAAATTGGCGTGGCTAAAACTTAAAATATAACCACGTTAAACCTATATGCCGTGTCTATCGGATAACCAATGGCTACACCAAAAATCAATTTGCGTGTCTAAAGTGAACCAAATAGCCACGCCTAAAAGCAATTTGCGTGTCTAAAGTGAACCAAATAGCCATGCCAAAAAGCAATTTGGGTGTCTATAGTGAATCAAATAGCCACGCCAAAAAAAAAAATTGGCGTGTCTAAAGTGAACTAAACATCCACGCCAAAAAGCAATTTGTGTGTCTATAGTGAATCAAATAGCCACGCCAGAATCACTTAGCGTGTCTATGGGGAACCAAAGAGCCACGCCAAAACAATAAATCGTGTGTCTATAGAGTACCAGCACTTACGTTTTTGGGACACTATATAGCAACGCCTATATGGCTCTGGCGTGTCTATTTCATGCAGAAATAGACACACAAGGAAAGTGTGGCTATAAGCTACCTAAAACCACGCCGTGTTACCTAAAACCACGCAAGCGGAAGTCACGCCAAGTCCAAACCAAATTGGCATGTCAAAACCCCTATGGACACGTCAATTTGGCGTGGCAAAAGCTTCTATGTGTTCTAGTGATCTGGCGAAGTCTTCTCACACTCGTTCAAGTTGGATTTTCAATGCACCAACAATTCAGCAAAATATGAAGCTTTCTTACTAGGTTTGTCCCTGGCCAAGAAAGCAGGAGAAACACACCTTGAGATAAGAGGAGATTCAAAACTACTGGTTAATCAAATGAATGGAGCTTACTCTCTCAAATAAATCATGCTTGCCCCATTCAGAACTGAAGCACAACGGATATTAACTCATTTTGATGATACAACGATTGTCCATACTGGAAGAACTAACAACATGCATGATGACTGCCTAGCTGTAGATGGGAAAAACGGTTTGTTGGTTTTTATAGGAAAGTGAAGAGTCGAGCGTGTTGTCGACACTCCTCGACCTAGCAAACTGCTGAACCTCACACAGATGCACCGCTGCAAAGGGGGTGCTTAGATCCGAGAGATCAATCTGTAGGACTCCGACCTAAACCAAGACAATGACCGTTTCAGAGTCAATTCGGTCACAAAGAGGGAGATGGGTTGATCTGTAGGAGGGAAGCTGAGAATTTTGTGGGATCATTGATGATTAAGGATTGTGGGTGTGTTGAAGGTTTCTGCAATATTGCTGAACTGCTAAAGTTGAGTTCTATGAATAAGTTTGTATCGAGTTGTTGACGGATAATAATGATGTTGATGATTATATTGTACTCGATTTAAACTTATTTATTTTGCAAGAATGATGAACCACTGATCCCTGTAAGTGTGACGGTTTCTTGAGTGAAAGAGTTGGAAAGTGGGAGATCGTGGTAAAGTCAGTTCCATGTCGTGTGGAGACTTGACTGATCGTGCACCCACTACTTTGCTAACTCCTTCAACCGTTGACAGAACTTACGCACATTTCTCGTCGTGGATGAATCCACGTGCTGTAGGCCGCCAGACCAAAACCCTAGTTCTTATCCCCCAATTTGACGTGATATCTCACGAATCGTGGAGTCTGCATGACAGACGTGTATTTAGTTTGTCAGTTGTTAACTGATTAGGCAATGAGCCTAGGTTTTGTTTAATCGAGCATGTTTGGCAAATGCTCAGCGATTCATGAATGTTAATGTTGTTTTTCTGAGCAAATATTCTAAATTCAACAAGTTGTTGAATATTGATGAGTTACTGAATATATGTGGATTATTCGAGCATCTGAGAAAGTATTGCTCGATTCGACGAAATACTGATAAATTACTGAATATTGATAGTTTGGATCAATATTCGAGCAACTGAGCAAGTATTGCTCAATTCGACGAATTACTAAATATTGAGAATTTGACGTGCAATTGAGCAAGTATTGTCGAATTCGACAAATTAATGAATGTTGATAATTTGACGTGCAATTGATCAAGTGTTGCTCAATTCGAAAAATTACTAACAATTTATTAAATACTGATAGTTGAACCAATATTTGAGCGATTGAGCAAAGCTGCTCAATTCGACAAAACATTTATTGGTGACGCAACCAAATAAAATATAAAAATATTGGTAGATTAACAGATATTATATTTAATCCTCGTGAATCAACATAAATTCATTTGGTGTTTGAACTTTCTCAGAATAATGATTTGTTGAGCGTTTGTTCGAAAAACCCTAATTTTTGATGAATTGCTCATTAGTCGACGAATTGCTGAAAATAGGTCATGAGCAAAGGAGGGACCAAATACATGAACCCATGGACGTCCATGTGATGCCCAATTGCTCGAGTGAGCGTGCACCATGGTTCTCAGATGGAGAGTTGGTGAAAGAATGATGATTATGTGCCAGTTTCATCAAGGCATGCTCGTGTTACCATGGTGTCTGTATGCTCAATTGATCATTATTTTGTAAATATTAAAATAATAATATTTTAAAATTCAAAATTGCCATGAGAGGCTAGCCGGTCATGCGACCATATTGGCTTTTGAATTTTCATGATTTGAGTAAAATTTGAGAAATTATGAAGAAATCATGATTTTTCATGAAACTCCTTACCAAGGAGTTTCATGAATTTGAGGAAAATAATAATTATAAAAGACTAGGGATTGTAGGGTGTGGGACCGTCCACGGCTAGGGCATGGCCGGCCGATCGGTGGGCCCGGCCTCTCGGCGCTCCTTATTATTTTATTAATATTTGTTGTTTTCTCCTGTTTTGCGTAGGATTCCTCATCTGTCCATATTTTTGGATGCTCGTTCGTGCATCCGGGTGCTCAATCATGCATCATTGTCGATTACACTTACACCATTTTTGTGGGGCTTACTCAGTGATGATCCAGATGCCCGATTATTGAGTATTTATTGCTAATCCATGAAATTCAGTGTAGAATAATTCATGAAATTGAACAATAAGAATGAGTAGTTATTTATTATCAATTCATAGGATCAGTTGTGGATTCGACCATGAATTCTGAATAATAAAACATGCATTACCATTTCATGGGATCGTGGATTCGACCATAAAATCGGAGTAATAAAGTTATCTATTACCATTCCATAGGATTTATGAAATCGGAGTAATGAGACAATACGGTTTTTTATTGCCATTCTATGAGATCAAGCCGTGGATTCGATCATAAATCAGAACAATTGTTATAGACATTCCATGGGATCAGGTCGTGGATTCGACCATGGAATAGGAGCAATTGTTATTGCCATTCCATGGGATCAGGCCGTGGATTCGACCATGGAATATGATCAATAATAGATCATTCTGGGAATTTAGTGGTGAATGTCATGGTAGAATTAATATATGTGCATAGTCACGAGACGGCTAATATCCCGAAGGCGTTCTAAAATCATACGAGAACGCCCGAGTCTATACACGTCGCCATACATAGTCTAGATCAGTGAGTGTCACTGTCCTGAAGGCGCTATTGCTCTCAATCTTACGGAGAACCACCTAATCATTTTTTTATGTAGAGGGGGGTCGCTCTCATGTAGTCAGGGAACAGTGAGTATCACCGACATCTTGAAGGCATTAAGCCCTCTCAACAAACAATTATGTAGGAGGACCGCCCAATTCTATTATTCTACATAGATGGCACAATAAAATGCCAGGGATCGAACGCTCAGCTAGTGGAGGCTTTTCGAAAGACATGTTCATCATGGATTCGTAAAATATGAATCGTCACATGCCAGAAGCCGTATCAGAAACATGCAGTATCATAATTTTACGGTTTTGACCTTTGTTGAAAATCCACCATCAACACTAGCGACTCCCGCTTCCAAGCTGCAATTTGAAGGAGCAGAAAACAATCATGGTACAGAGGCTTGCTATGTCATCTACCTGGCTTGCTCAAGTTGAAGATATTCAAGTAAACGACTAGCGAGCGCTTATTATTCATGAATTGAGCAGTTCTCTTCCAGAAGGGAAAGTCAGTCTCAAGGAATTAAAGAATTATTTCTTGCTTCATGGAGCGTTATACTATCGAAATCCTGATGGGTCCTTATCACGATGCCTCATAAACGTCGAAGCGAACGAGCAACTCAAACGAATACATGAAGAAATCTGCGGACAAACGTTGGTGGTAACACTTTACAGAAAGCTTCAAAGGATGGGATACTATTGGCCTTCCAAGGAGGCTCAGTCAAGAATTCTGCAAAGATATTGTCCCAATTATCAGACGCCTCCTCATCATTTAGAGGCTTTCATAGTCCATCACACTGGGGACTGGAGGGAACCTTACATCAAGTACCTTCGGGACAATGAATTGCTGTTAGAAAAGAAAGAAACAATCAAACTCATTCAGAGAGCTAAGAGATTTGTCTTTCTTGATGGAATTTTATACCGCAAAAGCTTTGGTGGGATCTTGCTGAGGTGCTTAGACGAACATGAAATCCCAACAATTTTGAAAGAAATGCGCAAGGGAGAACATCAAGGAAAGAGGAAATTATTTCTCCAAATTCATGAGAAATATTATTGGCCGACCATGGAAGACGACGCAGCTGCATATGTTCAGAAGTGTCATCAATGCCAAGTTCGTGGTAATCTCATTCACACTCCTTGTCTCCCATTAAATTATGTGAATAGTCCATGGCCTTTCTATAGCTAGGGACTGGATATCATCGGAAAAATCAATCATGCGTCTTCGAAGCAGCATGAATACATCATTACCGCATCTGGGTTGAAGTTATTCCTCTCTGAAACACCACTAGAGTCATGATTGCAGCCTTCATAAAAGAATACATAATATGTAGATTCGGTGTTCCCAAACACATTGTCACCGATAATGGAACTCCTTTTGCTAACAAGCATGTGACGGAATTGCTCGAGGACTACATCATCAAACAAGTTTTCTCCATACTATCCCCAAGGAAACAGACAAGCAGAGAGCACCAACAAAACTTTGATTCGAATTCTCAGCCGAAAAATTCATGATAATCCTCGAATATGGCATGAACAATTGCCTATGGATTTATGGGCCTATCTGTTGATGGTGGTTTTTTAGTTCAAGGGCTAAAATCGTAAACCCTGTATTTAATGCATTGTCATTCTGCAAAGGAACAAAAGCCATTTAAAAGCAATGAGTGCTAAAGCCTCTTCGCTCACATATGTATTGAGCAATTCAATATATATGTATATATGAAATTCACTCAGAATGGTGCGTGCAACAGCAATCCCAAAATATTCTGTGAATTTTATCTTTCACCAGCATTATTCACTAATGCATGACTTGCTTAGTATTTTCCTATGCTATGTTCTCAGCCGAACTCTCAACATTGACATGACATGACGATCATATGCTCACTCTCAGCAGAGTAGCATGAATCTCTCGAAGTGCCATTATTGGGATTGCACAAAAAATTCTCATACAGGATGCATCGTTCTCTGACAAAGAGATTTTCGTATCGACGCACTTTTAATTAAAAGGTAGCTAGATCGAATATGTTTAAGTTCCTTAAGGAAAATCTAGACTATCCATATCAGTCTCAAAATGATCACGGCCACACAATTTGGCCACGCAATTCAACAAGCCTAGCCTACTCCTAACAGAATTGGGCAATTATCACGATGATTATCGGTGGGCCCACTAGCATCCTCGCCGATCGAGACCCATTTATCCCACGCGCAAAGCCATTGAACGCCAACTCTAACATGGGTGATCTCCCTGTTGAATGGAGAGATCAAACGAATTAGACCGGCAAAAAGGGTCTCAGATACATCACGACCGTCCAACTTCGCCAGCCTAGTTGGACGACTTAGATTTTAGTCGCAGGAAATCCCACACTAGACCCCTCACAAGAATCCATACAATCAAACCATTTTTAGATGAACAATTATAGTTTTTATTGATCAAACTCTCGAATGTTTACAAGATGAAAAGGAAATAAGCTAAAAATTACAATTGCTTTAAACTTTCTCTCTCTTAATGACTTGCTCAATACTCGAAAAAGATCTCCCCCTCTATTAAGCCTGTTTGGTTCTTTATATAGGGTATTACATAGTGGATGACAGCTAAGCTGTCCTTTATTTTCGGGTATGACTTGTGAAGTATCGCAAATGTACAAATGTAAAATCTCGCAATGCTCCTAAATCTCGCTAAGTCTTCACATTTTTCTTGTGTTCAAGCTGTCGTCACCCGTTGCGTCATTCTTATCTTCAATCTGCGACACCTTCGCAATATGTAGTTCATGGATTTCGCAAGAGTATTAGTGTTGCGATATTTTGATCCTAAATCTTGCCTCTTCTCATGTCTTCTATGCGAAGAAGAGAATGTCACGAGAACTAGTTTTTTCGAAATGCCGCAACTGTTTATTTTTTTTACATCTATCTGTATAGACGTGATCTTGTACTCTCACACAGAATTTATTACACGTATCTTTTCTTCCATTCATTTCTTGACACGTCTTTTTTCAACCATTATTTCTCAACCGTTCACGTCTACTCTTCGCATTAAATGTGTTTATCTTTTCGAGAATTCTTTTTCCTATATATATTCTTCTCATCCTTTTCTTCTTCTCTTTTACTTTTCCTCCTGCTTTCTCTGCAACCTTTCTTCAACATCTCTCCGTAATTTCCGCTCCTACTACTGTAAATCTTCTTTCTTTTACTTCCTTGGATCTTCGATCTTCTCTTCATTCCCATACCTTACAAATGGCTCCATTTGGTCGCAGGTATGAAAGTCTTCTGGAGAAAGCTCAAAAATATTTTGAAGAGAAAGGTTTCATATTATCCACCATTCCCGATCAAGAACCTACGTCCATTCTTTCTGCCAAACTGTTTGTTGATTGTCTTTGTAATGATCAAGAAATCATAATTTGGCTGGGTCAGATTCTCGCTGGCCTTCCCATTCCTCTCTATGACCCTGATCTTCCTTTGTTTTATGAAATTCTTGCTCATGCGAACTTCTCGCGATCCATCTATCAATAGAGCGGGGATTGTATCCGCTTAATGCTTGAGTTCGCCAACCGTGGTGCTGGTAGAGGATCTCTTTACCCAAATGAAGTCAGGGATCCAGAATTTGTGGACTTAGAGATATGCGCTGAAAAATATACCGTTGAGAGCTTCTTCGAAAACTATCATGTAATAAATATGAAGAATGATAAAACTCGCTGGGGCGCTCGTTTGAAGAGGAAAGAAAATGTCGCCAGCGATAAAGTATTAATGCAAGACATAGACTGGCATTCTGGAAACAACAACATTCCTCGTCATTCTAAAGAAGATAGATGGTGTGTCTTCCCGTTGGTTCTGAAAGGACCTTATATTTCAAGTTCCAATGTACTTCCTGCGAATCTCGCCAGCTATCAACCTTGGGTATTTAATTGGCCCGAGAAAGCAAAAGAGGTATTTTTCTTAAATTTCGCTCAGTTGTATAACCTTCACTCCCTTTTTATATCTATTAATCTTGCGAAATTTTCAGATTACCAAAGTAAGAAAAAGCTACAAAAGGAATGCTAAGGCAAGTACCCTAGCGGCGCTCCGTTCGATCACGGATGAAGTAAGAAATACTTTCTTTTGCTATTTTAAAAAAATTGTTGCCTCTGTTTCTTATCTTCATTCGTGTGCGAAGGTTGGTGTTGAAGTTTTTGAAGAGGAAGAAAATTCTGAGATTGCGAAAGCCAAAGTTAAGGGTAAGGGACATCTTCGAAAGGGGAAGTCTACTGCCCCTCCTTTAAAGAAACGAAAGATTCACTCTCCCTCTCCTTCAAATCCTCAATCTAGAGAAAGTTATGACGATGGAGATAATGTTGATACTTCTCTCGCAAGGGAGAATTTTCCAACTGACTCTTCTATGGCACAACTATCCAGTATCTTCTATGACTCTATGCAAGGGACGGGAGATGAACGTCTTTCTAATACATGCAAAGACCTTGCTAGTATCTGTAATGCTCCTTTATTAGAAAATGATGATTCTCTTCATGGGGTCTCCAGATCTGTAACTCCCAATTTTCTAAACTCTCTCGGTGTCTTGGTATATCTTTATTCCCTTATTTCTTCATAGTTTTAATCTTAAATTATCTCTTGTTAATTTCTTCATTTTTCTTTACAGTCCGGGAGAGCTTCCTTCGCTGTTGCCTCAGATCTTGAGAAAAGACATGGGGTTCTTGAAAAGAAGAATCTTCAACTTTGCAAGAAGAACGAAGAACTAGAGGTTGAAACTGCTTCCTATCGCGAGGAGAATACACAGTTAAACGTTGATTCTTCCAATCAAAGAATAAAATATCTAGTCTTCAAAGTGCCAACCAGCAACTTTATGGTATGAAACTTTTCTCTTTTTCCTTTGCTTCATTTTTTAATTATCTTCCCTTATTTGATTTACCATTTTCGCAGACGTCTATAACCTTTCTGATGAAGCTATCCTTCTTCACTCATTCCCTGATCCTATGGATAATAATGCCCTTCTTGATCACCTCAACAATTCTTTGAACAGTTTTTCAAATGACAAGATTAAATCTCTTTCTCTAAATGAACTTCAATCCAAATTTCGCCTCTTAGAAGTTGATCATAGATCTAATTTAGGCTTAGCCAACCAATTTAAGGAAAACATTAATATTTTAAGAAAGAAAATCAGTGATCTTATAGATGACAAAGACCGCATCGCTAGTCAAGGTGCTCAAGCATTAGCGAAATTCCAAAAGGCTCTTCTTGAAGTTCAAATTGAACGAGATGAATTCAATCGCAGAAATGCTACGCTTAGTGAAAGAGAAAGTCAAATTCGCTCCCTTCTTCTTATAAATAATGATGATAAATTCACCTGGGCTGCGAAAGTTCTAGATGACGCCAGAAATAACTTAGGTGTTAACGTTAGTCTTCAAGTTGAGCATACTGCCTTGGTTAAAGATATGATTTCTGACATAGAAGGTTCTTAATTGTTCTTCTTTATCTAACTGTTTGTTTTCATGAAATTGCTATTAAGTTACCGATTCATCGTCACATGTTCGCAGATGCTGAAGAGAGATTTCGCAAGAGGATTGAAGAACTTGAGTCTAAGAAAGAGCAGCTCGCAAAGAATCTTTCTTCTCGAAATGATAAGTATTCCATACTGAAGGAGCAACTTCAAATTACTGTTGCGAATTTTAAGAATGATGCTATTCTTTTTCGCAATCAGACTATTAAGACAGTCTGTGATGACAACAACATTCCCCACTCCGTATATCCTTGCATTCTTGATGAAATCCCCAAGAACGTGCCTTCTCGGAATATCTCTGATAGTGATGCTAGTGAAGAAGAGGAATCTGATGAAGATGAATCAAATGAGGAATAGTTCTACTTTCTTCTTTTTCTTTTTTTAACATTTGTACATTCGTTCTTTCACTCTTCTATTTTTGTAACCTTTTGCTGCAAATTTCTTGGATCTTCCAATATAAGCTTTGTCTTTGTTTTTCCTTTCTGCACAAGTTAAAAGGGCAATTATTTTTTGCAAATACATACATTGTCAATCTTTTTCATACTATAAGTGTGTAAATCTATCATATGAAGACAAATAACATGTTCTTATTATGTTCATTCCCATACTTGCCTCTGTTATTTGTATTCAAATGAAGGATTAAGCAAGTCACTTTTAAATGATAACATGCCTCATTCTCGCAGCTATTGCTGCTGAAAAAATTAAAATTCGCAAGCAAGTATTTCTTGGTTGTTTCCAAGATCCTCTTATATGTGGTCGTATTTTGCCTTCCTAGTTAAAGGTCCTACTGTTCCACCCCTTGTCATTGCGACAAAATCGCAGGACGTCTTTACATTTTCATGTAAAGACCCATTGATCTTGCCTTATCATTTCTTTAGTATTGTTGCCTCTGCAGGATATTTTTGTTGCGACAATATGACAGGCCTATAAATTCTTGCGAATATAAAGCCCCATGACATTGCCGTCTTAAGACACTTATCAGCTCCCTAATGGAGGGTGCCGCCCTTATCATCTCCCTGTTTGCCCCTTCAAGGAGGCGTACTTCGGGCATACAAGACTAGCTCCTCCCATCCGATCTTAACAACAACCAGTTGTTTTCGCAGCCTCTTATCCCTTTTGCATATAGGGCTTATGGTTGCGAGACTGCACCCTAAGAGGGGTTTTCTTCGGGCTGAGTGCAGCATACGCCAAGACTTGCCAAGAATGGCCGAGACTCTTCAAATGCCCCAGGCACTCTTGGCTCAACCGTGTACCTCGACGCCTTGATCATATGCTGACTCCTTAGAAAAGACCCTCCGTCGTCCAACCCAAGTCATAAGCTTAGGTTGAAAATCCAAGGTATCTCTCCTGGATGGTCTTTATTGACCCCAAATCTCCATGACTTAGGTTCCAGGGGCGGTGTAACCTTTCTCCTGAGCCATGTTAGTAGGTACCCCCTTTTATGACGCACTTTAGGTCTTACATTTGCCTCTTGCGAAATTTTGATTCGCGAACTAGGGTGTACGCCATAGAAGTTTCGCCCCTTTATTTGTCATTGATTTTGGATTTTCTCTTGTCATTATCTTTGCGAGAATTTCGTGTATTCTTTCTTCGATTATCATAGTCTTTGCACCTTCAGCATATCTTTGTTACTCAAAAGTACAAGAGATTTTTTTTTTTTTTACTCACATATTTTTCGCAAGCCGAAAATCAATCACTCACTCCTTATGCCTCTTATTTCTGCTGCTCTCTGCTTCTGCGTTATTCAAATTTCCCAATACTGCCTTCCCTTTTGCGATATCATCGCCATTTCTTACTTTCAGCAGGCATTGGTTTCACAATGTATTTTCTTCTCTCTTTTCTATTGCGTCTACCATCAATCTTTCCCTTCTTTGTTCTTCTTTGATGTTTTGTTTCCAGTTTTTCATCTGTGCAGCTCTTTCCTCGCAAGATTTCACATCAACTTCATAGCATTTATTTCATTCAATCCAATCTCCTTTTATGACTCCAACACCACTGGGATGAGGAAATTTGATGCACTGGTGGAACGTCGATGCAACACCCAAAATCTCGTGTAACCAAGGTCGCCCAATCAATGCGTTATAAGGTGATTCCACATCGACTATGCAGAACAAAATTTCAGTTGATAATCCTTTCATCGGAATTCGCATATGAGCTTCTCCTTTTGACTTATTGGCAGTACCGTTAAAACCATAGATTTTGTAAGTTGAAGGTATCATATCTTCATCTTTCCCTCCCATAGTTTTGTAAGTATGATAAAAAAGGATATTCACAGAACTTCCAGTATCGATCAAAATTCTATTGATTTCCCATGACTTCTCAGCTTCATCATCTTCATCATCATTAGGTTTTGGGTTAATCTCCAATCTTACCACTAATGGGTTATCATGCATCTCTCCATCCTCAGGTACCTCTTCTGCGGTAAACGAAATAATCTGCTTTTGCCATTCCTTTAGTGGCGACGTCTTCGCGATGTTCATTATTTCTCTATTATCAGTATCTCCTACTGAGAATGTTATCATGAAAATCTTCAATTGTCCTGTACGAATGTACAATAGAATTGCAAAACAGATTCTTTGCTTTCGCTCTAACTTCTATTACAAATGTTTCTCCTCCTTTTGTTGAGTGTACTCTGCGAATTTCTGGCGGTGGTGGTAATGGTTGAGACTGAGGTTGATTTTTTAGAAAATGATTTAGTTTCCCTTGGTCTATCATTCTGAGGATGATCCTTTTTATATTTCTCCAATCATTTGTTGAGTGTCCATGAAAATGGTGATAAGAACAAAATTCATGACTTCTGTCGCTCGGAGGCGGTTCACTTCCAATGTTCCATGGTGCGGGTATGTTTTCCATCAAGATTATAGCTTCCCATATTTTCTCCACACTAGCATTTAGTGGCAGCATCTTGATTTCTTCCCATATTACCCTGTGATTCGCTGTCCTCTATGATAATTTTGCCTCTGACTTCCATAAGTTTCTTGTGACTGATCAAGTCTTTGAATTTTGTTATTTCCACTACGGTTATATAAGTTTCTTTATCTCTCAAATTCTTCTTGATCACGACTCCCCATGGATACTAATTTCTGCTGACCATCACCCATTATCCTCTCTTATTGCCCTTGCGAGGTGCTCGCCACTGTATTTATCAACTTAGGTAACAAGCTTGCATTCGCAGCTTTTGAACTTGTGTTCGCAACTGGGTATGATTCCATCTCATTTTGCTTTTCCTCCAAAGAAATGTACTCCTCCTGGAGTTCTCGCAACTCAATCATTGTGATTGTATTCTTAATTCTAAAAACTTGAATGTATAACAGATTGGTTGCGAACATAGCGTTGATGAATGATAGAATGAGATATCTCTTATCCACATGACCAGCCATATCACTACACATTGTCTTCCATCTCACGGTTAGATGTTTCAAGCTTTCGCCAACCCTTTGTTTTAACCCAAATACATCTTCAATACCAGGTCGCGAGGAGTTATTACTTATGTATGCCCCTAAAAATATAGCCTGCAAATGGTTGAAAGATGTTATGGTATTCCTTGGTAAACCTTCAAACCATTTCAAGGCTTCTCCTGTTAAACTTGATGCAAAATATTTGCACAATATAACATCATGATTCTCCCATTGTAACATACATCTCACATAAGCTTTGATGTGTTGTACTGCACAAGTTGTACCATCGAAAATGCTGGGTAACGCAGGTAAATTTCACTTTGGGGGTATTCCTCCTAATTCTATTTCTTGTGTGAATGGAGTTTTCGCAGCCTCTTCTATGGCTTCATCCAATTGTCTCTTACCTCCTTCTTTTTTATTATTTAACATTCCTCTCATTTCCGCTAACTCTCTCAAAATTTGTTCATTTATGCCAGAATTTGGATCCATTGGTCTTTTTAACTCCGCCTCTCTTCTTCTGCGTTCATGTCTGTTTTGACTTTCTTGTTCATCATTTTCTTCTCGCCTTTCTCTGCGATTTTCTCTTTCATTTCTTCCATGAATTTGCACACCGTTATATCTATCATTTTCTCTTGTTTGCCGCCTTTCAGCTTTCCTTTGTACTCTTTCATATTCTTCATTGATATTACCGTTGTTGCGATTTTGTTCTCGCCTTCTTTCTCGATTATCATGATTGTTCTGGCGAATTGCCTCTTGTAGCTCCTGTTCTTCCACTTCTGATCTTAATCTTTCCCTCTCGAAAGCTAGGCGTGCTTGCTCAGTATAGTGTCTTTCAATTTCATCTTCAATTTCTTTTTGCTTTCTCTGTGCTTCTCTCCCATGCAATATTCTTCTTCCTTCTTCCTGATTTTCTTCGTCACCTGGATTATTCCGCCCCTGACGTTGCCTATTTCCTTGATTTCTATTATTTTTCCCATTTTGAAGAGTTTCAGAATGTGGGATATAACGATCTTCCATTATTTCTCTTCTTTCGCAGCGTTCTTCACCTGGATTTTTCACTTCCTCTCGATTTTCTTCATTAGCGTTTTCTACAGGTAAATTTCTCCTTATTTCCTCTCTAACTGATCTTGAGCTTGACCTTGTAGTGTTTCTCGACCTTCTATTTTGTAATCTCATGTTTTCCATCCTCAACTCATGATTTTGCCTTGTCAAATTTGCACGTTCTTCTGATTCTAATCGCCTTTCTTCATGTATTGTTTGTCTTAATGTCTCAAATGCTACGATCTCTTCATTTCCATGAATTATTTCTCCAATTACTTCTTGGTCTCTCTCCTCTCGTCCATTGTTACCAATTATTGTTCTTCTTCCCTTTCATCTGCAGAGTCCGATCTCCAAGTATGCACGCTCACTCTGTCGTAATCTACAGCTCTATTCGGTATTGATTGAATTGGTGGTTGAATTTGATTTTCTTCATTATTCCTTGTGTTCATTCTTGAAGATTCCCCCATTTCATCTCTCTTTTCTCCAGCAAGTCTCCTACTCCTTCTTACGGTTGTTGGTTGTTTTGATGCATGTCTCCTTCTATCCATCTCTCAATCTTAGTGAATTGTTGGAAAATTTATGAAATTCCTTTCCTATTACTCCAAATTCTTTCAAATCACATCGTCAATCTTCACTTTGTTCCCTGTTTCTAGCGCCATTATTTAGTTACAGGAAATCCCACACTACACCCCTCACAATAATCCATACATTCAAACCATTTTTAGATGAACAATTATAGTTTTTATTGATCAAACTCTCGAATGTTTACAAGATGAAAAGGAAATAATCTAAAGAATTACAATTGCTCTAAACTTTCTCTCTCTTAATGACTTTCTCAATACTCGAAAAAGATCTCCCCCTCTATTAAGCATGTTCGGCTCTTTATATAGGGTATTACATAGTGGATGACAGCTAAGCTGTCCTTTATTTTTGGGTATGACTTGCGAAGTATCGCAAATGTACAAATGTCAAATCTCGCAATGCTCCTAAATCTCGCTAAGTCTTCACATTTTTCTTGTGTTCAAGTTGTCGTCACCCGTTGCGTCATTCTTATCTTCAATCTGCGACACCTTCGCAATATTTCGTTCATGGATTTCGCAAGAGTATTAGTGTTGCGATATTATGATCCTACATAGATTTTCCTACAAATGATTAAAGGAGTATTGGCGTGTTCATTGGCGGCCCAACTCCTCCCTTGGTCGATCAACTTGCCCACGACAGGCCCAGAGAATGCCAAAACGTTTGTCCAAACTAGAGCAAATGCGGTATTCTAAAAACCCTAATTGGGTCGCGGCAGTATACAACTGTCGCAAATCAATCGCGTCCGTCCAACTTAGCCAGCCTAGTTGGACGAATTAGATTGCATTTCATACAATCAAGAAGGCGGACATGAGTCCACCGCCGGTCCAACTTCATTACCATTCGATCGACTTTCCTGTGAGAATGCAATGACGCATCGAATCACTTGATTGAACTAGAGTAGTCGTGGTTATTCTAAACCCTAATTCATGTTTGCGGTAGTATGCTACTATCGCAAATCGATCGTGACCACTCATCTTCGACAGCCGAATCAAGTGGCTTAGATCTGATTTTAGATGACCCAGGAGATGTCAGCATGCACATCGGTGGATCGTCTTTGTACATGGCCAATCGGCATGTTCGAAACAACGCCCAGCGCTTTTATTCGACTAACCAAAATAGGGATGGCCGCACGGCCCCTAAACCCTAAATTACATAACGGAAATATGTAACTGCCCAAATAATCTCGTCCATCCAACTTTGCTAGCCTAGTTGAATGATGTAGATTTGTTTTCAGAAAATCAACAAAGTAGCATTGCGATTACCATCTACCCCTCCTTCACAGGGAGCAATCGACCAAGAAATAGCTTGCCCCTAGAGCCACTAAACGATCACCCAAAGGTGGTCCGCCATGCTACCTCTTTTAAGATGCCCAATCCGCGACTTATTCGATCGACCACTAAAACAACGATGCTTCATGCACATCGATTATTTTGAGATGCTTAAAAAATATGCTCAGCGTGCATCGAATACATACGATATTTATCGGCCTCATAAACAACTTAGTTGTTTAACCTAATAGCACCATATTCTATTCTTTTCGGCAAGTCCCACGACTTGACCCACTTACTCGAGACATCAAACACGTCACAAACTGGGGTATTGATCTGGTGGTTTACAGTGTGCGGCGTGCAACACGCCCATTACAATAACGTGTCAGGAAAGGAAGAACGGTTAACAAAGATGAGATTAGTGGGTGAAGGCATGACCACGTGACAATCACCACCTCTTACATAACCCCACCACTCCACTACTTAATCTTCTTCACTTCCTACAAGATCAGGGTTGCGCTTAAATGACTTGTATAATTAAACAAGTTTTCAACCTATTTCGACAACAAGAACACAATTGTTATCAACACAAGTATCCAGAAACCATATTATGATACAAGTCATAAAACAGCCACACCTTCATAATTCAACATTCTGATCTCAAACACCTTCTTTGCATACCTCCCTAAGATCAACCCTTCTCTTTCACTTTGTGACCGAATTGAATCTGAAACGACCATTTCTTGGTTTAGGCGTCTTACAGATTGATCTCTTGAATCTAAAAGTACTCCCGTGCAGTGCATTTGTTTAGGCTTTGAATTCGTTTCTCATCAACACACCCAAATTTACCAAAAACAGCAGAATCAGTTTTTACCCTCAAACATTTGGCGACCACAATGGGAGATTGATTTCTCGGTTGCAAGATTTATTTTCAATTCATTTCAATCATATCAATTTCAAGATGGTGGATCTTAGGTCTGGGTCAGTTACCAATCTTGATGCTGATGGCGCTGATAATACTTCTGGCGTCACTATCCATGTTACTGACACCAATGTACCACTCGCCAGCACACTCGACGCATATCATGGTGTTACATCCTCTACCACTAACACCAGCGGCGAAGAAAATGTTCCTTCCAGCGTGACACCTCATATCACCAGAGCCAAAGCCACTGCCACCTTTCTCAATGTTTCTTCGAGCGTAACGCCCCCAATTTTTACCAGAGCTACTGCCACTCCTCCATCAGGACGAGAGTTTGGAGGAGCCAGAGGAAGCCAACCCCATATTACCATTATTGATTTGATGGAAAGACAAGAAGTTCTCGATGGAGCTGACAAGGAATACTTTTAACACCCCTGACGCAATCACTTCAGCGAGACGCATAGATGAAGAGGATCGCGTCGCTCCTAAAGAACAGTTGGTGGAATCCTGCATTAACGCATTGCTGAAAAGAACGAGACCGTCAGGAGAGAAGATGCATGTGAGACTAGAGGGAACAGGCATCTCATCAACGAACAAAATAATACCGAACAACAACCCAAACGTGCTGCACCAGCGCAGAAGACAGCTCAAACTCGAAAATCTAAGACTAAGACGCCTGCACAACAAAAAGAAACTAGAGGAGCCGCTCTAAGATTCCCGTCTCCTATTGAAGAGGTTTGTCAATCACCTAACCAGTGACTGCAACAAATTGAAGCGCATTTCCAAAGAGAAGGCGGATGCAGGAGAACTTCAATTTAGGCAATGAAGGAGTTCCCAAAGATCCTCCTCCCGTCAGGAGCTGCATGATTTCTGGGGACTCCGTCCAATACCGCACAGTCCATGATGGAACATTTATGTGAGATTATGTATTTCTCCAAGCCGTAGCATCAAGACATATTTACAGTCCTCAATCCTGTTGTATCAGGCCAGCAAAAACAGACGAGCCTCCGCACGCATGGAATCAGGAATGAGCTGCTTCACATGAAATAATAGAAGGAGAAATAAACTCACGTATGTGAGTTATATGAAAGGAAGAAACTCATCCTTTGAGACATGACCGCCATCCCAAGCCTTTTAATATTCGTGGTTGTGACTAGCATCACCGCCTATGCTCGCCTAAAGCTCATGGACGTAGCTACCACTACTTATACCTCTCCGCTCATCCAGGATTCTTGGTCGTGCATGGTTACCAAATCCCATGACCACCATGACCACGCCACTCCCTTCCGTGTCCGTAGTCGCCATTCTTCCTGTCAAGGATCGTGACAGTAATCATCCAAGCTCCATCCAACCTATTTTGTTTCCATGAAAACGCAATCTCTCATAGTTTCTGCCAAGAACCATTGTTGCTCGTTTGTTGATACTATCCAGAGCTTCATCATAGCAACAACCACTACGAACAGAGGTAATCCGAACTTCAGCATATTTTAGTTTTCCATGGAGAAGCAATATAGTCACCAGTACGGAGCAAAGATGGTGATACATTTATCATGGCCAACCCACTGACCATACAAGAATAAACCGTGTAAAATACACTTGGGGACTGAAGCTCAACACGAAATCCCTTCATTATCAAGGACCTATTCAAATCAAAAGAGAAGGTCACACAAGAAGTCATAACCATGACAAGTTCACCACTTTTCAAAGATGTAGCGTGAGGGCATCACCACCTCCCTGTCTAGAAGGCGCCTGACCAACAAGCAGTATTTGGCTCAGCGTTGTTGATGAAGAATCAAAGAGGAAAGTCGCGCCTCAGCAAGACATACATGCCAACCATATCATGTCTTCCACATCACCTACTCAGAACTCAGTACCGCCTACCCAAGGTCTGCACGAAACTGCGCATCAACAATCACATCAGTTGGCAAAGTCGGATTTGGTGTTTCTAGATTTCCAATTTCCTATGGAAGGGGTGCATGCGCTGCCAGATGTTTGGATACAATACAGGTCTATCAAGTGTGACTCCTCCCATTGATTAACAAATGAAGAATCCAAAAGATTATCGTTTTCGTCAATTCGTCAACCGCTTTACCAGCAATGCAATGAAAGTACGTCTTTCAATAGAAAGTAGGCTCGGGATAACTACACCTGGGGACTGCCAGCATAGGATGCCTTCACGTCCCTCAACCAGGTTATTTTTGATATCAACATCATCACTGTCAAAGCTTTACGACTCGTAAAAATTTCTCAACACGAAGACGTACACGACATCAAAGATTCCAAAAGTACGCCGCAGAGATATTTTCACATATCCGGCCACGCCATCGTATCTGAAGTGTAAACGGGGACTGCTCATCGCATCACATTCTATACAAAAATCCAAGATTGAGAAAATGGTTCAAAGGATGTTGCTTGAAACGAAGCCCTTGAAGACTTGATAGCGTCACGTCTAAAACAGAATGCCTCTCAGCTTATCTACTTCACTTAATGGCTCCGAAAAATTATGCCCCTACAAGCATCCCCAGCATATCATCATCGCAATCAAAAAGAGCAAGATAACTGAAAGAAATCGTCAAGCAGCCAGTACATTCTTCTTAGGGAACGAGTCATTCGTACCCTGAAGTGCAGCCTTCTTTAATGACGAAACAACCTTTCAATCACCATCTCATTGTGCCTAGATCCCAGAAAGAATTTCGCCTTATGTAATTTTCATATTTTGGAAAATCCCTTCACGGAATTAGGAATCATCTAGCTAGTGCATGTGGTACTCCCAGATTGCAATTACTTCTTCAGACGTTTCCAATCACGTCACACGCGCTATTAATTGGAGATAGAGACTCCGCACCAAAAAAATACGACTCTTGGATCTCCTTTTCACGGAAGTACAACAAACGTGATATAACAAATGCAAGTTACAGGTTCGTGGTCGAATCCTCAATTTTCATCATTGCATCCCCTTTTTCAAGCTATTGTTATTAGGGTTACATATAACAAGTATCATCGTGGAAGCGGTATCCAGTCACATGAAAGGAAAACACAACACCACTTATGGGTGTTGCCTTCCCATCGGCCACATCACCTCGATAGAATGAGGAGATTCTATTGTAACCCTACCGGAGAGTACTACATCTTGAGTTTCAAGATACCACAATCTTTCCAAGAATTTGGATTTCTCAGTCGGGAGATTTCATTTATTCATACAATTGGAAACATAAAATTATCAAAGCAGCATGAATGAGGAATTATTATTCAATCAATCCCTGGATCCAGCCACATGAAACAAAGACTACTAAACATCAAAGAAGTGTCGTCAACGCCAAGGCCGATGGTGCCTTCACTAGAGTCCTCTCCAGGAGCTGCTTCAACATCCTCTCCGGAAGCCGCTGCATCAACGTTATCATTGAGAGATGCTTCAGTTGCTTCAACATCCTTTTAAGGATATTCCTCATGATAGGGCTCGTCCACATCATAGTCGAGGATTATGACGTCGTCATGAATAGGGTATTCATATTTATCCAAGAGTTCATGTTATGCTCCACCCTCTTCACTTTAGCCGGGCAACAAACCTTTCATCCCTAGCACTTGTTAGCTGAGATGCTTCGCGCCTCCTTTTTTCTTCCATGCTAACCGAAGCTAGGAAAAGATTGGACACGCTCTCGAACGATACTCAGATGTACAAGGGACTTGGAATGTAGTTTGAGATCCCAACCAACCGTATGCTTAATCTACCTGGGGCCAAGCGACATCATGCTAGGGGAACGCTCACCTGGACGCCTCTTGAACGTGACATGTTCCAAGGACAGGCCGACCCATCTCTCCTAGTAACATCTAACTTTGTCTCATAAGTTTTATCTTTATTTGTCACCATATAGTGCTTACCCCGCAACAATGTCACTGTTGCATACTAAGTAGGGGACTTAATATTGATGATGGTTTTTTAGTTCAAGGGTTAAAATCGTAAACCCTGTATTTAATGTGTTGTCATCCTGCAAAGGAACAGAAGCCATTTAAAAGCAATGAGTGCTTAAGCCTCTTCGCTCACATATGTATTGAGCAACTCAATATATCTGTATATATGAAATTTACTCAAAATAATGCATGCAACATCAATCCCAAAATATTCTGTGAATTTTATCTTTCACCAGCATTATTCACTAATGCATGACTTGCCTAGTATTTTCCTATGATATGTTCTCAGCCGAACTCTCAATATTGACATGACATGACGATCAAATGCTCACTCTCAGCAGAGTATCATGAATCTCCCGAAGTGCCAGTATTGGGATTGCACAAAAAATACTCATATAGGTTGCATCGTTATCTGACAAAGTGATTTTCGTATCAACGAACTTTTAATTAAAAGGTAGCTCGATCGAATATGTTTAAGTTCCTTAAGAAAAATCTAGACTGTTCATATCAATCTCGAAAATGATCACGGCCACACAATTTGGCCGCGCAATTCAACAAGCATAGCATACTCTTGGCAGAAATAGGTAATCATCACGATGATTATCAGCAGGCCCACTAGCATCCTCGCCGATCGAGACCCATTTATCCCACGCGCAATGCCTTTGAATGCCAACTCTAACATGGGTGATCGCGCTGTTGAAAGGAGAGCTCAAATGAATTAGACCGGAAAAAACGGTCTCAAAGACATCACAACCATCCAACTTCGCCATCCTAGTTGGACGGCTTAGATTTTCCTACAAACTATTAAAGTAGTATTAGCATGTTTAGTAGCGGCCCAACTCCTCCCTTGATCGATCGACCTGCCCACGACAGGTCCAGAGAATGCCAAAACTTTTGTCCAATCTATAGCAAACGCGCTATTCTAAAAACCCTAATTGGGTCGCGGCAGTATACAACTGTCGCAAATCAATCGCGTCCGTCCAACTCAACCACCCTAGTTGGACGGCTTAGATTGCGTTTTAGACGATCAAGAAGGTGGACATGAGTTTACCGCCGGTCAACATTCATTAAAATTCGATCGACTTTCCTGTGAGAATTCAATGACGCATCGAATCGCTCGATTGAACTAGAGTAGTCGCGGCTGTTCTGAACCCTAATTCATTTTTGCGGCAGTATGCTACTATCGCAAATCGATCGTGACCACTCATCTTCGCTAGCCGAATCATGTGACTTAGATCCGATTTTAGATGACCCAGGAGATGTGAGCATGCACACTGGTGGCTCGTCTTTGCACATGGCCAATGAGCGTGTTCGAATCACCGCCCAACGCTTTGATTCGACTAACCAAAACAGGGATGGACGCACGGCCCCTAAACCCTAAATTACTTAACGGCAATATGTAATTGACGCAAATCATCCCATCCATCCAACTTTGCTAGCCCAGTTGAATGATGTAGATTTGTTTTCAGAAAATCAACAAAGTAGCATTGCGATTACCGTCTACCCCTCATTCACAGGGAGCGATCGACCAAGCAATAGCATGCCCCTAGAACCACTAAACGATCACCCAAAGGTGGTCGGCTATGCTACTTCTTTTAAGACACCCAATCCGCGACTTATTCGATCGATCTCTAAAACAACGATGCTTCATGCACATCGATTATTTTGAGCTTCTTAAAAGAGATGCTCTACGTGCATCAAATACATACGATATTTTATCGGCCTCATAAACAACTTAGTTGTTTAACCTAATAGCACCATATGATATTCTTTGCGGCAATTCCCACGACTTGACCCACTTACTCGAGATATCAAACACGTCACAAACTGGGGGATACTTACTGGGGTATTGGTCTGGTAGTTTACAACGTGCTACGTGCGATGTGCCTATTACGAGAACGTGTCAGGAAAGGGCGAATGGTTAACAATGATGAGAGTAGTGGGTGAAGGCGTGACCACGTGACGATCACCACCTCTTACACAACCCCACTACTCCACTACTTAATCTTCTCCACTTCCTACGAGATCAGGGTTGCGCTCAAATGACTTGTATAAATAGAACATAAGTCACAAGAAGACCTATTTCGACAACCAGAACACAAGTGTTATCAACACAAGTACCCAGAAACCATATTCTAATATAAGTCATAAAACAACCACACCTTCATAATTCAACATTCTGATCTCAAACACCTTCTTCACTTCCCTCACTAAGATCAACCCTTCTCCTTCACTTTGTGACCGAATTGAATGTGGAACGAAAATTTCTTGGTTTAGGCTAGGGTATTACAGATT
Organism: Papaver armeniacum; assembly: GCA_023531295.1. NCBI lineage: Eukaryota > Viridiplantae > Streptophyta > Magnoliopsida > Ranunculales > Papaveraceae > Papaver > Papaver armeniacum. Next base: position 763,187 of record JAJJWW010005803.1, on the reverse strand, counting down.
GATCTCTTGAATCTAAAGGTACTCCCGTGCAGTCCATTTGTTTAGGGTTTGAATTCGTTTCTCATCAACACACCCAAATTTACCAAAAACAACAGAATCAGTTTTTACCCTCAAACACTATCGAACCGCACCAAGGAGCTCGATCGGAACTTCACCATACTCTCTCGTCTATGGATCCAACGCCACACTCCCAGGAGAAATCAAAATTCCTTCAGCAAGGATTGCAATAGCCAGTGGAGTACAATGGGATGAAGCCAAAGTGTCCAACTCAAGAATCGCTGAGCTGGACATGCTTGAGTCGAGGAGGGCTAAGGTAGAAAAATACGTGGAAGCATACAAACAAAGGATCTCCAGAGCTTGCAACAAAATGGTAAGACCCCGAACATTCCAAGTAGGAGATTTGGTATTAAAGACAACAAAACACATTCAACAAGATATGTCTTCTCCCAAGTTCTCTCTGAAATGGGAAGGACCATATGTAGTCATCAAGGCAGTATCCAGTGGATATTACAAGATCTTAGCTATTGATGGAGGAGTGGAAGGAAATATAATCAACGGTAAATGGCTCAAAGCATATTATGCCTGATCAATTGCCTTTTCATCATTTCAAAGCATATTTCAAAATGTAATTTATATTCCTCCAAAGAGCGTACAAATTGCTCCTTTGTTCATTGAACATTTCATAAATGAACAAAATTCCTTCATGCCATGATCAATTATTCTACCTAAAGAAAAGCCTAAACCTATTCGAAAACAGAAATCATAAATGCTAATCTAGAGCACACCATCCAACAACAGATAATTCTTACTGGACATCAGTTTCAACTCCATTCGGAAGTTTTCGTTTCTTATCCTTAGATCTTCAATGGCTTTGTCAACCCTCACCGATTCCAAAGCTAGTGCTCTCTCTTCTTCCATGATAGCAGTCGACGAGGAAATCATGTTGTCAACAATAGCATCCCTATCAATCTTGATAATCTCAATGCGACGACGAATCCAGTCTACAATGAATTTCAAGAGCTCACAATTCGATATCATGTCATTCCATCTGTAAAGTTCTTTATTCGTGACATCCCGCAAATTCTTCTTATCCATCTCATCAATGATAGGCAACAAGACGGCAATTGTGGTCAAGAGAGTTGGAAGAAAACCCCTCCGTACCTCCGTGGTGGCGATATGTCCATATTTTCTCCATATTTTGGTGTACAGTGGCGCATGACACTTGGGTACGATAAAACCGCCAAAAAATTGATTATCCGATCAAGAGTTTTCCATAGGTATGTCAAATGGAAGTCCAATAGTCGGATACTCACAAACAAGAAATTCGACATCAGCATCTACAAGGTCGATCGAGTCATCATCAACATGATCATCATTAACAATTGTTGGTTGTCTTTTGTTTTTCTTCCCGTCCTCAACGACATGAACATCAACCTACAAATACAACGTTTAGGTTCAATAGATATTTGAATAAACTTCATTCTAGAAAATATCTGTCAGAACTCACAGATACTCCAGCACCCGCACGAGCATATTTAAAACGGTAAGGGATCTTAATGGTGTGCTTAGGCCTGAAACTATGCTGGGAAGAAGAAGAAAATTGATCACCCTGGTTCATCTGCAACAAATATTTTCTTTAGTCATCTATTGATTACAAGAAAGAAAAAACAAGAGGGATACTTCGTACCAGGGATTTCTTGGCTCCCCACTTTAACGGAGATGCATAAGGAGATGAACTACCGTCTGACATATTGATGGAGGTATGATGATTAAAATTTCCTTTGTATGATGAAATTAACTCAGAAATGGAGGAAATATTCGCATAGATGATAAACCCAAAGTCTTGAAAATATATACCAGATACGGTAGACACTTATCTTCTACGAATGGTCAATTCAGTTGAGAGTTTTACTGAAACCTTAAGTTTCAAACAAGATCAATACTGGAGACGCGGAGGAAAATAACGTACTGGGAGTGATAATGACCAAAGCTGGACATGGTCAGAAAATAGCCCCACGGCTTTATGCATGTCACACGTCTTCTCAACCTATGCGGTACATTCTAGTATTTTTCACAGATAGAAATCACCGGAGCAGGCCGAAGGGGATCATGATGGATTTTGGCACATGAACATTGGTCTATTTCATTTAATTCAATCAGAAGTACAGAAGGAATCAATATTAATAAAAGGGTTTCTCATTCAAAAAGAAAATCCTGATTCTGAAGTGAAGTTATTCAAATAATCAAAGAGATGTCTCTACGAAGACTGAAAAATAATTCAAATGTTCAAACAAGATTATGAGCAAGACTAGTCGTCGGAGTCATCCGATTCGTCATCATCATCATCATCCTCTGAAGAATCCTCTTCAGACTCTTTCTCAGAATCACTGTCCGAACTAGAGAATTCTTCCTCCACGAGATCGCCATGTATTGCATCCCAGTAGTCTTCTTCATCACGTTCAGCCTGGAGATCATCCTTAACCAGTCGCTCAATCTCCATGTGCGGTGGATATGGCCTACTTTTGCATTCCATCGGCTCCAATATATGTACCTCGTTATATGATGCTCTCTCATGCCACTGGGATCTTCGTTCAAGCCATGGTTTGCTCGCGCAATCGAAATTCCAGTAACATCTTATCTTACGACTAAGTTCAATTACTTATGTCGTTTATAATTAGAAAATCACCACCCAGTGCTGACTGAGGAACATGATTGTCCCTCACTAAGCAGGAGACTTAATGTAGATAGTGGATTTTTGGCGAAGGCTAAAATCGTAAAACCATAATTGTATATACTTATGATCCAGCAATCAGATGGGCACTGAGGCTCATGTCTCTCATCGGAGCATGAAAGCTCATGCCGCAAGAACCTCTGACTGAGAATATTGTATCTCAGAGCATATGTAGATGTGTAGTCTCTCAACTGAGTCAACAATATATCTCATGAATACTGAGAAATTCAGTAATTACTTTTATATAGAATCGAACGATTGGACGGCTCCTACACAGCTTGCCTGCTAGTATAGAGCAATAACGTCTTCAGAATGTAACAATGTTTTCTCTGTCTATATAAAAGAAATATGACGCTTCAACAAGCTCATATTACTCAATTGTCAAATAATTAATGCTCATAGACAGCATGCCTGCTAGTATAGAGTCATCAATTAATTATTTTCTAATCCTTAAATTCATTAACTGAATATTCGGAAATATTATACGTTCTTCATAATATTTCATTACTTCAATTCGTGGTTCTTTCCAGCAAAATTCCATGGGTTAGTAATAAATATTCAACGAACGGGCATCTGAGCCGCTATCGAGTATGCCCCGACCAAAATGGTGCAAGTGTATTCACCAATAATGCACTAACGAGCATTCTAAAATACGAAGGAACGATGAACCTATGCAAAATAGGGAGAAAAATAATAATAATATAATAATTAACTAAGTCACTAGGGGACTGGGCCCATTGGTCGGCCGGTCATGTCGTGGCCAGTCCACGCCTAGTTCTTTATTTTATTACTTTTCCTTGATCTCATGAAAATTCCTTCATTTGAACAAAACTCCTTCGTTTTAAGGAAACTCCTCAGTTTCATGGTGATTCCATCACATCAAGGAAATAATATAAAATTGGGAAAGGTGTCATGGGAACGGGTCTACTAGCCAACCGGCTATGCCTTAGTTGTGGCCGGTCCCACACCTCATGGTTCCTTATTATTTTATTACTATTTCCTTCATCCCATGAAATTCCTTGATTTCATGATATTTCCTTCAAATCATGAAAATAATACTCCCTCTGTCCCACTATTAAATGACCTAGTTCAAGTTTGCACAATTTTTAAGGCAAGCAAGGGGAAAAGTATTTTTAAACATTTTTTTACAATTCTACCCTTATGTAATAAATAGTGAAATTTTGAAATGATTTATCTCTCAAACTACACCACGGATGTTCGCAAACTTTGTACCATTGAAAAGCATTTTAAAACACCTACGTAACGAATATAAACATGACTATCAAATTATGCATATTTCTTATATTTCTTATAATCAATTAAAAGGATAATTTTAGGAATATCTCCTTGTTTAGTGATATAGGTCGCTTAATAGTGAGACAAAATCTAAAAGTAACTAGGTCACTTATTAGTGGGACGGAGGGAGTATAAAATTAGGGAAGACTCACGGGACCGGTCCCTAGACGGCCGACCATGCCCTAGTCGTGTCCGGTCGCACATGCCCCTTATTTTATTATTATTAATGTATTCTTCATCTTATGGAAACTCCTTCACTTCAAGGAAACTCCTTAGTTTCAACAAACTCCTTGATTTCATGACATTTCCTTAAAATCATGAAAATAATATAAAATTAGGAAAAGTGCTATGGGACCGGGCTTATTGGCCGGCCGTCCATGCCTTACCCATAGCCGGTCCCACACTTCATGATTCCTTATTTTATTATTATTATTATTTCCTTCATCTTATGAAGTTTCCTCAGTTTGAGCAAAAACCTTGATTTCTTCATATTTTCTCCAAATGTTGCTCAAACGCGCATCAGAAAATATCAAAATTCTCAGGAATGAGTCACAAACACTTTGGTGACATGAGCATATTACCTTGACCGACCAAGGTTGGCTTTTTGGCTTACAGGAGGCCGGTCCCAAACATTTTCATCATTTGAACTTTTTTCTTCACAATAAGTTCAAACTCTTCCAAAACAATTTGGAATTTCATAAAACGATCGTATTAGTCCCATGACCAACCAGGGCCGGTTTCATGAAGGAAACTTCATAAGGTTTTATCACCTGAGGCTCAGACCAGCATTATTTTAATAAATGATTAGACTAGCATTTAATCATCCTTTCACCAACTCGTCTTCAAGAGACTTTGGTATTTGCTCACTCGAGTATCTGGGTGCTACATGGTTGATCCATCATCCCATGTAGCCGGTCCCTCCTTCACTCCGTGGTTGATTTTCAATAAATCATCAAATGATCGAAATTAGGGTTTTCGAATCCAAGGTTCATAATTTTAGATTCAAACGCTAATAATTTTACGTTGATTCCATGATCAACACTTTAAGTATTATACTCGCGTAAGTGGCTTCACTTGGTCCTGCTGCCAATAATTCATCAAACGAGCAACATTTGCTCAAATGAGCAATATTTGCTCAGACTAAGGAATATTGATTCAACTATCAATGTTTAACTAATCATCAAGTGAGCAATATTTGCTCACCTTAACTATCAACATTTATTCGAGAATTATACCTTTGTCTCAACAGACATGTTCAATTCATAAGTTTTAGAACATTTGCAAACCACGTTCGACTCAGCAATACAAGACTCATTGTCCCATAAAGTCAGCAACTGACTAACTAACTACACGCCTGCCTTACAGACTTCACAATCACAAGAAATCAATCGTGTCACTGGGGGATATCAACTAGGGTTTTGGTCTGGCGGTCTATGACACGTGTGTTCATACACATGATGAGAATGTGAGAAAGTCGTGCAAGCAGTTGGAGGAGTTAGCAAAGTAGTGGGAGGAAAACTATCCAAGTCTCCACACGATGAGCAACACGTTTTGACACGATTTCCCACTTCCCCAGTCTTTGACTCCAGCAACTGCCACACTTCATGGGGTCAAGGTGTCTATAATTCTTGCAATATAAATAAGTCTCTGAATCATGATTGAAAAACAAGAGAATCTTTCGTCAAACAGATAACAAGAGATTAAGAACTCAACGTCTGAGCAATTACTCTCAACAGGGCAAATTCAATCAATCAAAATTTATCTTATTTCTTCACGCAAAATACACAACACATCTACAATTTCGATCACCATTGATCTCACACATTTCTCAGCTTCCATCCTACAGATCGAGTCATCATCTCTTGTGACCGAATTGACTCTGGAACGACCATTGTCTTGGTTTAGGCCGGAGTCCTACAGATTGATCTCTCGAATTCAAAGCACTCCCTTTTTGCAGTGCATCTTTGTGAGGTTATACAGTTCGCTCGGTTCAAGGAGTATCTTCCGCACGGTCGTCTCCTCAATTCCTTAAAAATCAGCAACTCGTTTTGCCCCATCTACATACAGCCAAAAGAGGAGGAAGGCAGCCAGCTCCACTCTATCTGTTTCCCTTTCTCGAGCAGGAACACCCTCACCAGGACCAGACTGTAAAGGAGCCCAGTAATTGATCCAACACGAGAAAGAAGCTCGACGTTGCCGGGACTTTGGCTTCTGGCCGCTTTTCACTTCTCTCACATCATCAGCCCCTTCAGTAGCATATGGCTTCGGTTGAGCAGCATTTATGGCGGACGCCATGAGTTTTGAAGAAGATGAAACATTCGCAGGAGAACCCTGAGAAGCCGACGCGGTAGCTTTACCCTTCCTTTTATCCATCGGGCCCCCTACCTCATTCGGAGCTTCAACCTTAAGCTCTTATGGCAATTGAAAGGTTATGGATTTCGTCTTGCCCTTAAGCAAACTATCGCGGAGATTTCTGTCATCCTTATTTAAAGACTTGTGAAGGCAGGAACTGGCATAGACCACATCAACATGAACGGGAAGGCCAATAAGTGCCACTATATCCTCCAGAATGGGGGTCTCTTCACCCCAGGAAAATATAAATATGTGAGGATCGATTCCCTAGCAAGCACATAAGCGATTTATACTGTCATGATCTCGTCGGACGTACCTAAACTTGGAGGCCTCTAAAGCTGCCTTTATACCTAAAGAACGAATGATCCTTGCATTATCCGGATTGGAACGAATGTAGTCGACCCATGGATCCCAAGCGGCATGAGATTCGGTGGACGAGCGTCAGTTGATTGAAAGGAAAACGTAATCTCCCCTATGAACTTTCAAACGGGGGGGAATCATCAAAGGAAGGCACAAGGGGAGACTCTGATTGAGGACGGATAAGCTAGTATGCGGACCCGGATGTAGGAAATGGATGGGGGTTTAACATGTTTGCAACCCAAATATCATCGGCCGGAAAAAGAACAGTATCATCATCCAATGCGGGCGGTCGAAGTCTATCCCTAAGCTGGGGACTGCTCCTAAATTTTTCAAGTGTATGTGAGTCGAGCCTGGGAGGCCAGTCACGGATAGGTGATTCATTATACATGGTAAGCAATATAGAGGATAAGGAGAGAGAAAAGTGGACAATGAAAAGATGAGGATTCAGGGGCGAGGTCTCTTCTAATTATAGGAGGGTAAAAGAAGGAGTAGTTACTGAGCAGATCACTAATCGTAGCGTCCCAAGAGTCGTGAAACCAAACCTCCCATGACTCCCCAATTGTAACCGTAGCATCTCAAGAGTCGTGAACCCAAACCGCCCATAACTCTCGATTGTAACCGTAGCATCAACAGGTGATTGTTGACACGGTCCTCGACCGGTCAAACAGTCAGGGGACTAATTTTGATACATGAAAATAACCAATCCTATAATAAGTGGCCCCTTAACTCATTAAGGGTCCCTTTTAGGATAAACAGACTTGGGAACTAGGCCTAACCCATTAAGATGGGGAAGTCCTAAAGCATATTAAGGCAGTTGGGCCTTGGCCTAAGAGGAAAGCCCTTTAGGGTTTGGTGTTAACTTAAGGAAAGGGAAATGGTAGTTTAGTAATATGTTAATCTTATGGGCATTTATCCATAAGAGGGTCATTATAAAAGGGAAATAGGGCACACTTCTTGAGATCATCATTAATTCCCTATCTACTTCCCATAAACCCTTCTTTTCTTTGGGAGTACTTTCTGTGATTAGGGCTAGTTCCTCCTTCCCCACGTTTTACCCATCAACACTAACTTATCATATGAACTCTCAAGTTGCTTATGCTATTCTCAAAGTTGTTTCATATTCACAGTCACATTTATTTTACTATGAATAATCTTCTCATTCTCTGAAGTTAATTTCTTCACCTCTTCATCATATTGCCTTTTCAAAACAAAAAGAGATTATTCTTGACTAGTGAAATTCTTCTGTAGAATGAGATAGTGACGCGTAAACATCGCATTTTCGTTTATAAAAGAGCGCTTCTCTTCGGCAAGGGTTTGATTTTCATCTGACAAAGATCGATTTCTTAAAGCAGAGCTATATAATAATCCTGAAAGATTGGCTACTTGGGAACCCATAAAATCGGATTGATTACACCAATAAACGTTTTCATTCTTTAAATTATCAATTTTGTCAAGAAGGTACGAATGATTATTGATTAATTGACTTAGTTGATTCTGTAACCTCTCATTTTCGGCACAAGCATCCTCGGCAGAATGTTGATAACTAAACCTTTCCATGACGCGCTTCTGGTTTAAGTCTTTACATGTGTACGAGCAGTTTAAAATATGAACTTAAAGACGGAAAAAAGTAAGAACAACAGTTAGGGAAAGCATGTTACCTTTAAGTTCTTGTTTCTAAGAGCGAAGATTTTCAACCACAACAGACTCAGCTAAAAGATCCCCCTTTAGCTAAGAAACTGCTGAGAAAGCTCTCGGATGGTATTGCTAGATTCATAGAATCCCTCAACTTGGATCAAGCGACAGTGGGATTCCTAAGAAAAAATGGCACATGACATAAGAGCGCGATAAGATAGCACAAATAGAAAATATAAATGCAAGAGCACATAGCAGACGTTCAAAGGCGAGATTAACGCTTGGGTCCAATTGAGAGAAAATATTACTCCTAGTTGACTTGTTTGGAGAAGACTCACATAACAGCTTACTAAGGGCGTCGCAAACTTGAGATCGAGAAGGATCGTCACTGGAAGACCGAGCAGCATTGATAATCTCCAGCAATAACTTTGCTCCAGAATCAGCTCCTTCGAGGACATCATCATTAGTAGAAGAGGTTTCAAGTTTATGAGGTTTAATCATAGTAACGGGAGAGGCAGAAGCGGCAACATCTTTTGGAGGAGTAAAAACCGCATCCTTTAAGAGGGCAGTAGCATTCTCAGTAACGGAGGCGACACCATCCTTCAAAGATGCGATGACATCCCCAGTAAGAGGGCCTTTATGCAGCCCAATAAAACAAGAAGGAGCGACAAAATTAGCATTAGCAGCAGTAGGTGTGACTGAAGCGCGAAGTAATGGAACACCGACACCAAACTTACAAGATACCACGGGCAGATCAACAGTTGTGTCAATTTTGGTAGCAGGACAACATTTTTTAACCCTTCTCTTTTTCATGATTAGCTTCGCCTTCAGAATCCTTCACATAGACAAAACAGATAAGAAACAGAGGCAACAATATTATTTTTTTTCTTACTCCTTTGTTGTGCGAAGGGTTCCTTTTATGAGAACCATTATCCCCTAAGCCCGAAGTATATTTAGGGTTTGTCAACTTAAGAACAACCTAACCAGATGAAGGATTTTGCTGAAACAAAAACAATATGGGAATATGAAGAGCAGTAACAGAATATGAAAGATCAGTAGCATAATGGTGAGATGATAACAGTAGAAGAACAATATTAGCAGTAAAGAGGATTAAAAAAGAAAAAAAACGGAATCTTAAAACAGAATAATAACGATACATGAAGAACCAACTAACCTGCTAGGTGGATCCATGAATCAAAAACGGCACAAAAGAAGGTCTCGGGGAGATGGAGAAAATTCACATAGAGAAGAAGAAAAAAAAGTAAAGAAAATCTCTCTCCTTACCACAATTATTAAAATAATAAAATTCTCGAAAAAAGGTAACCTAGGTCGATATGAGGACGTGTCAGTCAAAAGGGAGATGGTCAACACGTGTAGATGGTTATACGGAAATTCCTGAAAAATGTCGGTAGATCTGAGAAATACGAAGAGATGGGTTGATGCGGAAGATTAAGTCTTCTCTTACCGCCCTTTTCTTCGAAAGAACAATATGAGAAGAGGCAAAATATGGGTGCAAAATACCGCACAATCATCGGTAATGCGAAAGAATCCTTCTGGTAGAAGGCGAATATAACGTGCTCCCCATATCTCTGCTGACAAGTACAATGACGTCACTAAGTCACAACAAATGTGTGAAGATCAGCGCGGCATTTATAATGATCAACGCGAAGATAACAAGACAGGGAAATTCTATCTGAAAAGGCGAGGGTACCCAAATATACCTCAAGCTAAAAAATTTCCTACATATAAGTCCTTTCTCCGAAAGTGATCGTCTATGGACTGAGTCGAGACAATGCAACTAATCGGTTCACACTTCGTGTGATCGTCTATGGATACGAGATCGAGACAATACAACAATGAAGTATGTTTACTTGATAAAAGGTTTGGACTTAACCAAACACAATAGGATTACTTATCAAGTAAATAGGAATTAACGTTTGTGTAATTTACTTTAAATTATAAATACAACAATTATATTTGCGAAAAATAAAAGTAAATGACATAGCAAGATTTTGTTAACGAAGAAACCGCAAATGCAAAAAAAAAACCCGGACCTTGTCGAGAATTGAATACTCTCAGGATTAAGTCGCTACACAAAATTAAACCAACTTCGTATAGTTGAGACCAAGCAACTAAACCTATAGTTCACCTAGTTCCGTCTGTATTCCCACGCCTCCAACTTTTGAATAAGTCACGTACTTGGAACAATTCCTTTGGTTCGTATTCCAAACAGTAAAGGAACAACAAACCTGTTTGGTAGCAACTCTCTTCAACCAAGTGATATGAGTTCGACAAAGGCTCTTCTGTTTATCTCAATAAACTCCTGTTGATGGTGGATTTTCGTTTAAGGTTAAATTTGTAAGTAACCAGAAAATCATGCGCTGACATCTTGCAAAAGACAAAGCCATTAATAAGTGACGGATACTCCTCACTTAACTCACCAAGAATGGAGCATGTAGCAACAATCCCATTCTGTGAATACATGAAATTCCTCCAGGTCGGAGCATGCAGCAACAATCCCTTCCTGTGAATTTCATATCAGCCTTGTATTTCCTGTACCCATTATCGGTGTGGCATGACGACCGAGTGTTACCCTTACGAGTAACACGAACCTCCAAGCACTATAATGAATCCATGTACGAAATACCCGTACAGTGCCGATTCTCGGTGTGTTATACTAGCCCGAGCCCTCTCGGTGTGTTATACTAGCCCGATCGAGCCCTCTCGGTGTGTTATACTAGCCGATTGAGCATCCGGACTTGACTGTATCGGTCTCAGGATATGATCTCGATCGCAGTCATCCAACTCCGCAAGCATGATTGGATGACCACGAGATCAATTCCATCACCCCCAAGCAGGTATGGAATACACACGGCCTTAGCTTGCCAAATATGATCTGATCGCAGTCATCCAACTCCACAAGCATGATTGGATGACCACAGATCAATTCCATCACCCCCAAGCAGGTATGGAATACACGGCCGACCCGCATGGTCGACCATTGGCCTTTGCTTGCCAAGAAACCGTCCATACCAAGCATTATGGACGGAAAACCCTAAATTAGGGTTTGCGGCATATTACATGTGCCGCAAAACGGTCTCAACCATCCATCTTCGCAGGTATAGATGGAGGGTGTAGATGTAGACTCAAAGGGCCCGGAGCATGTCGACACAATCACCATGTGACCGCCTACACACTTGGCCAATCGGTCAAAGCCAACCGTGGCTGGTTACAACAAAACCGTCCGCCCAAAAGAGCATGGCCGCGCGGCTTTGAAAGCCAAAATTAGGGTTTCAAGTCATCACGCGCGTCCATCTTCTCCGGTACGAATGGAGGGTCACAGATTGGATTAACTAAGGCCGGTCATACCAGCATGACCACCGTGGGCCCATCTACCTCCTCTTGCGGTCGGCCAAGGCATACCATGCCCGGCCAACCCAAAACGCACGCCCAAACTCGTGCGGTTACACTCCCAAATCCTAAATCGATCTCGACCGCTCAACTTCACCTGGATGATTTGAGTGGCTTAGATCACATTTTCATGGGATAATCAGGTATAGGTGTGAACACCAACCTACCACCTACACGGTAGTATGATCGACCAAGACCAACTAAGGTGCTTCGTCTTGGAACGCACGCCCAAAACTTGGGATGTCATGCGGTTTCCAACTCCTTTGCGGCAAGGGATTTACCACCGCAAACCAATCTCGACCACTCCTCTTTACCGGTCAAATTGAGTGGCCCAGATCGCGCTTTCATGAGGGAACGGAATACAGGCGCCTACACCATCATGCCGTCAACACGCATGTATGGTCGGTCCTCTCTAAAATCCTTCCCATGCTTGGTTTCGACCAAGGTGAAGAGTGATGCTTGCGCACCTCTTTTAAAACCCTAATTTCATCAACGGTCGCGAGATGAGTGTCTCAAACATCATCTCATCCGTCCGACCTCACCAGCCTTGGTTATACAACCCCGGTCGAGTTATTTGGTTAGTGAGCAGTCATTACACATCACTTTACCACACCGTAATGCATGCACTCGCATAAAATACACACGATATTGCACAAGTATCGACTTTCCGAATAACGCAGTTATTCAATTCAAATTACATGCTATCTTCCGTGGATCCACGATCCACATTCCAGACATCAATCATGTCACAAACTGGGGGATACTTACTGGGGTATTGGTCTGGCGGTTTACAGCGTGCAGCGTGCAACGCGCCATCACAAGAACGTGTCAGGAGGTCATGGACGGTTAGAGATGAACTGGAAAAGTGGGCAAGATTGGTCGTGCATCACCGACACGCAACTCCACTACTCCATCATTCCACTACCTCCACTTCCCACGAGAAACGTGAATGAGGCTCAATGACTTGTATAAATAGGTTCTCCGCCCTATTTTAAACAACAAGGAATAACGGAGACAGAACAACACAAGTTCAGTCGACAGAAAAACCAAGTGTTGATACCGTCACATTCAACCATTTTCTGTTACAAGTCATAAGCAAGCCAACACCTTCACAATCTCAACACCTTCTTCGCTTCCCTCCCTAAGATCAACCCCATCTCCTTCACTTTGTGACCGAAACAAGTCCGGAACGGCCATTTCTTGGTTTAGGCCGGACTTGCACATTGATCTCTCGAATCTACAAGCACTCACCGCGCAAAGGCATTTGTTGTAAGTTTAAATTCATTCCTCATCACACCCCAAATTACCAAATTCAGCAGAGTAATTTTCACCCATCAACAATTGGCGACCACAAAGGAGGTTGATCTATCTACACAAAAAAAAAAAATCGAATTCTCAATTCTTCGGTTTTCGGTTTTCGTCTCACGATGTATCCTCATCCGGAGTCCACAGTGGTTCGGATATCATGGGAAGCATAGCTAGAATGCCGGAGGATGTCTTGGCAAATCAAGCCGGTATCACCGAAGGCAAAGCGAGACATTTCGCCTCTTGAATGATATAGCAAAGACAATTACAAGAAGGGTTGGCAAAGGCGTCTACTCAAACAAAGGCAAGAAACGCCGGATCCTCGGTCCGGAGTCACACCTTTACCGGTGGAAACGCAGAAAGAGCACGTTATCACAGGGGACTCAGGAGAGACGGACAACATGGTCCAACTGACGACGAAGACTCGAGGCAACTCTACAGAGGAAAAAACTTATCCGGAATACTACCATGCCCGCGATAAAGAAAGGGAGACTCGCAGCCTATGGAGCCCCGCTAGAGGATTTATATCTCAAAACTCTTGCCGAGCCCTAAGACTCGTCCAATCCGCGTCGACTTTTCAACCGATCAAGAGATGCTTGAGGAAGGGGAAATCAATCAGAAAATGCCCGAATACGAGAGGATGGGAACGTTCAATTCGGTCACTCAAAGCGGTGACATTGCGACATCTTCCACATCCCTCCGCCTAGGCAAACGATCCGCAGATGTGATGGCACTCGCGAATCTTCCAACTTCATCTCCTCCTGTTCCACATCAAAGCCACGGAGAGACATCACAACGCCCACCGCGCACTCAAGGTACTTACACTTTCCCTTCCCAATGAAGAAGATTCTGAGCTACCGGAGACGTGGATGCAAAAGGGAGAGGTGGAGTTACCCCCCGTATGGCGTCCGCCTCTTGATCAAGAAGTAATGGACCCGAAATCTTGTCATTACCACCGGTTCCTTCATCACCCCACCAGTGAATGCAACGCTTTGAAGCGCATTGTTCAAGAAAAACTCAGTTCAGAAAGATAGCTTGCGGAGGATTTTCTTAGAGAAGCTACTCCGGTTTAATATAGTGAGGCTTCAAAAGCAAGTAAGTTTTACTCAACAACTTTACAAGAGATAGTTTAGAATTCACTGGGGACTTGGCATCCACATGTGGAAAAAGAGGCTCGGTGATCAAACGCCGTGTTTTGTTTTCATTCGTACCTCCCTTTTACATAACATTTGCAATTTCATGCGCAATCATTCATGACCAAGATGCAAATTTCATTTAACATAATCCCTTTCAAAAGGTTGTTCACAAAACTATCTCAAAACAAACTAGTTCAATTACCTACTCAAAACCAGAAATCAAACTACGAAAAGAAATCCTCACTATCACTCAAAAAAGAAAAACATCTAAAAGAAGAGGAAAGTGTATAGCACGAATACTTCAAGGAAAGTCCTTCAGCAGCAACTCGTCCTTCTGCGCAAGAGAGACTTTCATCCTTTGGAGCACGGCCTGCTTCAGCTCCAGTTCTTTAGACAACCTCTCAACCTCTTCTTCCTGACGAGCAACACAGCCTGCGGAAGGGACTTCATCATGTAGTTTCTGGAACTCCTGAATCTTGGAGAACCCTTCGAAGAACCAAGGAGCATTAAAGCCGCATGCTGCGCAAACACGTCCAGATGGCACCTCCAATCTTCAATCACCTCTTCAGAAACTGTTCCACCAGTCGCAGCGCTCATCCCCTGGATAGAAACTAAAGCTTCTTGGACGCGGTTGACCAATGCAAGACGACTCTTGAGCTTCGCGGTGGTAGCAATATGTCCGTGTTTCTCCCATATTGCCGTGTACAACTCTTCAAATTGAACCGGCACGCTGAATCCACCAACCAACACATGACCTGGATAAGGGACAGGTAAAGGAGGATCGAACAAAGCCCCGTGCCGCATCACCGGCACCGGCGACAGCGGAGTCTTGTCGATTGCGGGAAGCCTTTCGAAAGAAGTCACCACAATAGCCATATGGTCCTGAGCCTGTTCAGGATGGATGTCAAGGGGAGCCGTCTCAACTGCAGCGGCCACCGTCTCTCTTGCATTCCTTATGGCATCTATTTCACTGGGGTGTTGATTTCCGTCACGACCCCGTCGACAAGGTCACTAAGGAAAGCGCCTTGTTCAACCGAGCTTGCATCATCTCTGTCATTGTCAGAAAAAGGAGCGGTACCGCCAGAATTCTCAGCATGAAGTTCCATACCGTCAGACTTCTCAACGTGAAGGTCAGTACCGCTAGACTTCTCAGCATGAAGGTCCGTACCGCCAGACTTCTCAAAGATGAAGTTCCATACCGCCGACTTCTCAAAGATGATGACCAAGTTCCGCCTTCCCGTTTTGGATGCGTGCCAACCTTGTGAAGGCATTATCTTTCGAAATTCCCTGATTCAAAACAAGGATCGTTTTAGAAGAACTTACACTGGAGAAATGAAAGAACCGATGGGAGGAGGTTTAAATACCTGCATATTAGAAGAATTGAGGATTACCGGACCGCATGCTTGCCTCTTAGGTCTCTCTCCTACTTGGGGACTGCAATCCTCGCCTCTTGTCCGTTTGGATGGAAGTGGCTTCAACCGAAATGCTTCATCAAGACGTCGAAGACGGCTCACTACGGGAATTCGTCACAACACTCTTCGAAAATTTCTGGAAGATCGACAGTTGTTTCCCCCAAAATTCTTTATACCTGTCGGTCACCACCGGGTTTCTCCCAATAGGCCGTAGGGAAGGCTCACCCGGTCTAAGAACACATTGGCGTTAAGAATTTGTGGAAGGAATTCTTCCTGAGCCCCTAGTGGACGGATAAATGGGACACCCCGATCAAATCCCATCCGGCGAGCAGCCACCATCAATGTTGTACGGAGTCACGTAAAATTCTCCGTCGAATAGAGACGGGACATATCTCGGGATGCAGCTGCGCAGGTAAATAATTTCCCGGATCTCATGGTCTTGACATCGGTACGCAACACAACGTCGGGATCGTCGGCAAAGGTCTTTGGGCCGAACGATGGAAGAGTGAATCGGCCCCCATGGGCGAAAATCTACTAAGAAATATTGTCAAATACCTCCACAAGTCTCGCACCGGCTTTAGGACGCTTCTTATTCCATCGGAGTATTCTCGAGCCGCCGTACAAGTTAACGAGTGAAGGTGCGGGAGTAGGAGCATAACTTCAAGTGTTCCCATAAGAGCGCTGAAGAAAAGCGAAGTGAACGTGCGACTCCACCTTCTTGTACCGTTAGAAACGTGCATATCCATTACTAAAGCGTCCGGATGAGAATACAAATGATCCAAGGAACAATGCACCTAGAGGAAGAACTTCACCTGCGCCAGACCTTATAGCAATCTTAACAAGCTCACCTCTTATGGTCTTCTTCCCGAACCATCATCAAATATATCCTGGATAGCCATAAAGACAGAACGCAATCACGCCGAGCTCTTGATTCAACTCGGGTCTGCGTAAGACCACTCCGAAACCCACCAAGTATAAAAGCATCTCGCATCCTTTCTCTCCTCCTTGTCCAGGACTCTCGAATTCCTCCGCCTTTTGAAGTATAGCATCATAATTACTTTGTTCCGCATCGAGAGCTCGTAAAAAGACTTCCCAAGCAACAGCGGGTTCATTAATGCGGCTACACTCTCCAAAGTAATAGTCATCTCTCCCCATCTAGATATGGTCATGTGTGAGTACAAATACGCCACCGAGAAATGAAGGTGATCAAGCTGCGGTGTCTTTCCTAATTTCGAGGGTAGCAGATGCCATGACCGCATCGAGAATTTGTGCTTTGGTCAAATTTTCCTTAATGCCCTTATTACTCAACATGCGTCTCATCCATCCTTCATAAGAACCCAGTGGAGCATGGCAAATCTTGAAGTCAATAGGAGAAGGCGGATATTCATTTCTCTCGGAGACAAAACCTCATCACAAGTGCGGAAGAAGAGAATGGATCAGCATCCATATTTTCTGAATCGGAAAGCAAGACTATCTTATGAGAAGGATGTTTCCTATTATTTGGAAAAGACGAGGTGAACAACTCATCATTGATGTTCGGCATATCCTTGAAACTGTCAACACTTCCCTACGCGGCACCAAAGATTACCTTCGAAGACATGTTGATAGGAGTTCTCTTCTTTCTACCGCAATAAGATAAAAGACAGGAGTTAGAACTTGTACAAAAGCACATGAGAAGTATAGTCACACGGCAAGACACAACTCACGAGCGGAGCATGCAATGGCCGGTCCAAATACCATTCAAATCCGGTACAAAATTCAGTCGATTTCAGTCTGGTACGAATTTTAGTCCTAAGACAAGTTTCGATGCGTATTGATTTCAAGTTCTCCTAGATAACTTTCAAGTCGGTATAAGTTTCAAATTTCAGTCAAGCATATGTGAATAAGACCCACGTTCCGGCATACACGGCGGGCCCGCATTCATCCGCATACATCACAACACAATTTTCTTTATTCATGGGAATTGTGTCTACGGGATTCAAGCTAGATGGCGGAAAAAGCTAAGCATGCACATATCTTACAAAAGTGTTTACCTAACAAACTAGGGTTTTACTTTCTAAAAAAAAAAAAAAAAAAAAGAGTACAGAACTTACCTTGGACGGACGGCGCACGGTAGCAGCTCCGGCGACAGCGTCGGCAACAGCAGCGGCAACGATGTTCGGCGGCAAAGCAAAGAAAGTCACTGACACAGAGCTGCTTCGACAACAAAAAAAAAAAAAGAGAAAATTCGTGAGAAAAAAGAAAAGGGGTTTGGCTTCTTTTATATACAAAAATTAGAAGAATCCCAACAGAACAAGGATTCCTCTTTTGTTTGGTTTCCTCTTCTGATTCAAATACCCAAAGAAAGAAACCGGCCCCACCAGGGATTCCATGCAAGCATGAAGGCGTGGAAAACTAGCAGTCGGCCAACACTCTTCCGGGTAAACTCCTTTTATCCTGTCTTTCTCACGTATGCATGTCACCATCTCATGCCTACCACACAATAGTGTAACCATTATATGCTAGGCAGGGGACTTAATGTTGATGGTGGATTTTCGTTTAAGGTTAAATTTGTAAGTAACCAGAAAATCATGCGCTGACATCTTGCAAAAGACAAAGCCATTAATAAGTGACGGATACTCCTCACTTAACTCACCAAGAATGGAGCATGTAGCAACAATCCCATTCTGTGAATACATGAAATTCCTCCAGGTCGGAGCATGCAGCAACAATCCCTTCCTGTGAATTTCATATCAGCCTTGTATTTCCTGTACCCATTATCAGTGTGGCATGACGACTGAGTGTTACCCTTACAGAGTAACACGAACCTCCAAGCACTATAATGAATCCATGTACGAAATACCCGTACAGTGCTGATTCTCGGTGTGTTATACTAGCCCGAGCCCTCTCGGTGTGTTATACTAGCCCGATCGAGCCCCTCTCGGTGTGTTATACTAGCCCGATTGAGCATCCGGACTTGATCAGTATCGGTCTCCGGATATGATTCGATCGCAGATCATCCAACTCCACAAGCATGATTGGATGACCACGATCAATTCCATCACCCCCAAGCGGTATGGAATATACACGGCCTTAGCTTGCAAATATGATCTGATCGCAGTCATCCAACTCCGCAAGCATGATTGGATGACCACAGATCAATTCCATCACCCCCAAGCAGGTATGGAATACACACGGCCTTAGCTTGCCAAATATGATCTGATCGCAGTCATCCAACTCCACAAGCATGATTGGATGACCACAGATCAATTCCATCACCCCCAAGCGTGTATGGAATACACACGGCCTTAGCTTGCCAAATATGATTCGATCGCAGTCATCCAACTCCACAAGCATGATTGGATGACCACACGGATCAATTCCATCACCCCAAGCGGTATGGAATACACTAAGCCGACCCGCATGGTCGACCATTGGCCTTTGCTTGCCAAGAAACCGTCCATACCAAGCATTATGGACTAAAACCCTAAATTAGGGTTTGCGGCATATTACATGTGCCGCAAAAACGGTCTCAACCATCCATCTTCGCAGGTATAGATGGAGGGTGTAGATGTAGACTCAAAGGGCCCGGAGCATGTCGACACAATCACCATGTGACCGCCTACACACTTGGCCAATCGGTCAAAAGCCAACCGTGGCTGGTTACAACAAAACCGTCCGCCCAAAAGAGCATGGCCGCGCGGCTTTGAAAGCCAAAATTAGGGTTTCAAGTCATCACGCGCGTCCATCTTCTCCTATTTAATGGAGGGTCACAGATTGGATTAACTAAGGCCGGTCATACCAAAGATGACCACCGTGGGCCCATCTACCTCCTCTTGCGGTCGGCCAAGGCATACCATGCCCAGCCAACCCAAAACGCACGCCCAAACTCGTGCGGTTACACTCCCAAATCCTAAACTGATCTCGACCGCTCAACTTCACCGGATGATTTGAGTGGCTTAGATCACATTTTCATGGGATAATCAGGTATAGGTGTGAACACCAACCTACCACCTACACGGTAGTATGATCGACCAAGACCAACTAAGGTGCTTCGTCTTGGAACGCACGCCCAAAACTTGGGATGTCATGCGGTTTCCAACTCCTTTGCGGCAAGGGATTTCTGCCGCAAACCAATCTCGACCACTCCTCTTTACCGGTCAAATTGAGTGGCCCAGATCGCGCTTTCATGAGGGAACGGAATACAGGCGCCTACACCATCATGCCGTCAACACGCATGTATGGTCGGTCCTCTCTAAAATCCTTCCCATGCTTGGTTTCGACCAAGGTGAAGAGTGATGCTTGCGCACCTCTTTTAAAACCCTAATTTCATCAATCTGGCGCAGATGAGTGTCTCAAACATCATCTCATCCGTCCGACCTCACCAGACTTGGTTATACAACCCCGGTCGAGTTATTTGGTTAGTGAGCAGTCATTACACATCACTTTACCACACCGTAATGCAAGACTGCATAAAATACACACGATATATGCACAAGTATCGACTTTCAATAACGCAGTTTATTCAATTCAGCATTACATGCTATCTTCCGTGGATCCACGATCCACATTCCGCATATCAATCATGTCACAAACTGGGGGATACTTATGGGGTATTGGTCCGGCGGTTTACAACAGCGTGCGCGTGCAACGCGCCATCACAAGAACGTGTCGGGGAGGTCATGGACGGTTAGAGATGAACCGGAAAAGTGGGCAAGATTGGTCGTGCATCACCGACACGCAACTCCACTACTCCATCATTCCACTACCTCCACTTCCCACGAGAAACGTGAATGAGGCTCAATGACTTGTATAAATAGGTTCTCCGCCCTATTTCAAACAACAAGGAATAACGGAGACAGAACAACACAAGTTCAGTCGACAGAAAAACCAAGTGTTGATACCGTCACATTCAACCATTTTCTGTACAAGTCATAAGCAAGCCAACACCTTCACAATCTCAACACCTTCTTCGCTTCCCTCCCTAAGATCAACCCCATCTCCTTCACTTTGTGACCGAAACAAGTCTCGGAACGGCCATTTCTTGGTTTAGGCCGGGACTTGCACAGATTGATCTCTCGAATCTACAAGCACTCACCGCGCAGTGCATTTGTTGTAAGTTTAAATTCATTCCTCATCACACCCCAAATTACCAAATTCAGCAGGAGTAATTTTCACCCATCAACAACTCCTTCGTCAAGTTCTTAGATCTATCTTATTCTAAACTACCGCAGTAATTAATTGTTAAGATTTTGCAATCAATAGTTTTAATCACAAAGAATTGTATTGATGTCGATCTACACAACTAATCAATCCAATCTACCACAAGGATAAACCGATTATAGTTGGATCCTCTATACCGAAACAAGTATTGTGCACACCAAATATTATGAACCCCAAATCATAAATTTTCAATATCTTCTTTGTCTTTAAATCTTCTTAGATCTTCAATAAACACCTGCACACAACAACTTAAATCTCTCGTGATCAATCACGCACATAGCGGATTCTGTTAACAATGGATTATCACAAGATCTTCTTTAGATCTACAAACATTCTAAAGATCTATGTCGAAACTTCGATCTAGTTTGGGTAAATCTTATATCAGAAGAGAATATTCTCAAGCATAAACAAACCAGGTGCAATCAAAGTTCAACCACCGTCAGTCAATCAAATTAATCGAAAACAAAAGATAAACCGCAATTATCCAGTTTCCCACCAAAGGTACTAATAGAGCTTCTAAATCCCAAAGAAAACTTTAAACTGAGCGGCCGTAAGAGATTTTGCCTAATTAGGTTACGCTCCTCTCCGAATAGGCGGCTACACCAGTAACAACACAACCGACGAAGTTTGCTGTCACTAAGGATTAGTAATCTAGAAATGCAAACTTCAAGTATTTATAGACAAGGAAGTTTGGACACCAAGGAATTTCCAAAACCGAAAATATTCTCAAGTTATGCAATATATTCCAAATTCGGTTTCCATAATTCCTGGAAATGCTCTGTCCAAAATAATGACCGAAAATCTCTTCGGAAAATCTTCAACGGTTAAATGCACATTACTAATTCTCATTTTCGTAAAATAAAATTAAAAACCTTAAAAAATATTCTTAACTTATTTATCTTTCGATCCTGGGATTTTCTTCCTTTAGATATTAAGGAATAACTTTGAACAATAAAAGATAAACATTATTATACGTGTTAAAAGTATGTCGACATCCTTACTTTGTAAGTCCTCTTTCATACTTACAACCTTGAAACCGATTTGCCACACTTCTAAACAAGTTTAGAATTGGTTCATCTGACTTTCAAGAACTATGTGATTTATCAAGAACACTCAATCACAAATCATGGGTTTAACGGTTCTACCAAAACAAGTTTCGGTTCTACCTCCATATGAATAATGTGCATAGTCACACTATAGCTTTCTAAAATTCGGTTGACTAGGTACTAGGATCGGTTCCCCACATATATATGGTATCTAACTAATATGTGTTGCACATGTCCATAGGATCGGTTCCCTTTTCTGCTACAAACTTGATGCACCTCATACAAGGATCGATTCCCCTTTGTGATGTGTTGCACCTCTTACTAGGATCGGTTCCCCTTTACCCAGAGTTGGTCATAGACAAAATCACAAACTCAATTATACCATCTCGGGTGATTACTTAAGATCGGTTTCACTACTAAAAGTTATACCAATACATAAGTCAGGCCTTTGTGAATAGTTTTACCATGATCGGTTATACTAAATCACACATATTGGTTGTTGACAAGATATGCATTGAATAACAATACCAATAACGCCCGGCGATTTCCTTTTCGATTCATAAAACAAGTTTATGAACTTACTTCCTTAAAACACATGTAAAACATTGTTTCCTAGGATGAAATCCTCACCTCATACCCATACATAATCACAATAGCATTTAAACGATTATGTCGACGTCTTATCTACAAAGTTTAATGGTTAAGCAATAAACCTCGTATTGTATTCCTTAATACTATGTCTATCTAGCGTGTTCATGCTTCGCAGTTTTGTTTTCAATATGCACGACTTGAAAGATACGTTAGGGAATGAAACAGTTCAAGTCAAATATCACTAACCTCAAGTGGAAGAATGATGTTGTCGTTGTAGCTTCTTACTTCTTCACTTCTTCAAGTCTTTGCAATACTTGTAATGTCTCATATCCTAATACTTTCAAGCTAACCTATACGAAGTTGACTCTAGTACATAATCAAGCGACTCTTAAAATGACACTACAAGAAAATTGAGCTTTAGCGACTACTTGGATTCAGTTGGTACAGGGTCGTTTTTGATGGTTGGAGATCTATAGCAACCAACATGGCAACAGATAGGCTCTGTGGCTGAAGACTTACTTGCTGGAGACCTGTACTAACGATGTTGTCGGAATAGATATCTTTCAACTTCGTTGAAGCGACCCAAGTTTGAGTTGCCAAAATATTTTGGTAAGTACTAAGTTTTGCTGGTAAAGACATAAAGCATTAGTTGCTGAAATGTTAAACCCGCGAAAATATTGGTGGTTGAAGACTTCTACACTGTTGGTAGAGGTGGCCGATAATAAAACTATCAGCTGCTAAAGGATTTAACCCACTGAATTGTAGTTGTTGTGGGTGTTGGTGAAGAATTCTAGCCGCTAGATGTCTTGCTGGAATAGAGTTTGCTCCACTAAATTTTAGATGCTCAAGAGTTTAAGCCTCTGTAGTTTAGTTGTTTAAAAATTTCAGCCTGTGTTTTTTCAGTTGATTCAAAGGTTTTGCCATCACCTTCGTGGATGGTCAAGGGTTCTAGCCATCCGTTTTTCGGTTAGATCAAGTCTTTAATGAGTTCCTAGTTGGTGAAAAGATCTTTCCACATGATCAAGTTTTTTTAGGTATTGCTGGTTTGTTGGTCAAGGGGTTCACCCATTGCAAATTTAATAAAGGGTTGGTCGGGTATCTTCTCCACTGCACATTCAGCTACTTAAGGTGTTGGAAATATAAAAATCCAAAAAAATTTCATAATTTCCTTTTATTCATTATTTTCAATCACAAATAATACTGCATGAAATGATAAATTACAAAGTAAATCTAGTCATTAAGCTAGATAAACTTTCAGAGTTAACCTTCCTCCTCCACCTAAGTTTTGTCTAGATTGCAGAACTGGCCACTCAGATAAGCAAGTAACCGATCTGCGGCTGCCAATTGACTCTTTTAGTTTGGACCAGGCTTCATCCTCTAAGGCATCTTTAGACCTGCGTCACCTGCAAAATTCCAAATATTTTTTTTTAGCTAAACATCTTGAACATGATCAAACTGTTGTTTCGTATTTCGGTGGGACTACCGTATCTTTAAAATTCAAATGAACCATGCATCCAACTCCTAGTCTTTTTCTCCATTAACATAATCACACAAAAAGTGAAAGATTGTCATAGTATTAGCGCACAACTCGTAACAAAATAAGAAATGTGAGATAATGACTCTTGATAGCTCAATAACGTTTTGAACTCGTCATTAACTATTTCAAGAACTTATTTATCATAATATATTCATCAATAAACTGGCATGGTTCAACACAAGCAAAGTACATCCACAAGGTCTGCACAATATGATATATACTAAACTTAGAACTCTTTAGCAATAGCAATGCAGTACTCATCGACTTAAGAATTATAATTAGCAGTTACAACTCGCAACAAAATTAGAATTGTGAAAGAATGACTCTTGATAGATCAATAGCTTTTTGAACTCGTCATCAACTATTTCAAGAACTTATTTATCCCTGCAACTTCGTTCTAATTACTATATAAATTTTCATTTATCAACTAATTAGGCAGAGCACTCTCGTAGCTATCTGTACAGGCAACAACACTACATGTTAACAACCTTGCACCCTAGTCCCTATGAATACAAAGATGGAAACCTCAACATATTATCAAGTTCCATTTATATAACATTAAAGTAAATTTGTTTCTTTCACAGAAAATCAACTTCCAGGCATTCAGATCAAGTTTTAATTACTAGAGAAACGAAACAGCTCAAATTTTCCAATCACAACACTCAAACCAACCAATTAAGAGCTGTAAGAGGATGAATTACTCGACGTATAATCAAAATCTTACTACATAAAAACAAGCCATTGTCTGTGTTAACAATACTACTGCCCCCATTCAGAAAACCACAACTATAAGGGCACAATCAAGAAAACAAACAATGTCGAACTACAATAAATGTTCTGAGAAAAATAAAAGGCTATATCATAAAAATAAGTAAGAATACTACATGGGCACAATACGAAACCAGAGTGAAAAGGTGCAGAATTGGCCAGTGTAAATACCACTGTCATCACTATGTCCAATATTGAGCTGAACAGAAGCATGATCTTTTGCGGTAATTATCCTATTTGCAGTAGAACTACAATTCAAAATAGCAAATATAATCAAACTCATTAATTACTTAATTCAGTTTAAGCTAAAATTGAAAAAACTACGTAGACACAAAATTACGAATAATGGAGCTTTACCATTTCCTAGGGATGTAAAAGATCCATACTCGCTCTTGAACAAGAAGCAATGCATCAACAAAATGCTGCTTAGCACCACCGCTGGTCTGACGAGCAAGAGTATGTTCATCCATAATAGCTCTGGTGAGACGATCCCTATGAGCTCCGTGTTTTGCAAAGGCCTCTTCCTCAAGTGGTAACAAAAATCTTAGCCATGGAATATGTTCAGCCATTGCTAGCGAAGCACCGAGCTTCAAACCATTAGCAACAATAGCTTTAAATTCTAGTCCTTGTTCATCCATTATACCTTCTGAATTCACAAATCGTTTACCAAATGCTAGCCTAGTTATGTTGTTGAATGCCACCCCACTTAAATAGTTCTTCACTATAATGCTTTTCCCACTCTTATCTACACAAACATTAATCAAGATCAAATTAATTGGCATTTAAAATCACTTAACACAAAAATTAGAAGAAGAAGAAAAAATACATATCTCCAGGCCTTTTCTTTGACCCATGAAATATATTGAAGGTGTGACTTCAATAAACTTAAATGACTAGATTTAATTAAATTAGAATTGAATCAACAATCAACATACCTTCATCATTTGTAAACAGAACCTCTTGAGTAACTCCACTTGCAACATTAGTAACTTCCCCCCTTTTAGAAACAAAACAAAAACCAAATTTAGCAACACCTAATCAAAGATTAGATCACTAAAAAAGCAAAATCACAGAAGATTACAGAGAGGGTTTGAATGAATTACCTTTTGAAAGGTTTGTAGACGGAAGTAAGTTTATGAGCAACACCAAGTGCTTCAAGAGCAATCCAAGCATTTGAGAAAAGAATAAGGGCACACTACAAGAAAGTGAGTCTATTGCCGCACTTCTATGCCACACATCTGCGAATGATGTAGCAATAGGTGGGCTTTAGCCTCACTGCAAGATAGATGTGGCAGTAAGGAAGATCTATTGCCACATCCATGACCAGGTGAGGCAAAAAGCTAATTGTTTGCGTCATGTAATTTCTTCGTGTGGCAATAAATTAGGTTCTTTCCACATTGACGTGGCAACAGGTATTAATAATATAACGAAATTCTTTTATTTTGGTTTTCTTTGAATTTTATCAATTAAAAATTAGAAAATAAATATTTCACGGAGATTGGGTTCCTCTAAAACTGCACACGTCTCTCCTTATTCTAGATCCCCAAGCTGAATCAATTCATAACCAGAAACTGATCCCCTTTCAAAACAAAAAAAAAAACTGATCGTCTCCGCCTCCATTTCTCTAGGGTAAAGGTAAACCAATTCATTTTTTCTCTCCATCGAATCCTCTATCTCCATCACTAGAAAACGAACTCCTATAATCTTAATCTTCTTAGAATATTCGTCGCTCTCAAAATCCTAGATAGAAAACCCTTAATTAGCAAACAAACTCACAGTTTGTTCTCTCGATTTAAAGCCTCTACGCATTGGAAAAATCAAGTGTAACAACATCTTATACCCTTGTTGTAACTAGTTGGGATCAAGGTAATTGGTGTTTTAGTTTTATCTATAGCTGATTCAATTTGGGTTTAAGAACATTGTTAATCTTGTCGTGGATTTAAGGTTTTACCGTTTCTTGTTTTAGATTTTGTAAAAGTTGGGTCTGAGATCTGAAATACGGCTTTTCGTTTGATTTTTTCCTCAGGCCATAATTAAACAACGGTGAGGTTGAAGATTTGGATGTAACCTTCAACCATAACAAGGGAAATAAGGTAACTCAGTCTGTTATTATACTCCATGTAGGGGTTTTTTTTTTGAAGCATATACTCCATATAGGTTGTTTTTGAATATGAGCTATTGCAATGTGTTTATGTTTTCTCTATGATTTTCATTCCACTATATTCTAGTGCACTAGATTTATTGGAAGGTGTAATGTTCCTTTCTGTTTTGGTGGATTTGATTGTTCATTCTTTTGTATGATTGTAAATTACATGAAATATCTGCTTCAAGAAAGTTGCTTAGTCCATAAGTAGTACTCATTTAGGGATTAGGTAGTTCAGTTATGATCGCACTCTCTATCGGTGGTGTAATCAAGAAAGGACCAATCTTTTTGATTTCTACTGTTGTGATATGTTTTGGGTTTTGTATGAATTATGTTTTACTAATTTGGATTACTGCTTTTCTCTAATTTGATGATTATCATGATTTTGGTTCTGGTTTTTGGGTGGGGATTGAATTAAGGTGTTATTTGCATGTTTACTGATTTTTCTAAGGTACTAAGATGGTTTATAACATGTATTGTCTCTTGGTGTTATTCAAATGGTGTTTGAAGTATTGTATTTTTTTTTTCCCGATCATAGATAATTTAAAGATAAAAGTCGTGCTGCATGCAAAGAAGGAGAGTTTAAAGGATGGAGAATCTGATCACATTGCAGCTCAGCCATTTATATTTCTTGATTGGCAGCTGCAACCAAGAATTTCAGGGAAGATTTGTTTAGTTGGTGGAGGTGGTGTTGGTGGAGTTTATAAAGGGAGATTGGAGAGTACAAACCAGGTTCGTCGTGTTCGGATATGTAAGGTTTTTCTTTGTCCATGGTGCTTGGGTTGTGGCTGTTGGGCTTGTTGCTAGTTGATTCTGATTCTCAACATTACGTGAGCTTGAACTGATGTTTGAACTCTGAATATTTGGTTGCCACAGGTTGTTTCTGTCAAGAAAATTTATCTGAATGGATTACAAGGAAACATGGAATTCCTGGTTGAGGTTTTGATATTAAGTCTGTTTCACCGTCCTAACTTGGCCAATCTAACAGGGTATCGTGCCGACGGAGATCAAATACTTCTAGTCTACGAATTCATGGCTTTAGGATCTTTAGAATATCACCTAGATGGTAAATATTAAAAATTGTACCTTCTTTTTAATATTTCCTCTTTTTCATTCTTATGGGCGCATGAGTTATCACTTTATTTGGTTGGTTTTGTAGACTTCCCACCTGACAGGAAACGACTTGACTGGAGCACAAGATTGAAAATTACAGCTTGTGCAGCTACTTGGATTATTTGCATGAAAAGGCTAACCCACGTTCTATACCAAGATTTAAAATGCTCAAATATTTCGCTTGAGGAGGAACACCATCCTTAACTATCTGGTTTTGGGATGGCCAAACTGGGTCCTGACTGGTAAACTTACATTAGAATATTATGTTTATAGATTTGGGGTTGTACTGTTGGAGATGTTAACTGGCAATAGGCAATTCGAAATCGGCAGGTGAGCATAATCTTGTTGTGATCATTTTAATAATTGATCTCTTCACTTTCTGTTATTCATCCTGAATTGCAGTTGCATTATGTTCTGCTCAGTGCTTTTATTTTCCTGCCTATTCAAGAATAGTGTTTTATAAGATCAATACTGGTTTCACTCGTGCTTATTTTAAATGTAGAACTAGCTTTAAATACAATTTTGGGTAGGCATTCCTAATGTTATATTGGTCATGTGAGAACTGTTATTTCAAGGAACTCCAATCACATTAGCTAGAGATATCGTCGTGTTTGAAACAATTAGTATGATCACTTACTCTAGTCAGCATGGATGACTTAAGCTTCAAATTCTTAAAACTTTTGTTGTTAGTTGTGTCTGATAAATTTGTGTCATTCATGATTTTTGTCTTTTATCAATTTGTATAGAAGATTTGAACACAAATGTAGAGACAGTAATTTTTGCTTTCAATTACCAATTATCATTGTGCGTAATGGAATTTGTACAGGCTCAAGAGAATGGACGGAACCCACCAATTGATGATGATGTGATCGTTAAAACCCATATGAATAAAGCCAGCAGAACAGCTTCACGCCCTAAATAGTAAGTATCGACTCTAATGGAATGAAAGCATCATTGGTGAAGTGCATGGACTTCTTACTCATAGAAGATCAGATCCTTTAACCTAAAAAAAATCTGATATACATAGGTTCAAATGAGGGAACAATCTGGATTGGCAAATGAGAGAAGAAAATGCAGAATGGGAGAGACGAATGAAAGCATGTGATAAGGAGGCTAAGATATGTGAAAACCAAATGGTCATAATTGTCGGTAAGTTAGTATGATACTTCTGTACACGTTAGTAAGATATTTCTTTTACAGCTCAAGCTTCCATTAGACATGATGATTCTCTACCATTTCTTGAAGAGCTGATGTTCTTTTTCCATGGTGTTTGTTTTGATTTATTTAGCAGCAATGCTGGGCCTAGGAATTGAAGACTGGATGGATTTATCATGGAATTGATCTAGGCTGAAGTATAAAGGTTCTTTACTTTCAAATGTAGCTAATATTGAAGTCAGTTGTCTCTCATCGTCTTCACGTTTGGGTCATGCATTGGATGATACATAGTTACCTATTTTGCATCATCTCTCGTGGCAGGTTTTTTTCTTCTGCATTTTGTTAAAATTAGATTTCATTATACCCTGTAACATACTTCGAATTTACGGTTTTGAATCAAATTCTATGTATGAAAAGATTAATTGTGAATCAATTTATTTGTACGAATGAAATGCTTAATTTTATAGTAATTAATATACTGTGTATGAATTAATATGGCAACAGCCGCGTATAAAATTTTCTAGTCAACAATGGTTATAAACTTGTGAATGCATTTTTGCCACGGGTAGCTGTCGCAGGCTTGCAGCAGTAAATGGTGTGGCAAAACATTTTGCAAACAATAAAATCAAAAATCAAATTTAATTAAGTAATATAATCACATTTTTTCCTTAGTCTATTGCCTCACAAGTGGGTGTGGCAACAGATTTTTAAAATTAAAAAAAATAAATTAATAATATTTATCAAAAAAAAAAAATTAAAAAATTAAAAAAATTACCTTTTTGCCTCAAGTTATTGCCTCACCATTTGGTGTGGCATAAAACTCAGCTTTTGCCGCAGTGTACCGTAGGTGTGGCATTAACTTCTTGTCACACAGGTTGTTGCCACACGGCGTGGCAAAACGTTTTTATGTGGCAAAAGGATTTTGCCACACAAACAGTGGATTCTTGACACATGAAGAGGGTGATGCAATAGACCAACTTTCTTGTAGTGGGGCACCAGTGACTCTCAGCTCATTTGCTCTCTCCAACACTAAACTCTTGACTTTAACTCTCTTTAGTGCTAATGTTGTTGCTAATCCCGCAACTCCACCTCCAACAATCACTACTTCTTTAAGTGTTGAACAAGAATCAAGACGAACCAAAAGTACCAAAATTAGACCTAATTAAAAGCAAAATCAAACCCAGTTGGGGAAATTTGGGAGAGTATGCTACCCGCAAGTTCATTTTCAACTCCTGCAATTGCACATCATTATAACCAACTACAACCCAAGGTGCAACTCCAGTTCAAGAAGTCGATTTTTTGTACCGCAACACCCATCAACAATCAATGGCAAGATCACATTCAAGCTTCGTAACCCTTGAATTCATCCTATTCCGAAAACCCATTGTAGTAACATTCCCGAGATCCCCTTTCTTGGTCAAGTTGTAAACTCGGACCCTCGATCAATCTCTTCTCAATTATGAATCAAAACAATTTGAAACCTAATTCGACCACCATCTTCACCGCCAACAACCAAACCCTTGAATTTCATTATCATCACCCGATTCTTCAATTTATCCATCTTCAACAAACCCTAATTATCCACAAACCCGTGAAACTTTTGATTTCTTCTCATAATTCATAGCAAGAAGACCTTCTTCTCGATCTCTGAGAAACAAACCCAATCGACCTCATGTTCTTACACAAAGAACTAAAATAAAACCTTCTTCTCTTTAATCTTGAGTTCATCAGTTCTTCATAAACTCTCGATTCCCAAATCTCCCTGTCAATTTGAATCACATCAAACCCTAATTCTTTTCTGTAATCTTCTCCTCATCATCTCTTCGATTTCTTCTCTTGGTTTCACCATTGATATCTTCCCTGAGTCTGAGTTCTTCCCGACCAAGACCTAACCTAACCTAGGAGAACCATAGAAAGTAAAATGGTTTGATTTTATGTAAAAGGATTAGGGTTTTTGAAGAGATTTGGTGAAGCAGGTGAAGAGAGGGAGAGGAGATGACGATGATGAGTAAAGATGGTTGAGTGAATTAGATTTTCTCAAGTAATGCCGCTGGTCATCTGTGGAGTGTGGAGGAGACGAAGAGCAGAGCAGATGAAGATAGAGAAAAATAGATAGAGTTCGAGTGGTTGAGGAGGTTTTGGTGAATGAAAATTATGGACGGACCAGATTTCGTTTGATCCACTCATACGGATTGAGAAAAGAATATGACGGTTGAGATTGTATTTTTGATACTCATACGGATTGAGAAACATTTGTGTTTCTCTTTGTGCTAATACGAACTCATGTATTCGGTTTATTATCGATCTTCAACATGAAAAAAAAATCCAAAAAAAATATTAATAAATTTAGGACATTGTTATCGACATTCTGATATAAAAAATCCAAAAAATGTATAAGAATGAAGCTGAAAAATAAGAAGTGAATTCGATAATTGGTGTGTTTCTTTGTGCTTTTGTGCTTTCTATTTGTGCTTCCGGTTTGAATTTCGACTAGTCACACAGGTCATGAAGTAATTTCGACTAGTCATACATGTCATGAAGTAGCTTTAGTTCACATTGGTAGACTCAAGAAGCATACGGATCAAGGAAAGTGTGTTCTCTTTGTGTTTTCTTTTTACTTTTTCATTGTGCTTTTATGATTTCTCTTTTTGCTTTCGGCTTGAATTTCAACTAGTCACATAGGTCATGAAGTAATTTTGACTAGTCATACAGGTCATGAAGTAGCTTTAGTTCACACTGGTAGACTCGGGTTATAAGATTACTAGACTAGAGATGGACCAAGAATCTCTGGGTGGGTTCTGACTTCAAAATTAGTAGGATACATCATCGAAATCGATAAATATGAAGCTTTGTGTTGATTCGAACTTCAAATGTGGTATAAGGCATACAAAATATGAACCAAGAAGCTCCGAGAGGGTTATGACTTCAAACTTAGCATGATACATCATCGAAATCGATAAATATGAAGCTCAATGTCGATTAGAACTGCAAATTCGGTATAACGACAAACAAACTATGAATCATGAAGCTTCGGGAGGGTTCTGACTTCAAAATTGGCATGGTACATCATCGAAATCGATAAATATGAAGCTCATAGTCGATTCGAACTTCAAATATGGTATAACGACATAGAAACTATGAACCAAGAAGCTCTGGGAGGGTTCTGACTTCAAACTTAGCATGATACATCATCGAAATCGATAAATATGAAGCTCGTGTCGATTTGAACTTCAAATTCGATAACGACAAACAAACTATGAATCATGAAGCTCCGGGAGGGTTCTGACTTCAAACTTGGCATGGTACATCATCGAAATCGATAAATATGAAGCTCGGAGTCGATTCGAACTTCAAATATGGTATAACGGCATAGAAACTATGAACCAAGAAGCTCCGGGAGGGTTCTGACTTCAAACTTATCATGATATATCATCGAAATCGATAAATATGAAGCTCAGTGTCAATTCGAACTTCAAATTCGGTATAACGATAAACAAACTATGAATCATGAAGCTCTGGAAGGACAAACAAACTATTCCCTGAAACCTTAATCACACCCCTTTCGTCAACTTCGATCATCGAACCTTGCTCCGAGCTCGAAACCTCGCGAGTGCACTATTATAAGTCGGAAACTTCGTAAGAACGATGAATCCATCCATTTATAGGTAAGATTCCTTCGGAATAATCCCCGAAAATTTAAACAAACCCTATTCTGGCATATTATATGCATACCTGGCTCCGAGGTCGAAACCTAGCTAGGAATGGACTACTATAAGTCGGAAACTTGGATACGAAATAAACCATATTTTATTGTGTTCAAGGACCAAGAATTTCTTCATAAATACTCATGTTGGTGTATTGTTGTTTGTTTCTTTTAAAAAATAAGGTGATGCATTTAGATCACTTAGATGCTCTAACGATAAACTCTCCAAGAACTATCTTGTCTACAAAAGAAGAATCTTTTCGAATGCTAATGTCTTTACAGGTTTAGTAAACCATCAAACTCGGTAGTTGCCATATTGTGGTGGCTGAAAGCCACTAACCACACCAACGAACTAATGGGTTGGTATAACTGTTTACCAATGACCGGCTTGGTGGATACACATAGTGGCTTGAAATATTCACCTTCTACTGTACTTTGTAGTTGACAAATTTTCGTGGATGAAAGCTACTGACAACGCCAACAATTTGATAGTTGGTTAAGGTGTCTACCAACAGATTTTTTTAGTGAGCAAGAAGAGTCACAAAAATATATACCTTCTAAGTTACAATTTAGTTGTCCAGTCATAGTGGTTAGTGGATAACAACAACAAACATGATATTTTGGTTGTTAAGTCATTGTTGATAAAGAGTTCCTCCTATTGTCGTTGCTGGAAAACTGGTGGTTAGAGGTTTACACTAACCAGAGCTGTTTTTAGTTACAACAATTTGTTGCTGAAGAGATCCACCAACTGTAGTTGGTAAGAAAATAGTCGTTAAAGCCAAGTTTTCTTGTAGTGTGAGTTTTGATTCACTAAAATACAATCAAACTTGACATCCAACGCTTGGTGGGTTCAACCGAGCTATGCTCTAACACTATTTACTCCAGATCCGAAAATAGGGGCTTTATTAGCTGTCCTCCACTATGTAACCCCTATAAAAGGGACAATTAGCCATTGTAAGAAGAAATATCTTTTTTGAGAGCTTAGACAAAAAAATTAGGAGAGAGAAAGTTGTTTTGTTCTCCAAGTTAGGGTTTTCCTACATCTCATTTGTATTTGTTCTAACTTTTAATAAAACGATTTAGAGTTTTCCTTGTGATGTTTTAGATTTATTTCACAGATTTACTTTGGTGTAGGTTTTAGGATTTCCTGCAACTACAAAAGGAAAGAAAAAAAAAATATGTTGATGGGTCGCCAATCGCCATCTTTGAGTTAATTTCTGGATCATGGACAACGTTGTTACAGTAAAACCTTCTTAAAATAATACTTGTTAAAATAATAATCTCTAAAATAATAAAATTATTTAGTCCCAACTAGGCTTGCACATGTTAAATTTCTTCTCGCTAAAATAATAATCTCTCTAAAATAATAATTTTTCTCGGTCCCAAAATTATTATTTTAAAGAAGTTTTATTGTATGATATCGGCCATTCGCGCACTAATCCAAATTCCTAAACGGCTGTAATAATTCACTTGATGTTAATTACTTGGTTTAAATAATCTGGGGTTAGTTGATAGTTGTGAGTGGTAAAATCAATCAAATGCACAACGTTGTTTTATCGGCCATCCACGCACTAATCCAAACTCCTAGATGACCGTAATAATTAGTAAACTTGATGTTAAGTACTTGGTTTAGGTATGCAAGATGGTGAGTTTGTGGTTATAAATATTCTGGGGTCAGTTGACAGTTGTGAAGATAAAATCATCAACAGGTTTCTTCTAGTTGAGTGATAAATAGTGCAACACTTATCCACAACGTACTATTACCGCCATGAAAACAGTAAAGATAAGGATGAACATTGAAATAATCAAGATGGTGAGTTTGTGGTTATAAATAATCTGGGGTCAGTCATGTTTCTTGTAGTTGAGTGATGATAAGCGCAACACTTATCCACATCATACTAATACCGCCATGAATTAATCGAGATGAAATAATTAACAGTAAGGTAAAGATGAACACTGAGCATATAAATCGTACAAATGATAACGTTGAACATTGATACATAAGATAGGCCCCCTCGTATGAACGAATTGGTGGACATAGATATATCGTACAAATGATGGTGATTTATCGACTTTATCGAAGACAGGACCATGTGTGAGCTTTTAGTATCTTTCCTAAATCTTTCCTGAGCAATCTTCACGGAAATCATGAGGTTTGAGTCAAACATTATGGATGGTCAAGGTATTGTTGGAAAACAATTATTAAAAAATGATTTTTAAGGTTTTAATAAAATTATAATTTATTGTTTTGTTTTGTGAATGAAAAATTATTAGTCCCACATTGTGGAGTTTCTACTTTTTAGTTGTTTTAAGAGACTATATAAGCTTTTAGTCCCATATCTATAGAGCTTCTTCTTAAGTTGTTTTGTTCCATTATATAAACAAATTCACTACTTTTTTGTAAAATTCTATGGGAAAGGGGTTGCTCTATATTTTAGAGGACCCCTAAGGAAAAATATTTTATAAATATTTCTTAAGCGTTCGCGATTTTCCTTAACTGGTTTTTCGGAGTTGCCAAGCTCAAGTTGAGCATCTACTACATATGCTAGTAGTAGGTGTATTAGGGTGTTTTATCCCCGGAGATATCCGTCCTGTGAGGGCTATAGCATCACTCTTGAGTGTAGCTGGGCGCTAATGTCTTAAGGGCAACGTGTTGAACACGTGACTCACTCTGTTTTTTCCAAAGTTTTGCCTTATTGCTGTTGCGGAGATATAGGGAGCTTGTCCGTTTAATCAAATCGATCACTTCCACTATAAAGGAGCTATGTATCAATAACTTTTGCTTATTTGATTTTTTCCTTGTTTTTGATTATTGCACCCAACAATCTTAAGACATTTAAATTTGTAATAATCAAGAATGGTTGATTGGTTTGTGAATCATGGATGTTAATTATGGAGTGAAAAAATAGAAAACGAATTTTTGGTCAGCTGTAGAGTTTCCAATTTATCTCTCAACCTATAAGGAATTTCGATGAACCCTTTTGACACAACGTAGTGGACATCCTGATAGTTACCCACGTAAAATTTCAGAATTTTTGGAGTTGTAAAAGTAGTTTTTTGATATTTTACAAAACAGATAAACGTTCCTGAAAAATTCTGACGGGCATAAATGTTTTGTTAACTAAAGTAGTTTTTATGGGGTAACTATGAGGTTTTTGATATGGTGGTTCAAACGAAGTTTGTTAATCTAGATATTATCTTCAAAACTCATATTTTATCTTCCGTTTCGGAACTAAGGTTTCTGAGATGTGGTGTATTAGGTGATTGGGAAATTACCATCTCCGTAGTCAGAGTATAAACGAAGATTGTGACATGAAACTGGAAAGGGACATGGATAATAGGAGCATGTGGATGAACACTTCCAAAGCTGACAAAGGTTGGAACATCAAACGCATCTCTAAGTGTAGTCTTCTTAATAAAGGTATGTTTCATAAACCTGAATCTAGCATTACTTTAATTAAGGGTGATTTTTATGTGTGTAAAATCCTAGCCATACGGCAGTAAATTGTAGGCAACATAAAAACCTTAATTATTAGATAGTTAATGCTAATTTAGTTGAAACAAACTAGTACGAGTTGATGGCATGATGTCGGAAGTTATTTTAATAACTAATGTGAGAGACCAAAGAGGTGGACTTTGGAGCTACCAAGCATGTTTGTTGAAACAGAGACTGTTCACCTCCTATCGAGGATAGGAGATGTCGAGAAACTCTATATGAGTAACTCACCTGCGACAGAGGTTGCATAAAAGAAAAAGGTCGAGCAGAAGCTCATATCTGTAATATTCTCACATGAATGAAGTTTTCATGTTCCGGGCATATGCAAGAATCTTGTATCTTGTTATGTTGTAGATGGTAAAAGACTTGAGATATTAATTGAATATGGAAAACTTGTCGTACCTAAGGGCATGTGATTTCGAAGGAAACGTTATAAGATTTAAGGTCAATATAAGCTTAACGAAAAAATTGATGAAGTAGTTGATTCTTGTGTTTTCTTTTGTGTGATTGAATCTTTTGCATGGTAGACATGGAACCGTAAACTTATATAAGTCAATGCATAAACCGGAAGCGTAGGGTCGCATACCCAAATTTAGTTTGGATATTGAACACAAAAGTTAAATATTTGTAGAATTAAAATATGCTATAAAACCTTTTAGCAAAATTGCTCAGAGTAATTCTAAGCCCTTAGAATTAATTCAGTTAGACCTAGTTGACATGAAATCAACCCAAACTAAGGTGGTAAAAGGTGTTTTTATAACTTTCATAGATGATTGTACGAGGTACTATCTTGTATACTTACTTAGGGGTAAGGATGATACCTTAGAAGCCTTAAGAGTATAAACTTGAAATTCAAAGCAAAGTATATGTTACCACTAAAAGGGTTAGGTCTGAACATGATGGAAAGTATGAAATTCATATAGGAGAACTTTACTTGTTAAATGACATTATTGATGAGATCACACCTCCTTATTCACCGTAGTCTAATGGTATAGTTGATCGTGAGAACAGAACCATTAAGGAGATGATTTATGCCATGTTGATTAAAGGATTAACCGCCAACTTGTGGGTGGGTGGGTGGGTGGGAACAGAACCATTAAGGAGATGATTTATGCCATGTACAAATATCACAAGAGAGAAAAAGGAAAATGGAGCTATCTTTTAGTTCATTCTTCTTTGTCATCAGACTCTTTATCAGATTCTCCTTCTTCGCTAGCTTCACTATCAGAAACATCAAAGGAAGGTATATCTTCAGGAACTTCATCAAGAAGACAAGGATATGAAGAATAAGGAATACTGTGGTCATCGCGAACTGTTTTAATAGTTTGATTGCGAAAACGAATAGCATTATTATTGAAATTCGCTACAGTGGTTTGTAGTTGCTTCTTCAACTTGGAATATTTATCGTTGCGAAGAGAGAAGTCCTTTGCAAGTTGCGCTTTCTCAGATTCAAGTTCTTTAATTCTTGTTTGAAACCTCTTCTCAGCTTCTGCGAGAACATATGGGAATAAATCATTGATTTAATAGCAATATCACAGAAAAGAAGCGATAAAGAAAATAAGAACAATTAACAACCTTCTCTGTCAGAAATCATGTCCTTAACCAAGGCAGTATTTTCGGCATAAAGACTAGCATTAACACCTAAGTTATTTCTGGCATTATCTAGAACCTTTGCAGCCCAAGCAAACTCATCATCACTATTTATGACAAGAAGAGAACGAATTTGGTTTTCTCGCTCATTAAGTATGGCATTTTGGCGAAGAGATTCGTCACGTTCAATTTGGACTTCGAGGAGAGTTTTTTGGAAATTCGCTAATGCTTGAGCACCTTGATTGGCAATACGATCTTTGTCATCTATGAGGCTGCTAATTTTCTTCCTTAAAATATTGGTCTTCTCGTGGGAATCAAGATACATACGTTTAAATCGGTTGGCTAAACCTAAGCTAGATCTATGCTCAATTTCTAAGAGATGGAATTTGGTTCGAAGTTCGTTCGTTGAAAGAGAGTTAATTTTGTTTGACGAACTACTTAAAGATTCGTTGAGATGAGCGAGAAGAGTATCATTATCCATAGGCTCAGGAAATGAATGGAGAAGGATGGCTTCTTCAGAAAGATTATAAATGTCTGCGAAAATGATAAGTCAGGCAAAGAAAAATAAATGACAAAATAAAAATGAGGAAGTAATAAAAGTTTTGTACCGTAAAGTTGTTGATTAGCACTTTGAAGGGTAGAAATTTTATTATTCTGAGTAGCAGATTCAACTTCCAATTGTTGAATTATTTCGCGAAGGGCAGCAGTCTCATTTTCACTCTTCTTGCGAGATGTCGCAACTTCAACTTCTAGTTCTTTATTCTTCTCCTTAAGTTGAAGGTTTTTCTTTTCAAGGTTTTTGCGCCTTTTCTCGAGATCTGAGGCAACAACAAAGGAAGCTCTCCCAGACTATAAAGGAAGGTAAAGAAATTGTTAAGATAAGATTTATATTTGAAATCACAAAGAAATAAAGAAATATGAACATACCAAGGCACTAAGTGCATTTAATAAACTGGGAGTCATTGTCCTGGAAACTCCACAAAAAGAATCATTATCCGCTAACAGGGGGCATCGCAAATATT
Source organism: Papaver armeniacum (assembly GCA_023531295.1). Taxonomy (NCBI): domain Eukaryota; kingdom Viridiplantae; phylum Streptophyta; class Magnoliopsida; order Ranunculales; family Papaveraceae; genus Papaver; species Papaver armeniacum. The sequence goes on along the minus strand of JAJJWW010005803.1, from coordinate 724,186 downwards.
TGCGAGAGCTTCGCATGTAGTAGAAAAATGATCACCTCCCAAAACTTGCATAGAATCAGAGAAAACACTAGACAGTTGCGCCATAACAGATTCGACTGAATGATTCTCCTTCGCAAAAGAAGTGTCAACTTCATCATTATCTTCATCAGAATTTTCGCCGGTTTGGGAATCAGATTGAGAAGAGGAATAGATTTTCCATTTCTTAGAAGATGGAGCAGAAGACTTATCCTTGCGAAGAGTAATCTTATTCTTGCCTTTAGTCTTCGCAGCCTCAGAAATATCATCTTCTTCAACGCCAACCTACACACACGAATGAAGATAAGAAACAGAGGCAACAATATTGTTAAAAATAATAAGGAAAAATGTTTCTTAGTTCATCCGTGATTGAACGAAGTATCGCCAAAGTACTCGCCTTTAGATTTCTTTTGTAGCTCCTTCTCAGTTTGATGATCTGAAAAATTCGCAAGATTAGATATAAGAGGAAGTAAAGATTGTAAAATAAGTAAAAGCTAGGAAGTATACCTCTTTTGCTTTTTCGGGCCACTTAAATTCCCAAGGATGATAATTTACGACATTCGCAGGGAGTATATGGGAACCTTTTTTTTAATTAAAGTTGCAGTTATGTTTGATCACTGCGACATTCGCAGGGAGTATATGGGAACCTTTTTCGGGCCACTTAAATCCCCAGTTACGTTTGATCACTCTTTTTTTTTTTAATTAAAATTGCAGTATGCTTTTTTGACTGAGGAGGAAAAGTATAATATACTTTTGAGACGTGGACAAATCAAGGAACAAGATGTGGTGCGACAACAAGATGGCGTTTCTATTGGAGGACATATTCCGAAAAAAAAATAAAATGGTGAGATTTCTTTAGAATTTTTCAATTTATTTTGGAACCGGAAGAAGTAGTTTGAATTTTCAATTTATCTTTACAGGCAGAACCAAAAATATAGAGGGTCAACCATTCATGCTTTATTTGGTGCACGAGTTTTTCATGGCATCGTAAATTTTTTATTTTTAATAACTTTAAGAGACATTTTTTACTATTTCAAGTTCTTAGTAATTAACATAAACTTTAGATATTGATTTTAAGTAAATCTCCATTTTATATTTTTTTTCATTGGATTATTAGATTTTTTTTTATTGGATTATATATTACATTTAAAGCTATATAAGCATATAACAACTTTAACTCTAATTAAATATGCTTCCGACTATTATAGACAGGACCAACTAACACATTAATTTAAATGTACACACTACATGTTCCTTTAAATTTTCTCCACCTCCAAGGCCGTAGGCCCCGACCCCTTCTGGCTACTATGATCCAACTAATTAAACACGATATTGTGACCCGACTATTATAGACGGGACCAACTAACACACTAATTTAAATGTGAGCACTATATTTGCCTTTAAAGTTTCTCCACCGCCGGGGCCGTAGGCCCCGGCCCCTTCCGGCTACTATGATTCAACTAATTAAACACGCTACTGTGACCCGACTAACTAATACACTATAATATGATACAACTAACTAAATATTGGGACCATTTTTCTAGGACCATAAACTAAAACTACATGGGAAGATACTGACCGACCAAACAAATGAACAATAAACAAAAATTTAAAATGGCTAAGGGATTTGTCTTCGTAAATCTTTAATTAATATGAACTTTAGATATTGACTCTTTATGTAAATCTCCATATTATTATTTTTTTTCCATTGGATTATATTATATTTAAGTCATATTATTTTTTAGCTATATTATATAAGTTATTTAAGCTTGGAACACTTTTTCACAAATGGACAAGAGGTTGGTTGAGCGCCGGCCTGCGTGATACCTAATATTTATTTTATTAAGAAGATGTTAACTTTTCCAAAAGACAAGAGTAGTATCAGTACCAAGTCCATGTCAAAATAATTTTAAATACATTAATTGCATCCCAAAAACATACATAAAAATACGCAAAATCAAAATTACATGCCTATCAACGAAGATGGCCGACTAATAATACAAACACAAACAAACAAGATAACACCTCCTATGGAGGAGAGTTATTTTTTATTACCAAGCAGAAACACACTCTCAAATCCGTAAAAAAACTAGACCCCTAGCAATCCAACTTAGTAGCAATAATATTATAATTTGGCCTTTCCGAATTTACTTTGTCTGCTTCATCGTTATTCTGGAAATGCCTCGATGAAACAAAGATATGCAGGAGATTGAAAAATATTATAACGAGGAAAACCTGCATTATTCAATAACACCTTCCATTCGACTTCGTTTCTTTCTTTTCCACCTGAAGTATGAGCCATCATCACCATATCTAATATCAATCCTGTTTTATCAAATAAGCCACTTTCTTCTGGTCGCAATACATGTTCGACAATTATAACTTTTCCATTTTTCTTTTTTGTTACTGCATTATAACAGTTTTTCAAGATTTTCGTACAATCTTCGTCTGTCCAGTCATGCAATACCAACTGCAGCACACATAATGACATAAATATACCACTTCTTTTATGATCATTCTTAGTTTTTCTAGTTATATTTAAACTACCATTTTCAAGATACAATAAAAAGGACAGTCGATAGATTTGTGGGATCATGTGGCCATACAACGAAATTATCCAGGTTTAATGGAATATTTTCTCATGTTGTATAGATCGGTGTTGTATCTCTAAAATTTATCTAATAATACATACATATATATACGGGTGTGTTCTTATGAAATGATAACTGAACATTCTAGCATGGTCTTACCTTCATGATGACAGCATCAGCTTCCGGAATATCAATGAACATGTCACCACCAACATGTTTAACCCCTGGGAAATCAGGCGCTGTAGCCACCACATGTGGTAGATCAAAGTTCATACCTTGCATATGAGGATTAGCTTTAACTATCTCCGCGATCATCGTCCCGGTCCCACCACCAACATCAACAAGCAATCCTATACCATCAAATCTATCTTTGTGTTCGATCAACATCTCGTTTATCATCATCATAGTCATACATTGCATTGCACCATTAAAATTATTATTGAATTTAGGATCATTTAAAGCAAGGTCCCAAATCCCACATCCATAAGCTCTCTCAAAAGGTAACCCATTTTCTTGAATGCATTTACCCAAGTATTGCCATGGCTTTTGTAATATTGGATTCGTTTCGACTATAACCAACGGTGATAGGTCAAACTTAGAATCTTTTAGTAGCCATTTTGATGACCGAGTTAAATTGTAGACGTCTTGATTACTTTCTTGGTGAAATTGAGAAGAAAATAGACGCTTATGGACCAGGAATCGCATCACACGCGTAAGATAATCGACATTGAGTGATGATAAATTGTTTGTTTTTAAATTGTCGATGATCTCAGACATTGTGACTGGACGACTGTGAGAGTTAATAATATCGGGTATACCTAGTTCAACTACACATTTCAGTGCCATTGAATCTACAAATGCAAACATATGCTCCAATATTTCTGCCTGCCCTTTTAATCTTTCTTCTTCGGCATCCATAACTCTCACTAAATTGTGTTTATGCTTGATTGAAGAATTAAAGAGAAGGTAGAGCAGAAAGATGTGAGATTGGTTGATTTGTTCAAATCATTAACCATAAAATAACTCGCATCGTAAGATAAATATTTAGCTATGTTTTTAGAAATACTTGGTCGACATAGACAAATTTATAGGGAAAATGAGAGTGAGGGTGAAGTGAGAGAGGCTGTCAAAACACATGTAAATAGAATCAAGTGCGCGCTTATACATACATGTATTTCCGATAAAGTGATTCCTCCGTCAATGTCGCATGCACATGTGTTGTTAAATGAATCAGTAACACACGGACAAGTAAGGTTGTAAATGTCCTCTTTGATGTATTGTGGATGTCCCATATCGACATTGAAGCACCAATTATAGTCCATCTTAGAAATATTTTGAATATACTGTGGGGACCCAAAATGTCTTCGGATCGTATGTACATAATAATTTACAACAACAAAAGAAGACGATAAATTGTGATCTTCACCGAACAAATAAAATAAAAATGTAATATTTTTTTACCTCAAAGTTGTGATTCTTCGAAGAAGGATGATCAAAAACAGTTTGTTTATAGATAAGGACGCAGTCAATAACATCACCATATTCTGTCTGGATGGTTTTAATTGAGATTTTATTGAGAAGTTTTAATTTTTCATCAACCTTGGAATGTGTTTGTTTTGATGGTAACTTTTCACCTAGTACTGCTCCATAGCCTGACAACGTACGTAAATCCTAACAACAATAATGCAACTAACAAACCCATAACACACACTTTCATTTTCATCTGAGATGTACTGTAACTAGCTTCTGATCATATCTGTCACTAAGGAATGCCAAACTGAATTAAATAGTGAAAATATGATGTTGAATCATGTAATTTTATTGTCTCTTTTAGTTGAAACATTTTGTTTTGATGAACAATCTTGAGACTTCTTTTGTGTGTTTGTGTGTATTTAGTTTTATTTTTTTTGATTCAAAAATGATTTCATTGATTATTAAATAGAGCTTACATGGGATTCATGAGTAATCCATTCTTGAATGTCAAGAGGAAAACTATCTAAGAATATAAAATCAGATTTTGAGATCCTAGCTTTTTTTTGCAATTCTGTCTGCTACATTATTGGACTTTCTTTAACTGAAACACACTTCTAGTAACTAATTTTATTCAATAAAAACCTAATATCTAGAATTAAACCTTGATTCATCCAATGAACACAGAAATCAGGTTCATTAATGGATCTAACCAACACTTCACTATCAGACTGAAAAGTGACATTATTTAAATTCCTTGAAATTGTCAGTGAGACAGATTGCTTCATAGCCCTGCATTCCACCTCCTCCACTTCTATTCCTTGCCTCATTCCTCCATTAATATATTGCCATTGCACACTAAGGCAGGTACCTGTAAAATCCCTTATAATCAGTCCAATACCTCCCTGTAAGGTTTTCTTAACAAAGAGGCATCAAAATTAATTTTTAGATGACCAACATCTGGTGGTTTCCAATTCTAAATCTGCAAAGTGCTATTCAGATTAACAGAATTATTAACATTCAATTAAACAAATTTATTGATCTTTTCCAGAGAAAGCAATATGTTTGGATTATGATTCTGGAAGACCTAAACCATTAAAAGTTTGTTAATGTCTTGCCTATTTATACCTTCACTAAAGGTTAAGTTACCCACAGATAACTAAGAGATTACCCATTGCCTGAAAGAACCATGTTAAACCAATATATTTCCAACCTTAATGTTTAGAGCTAACCACACAGATCTAGCATATGGACAATTAATGAAAAAATGGTCACTAGACTCACCAGGTGATTACACATGCTACAATGTAGTTTAATTCCATGTTTATATCTAGAAAGTTTGTCTCTAGTTGACACAATATTTTTAATGCACTTCCACACAAACAATATAACCTTGTGAGGAAATTTAACCTTCCAAAGAGCTTTCCACACTTGAGGACAAAGATGTAAGATTAGTGAAGATTTTACCATACAACCAGTTAACTGCATAAACTTCAAAGTGAACGACTTCATCTTGAAAAGTAGATTTGAAATAATTCAAGAAGCCCATATCTCAACCTACTGTGATAAATTTGTTGTTCATAAATATTGGACTGGGGAAAATCTAAGAATCCTCTTAAACAATCTGGAATATCAATTCTGGTATGACAGTGTAATCAATTCTCTCCATGTTCTCGGGCTGGAAGAAGAGGTATTATTCAATATATGAGGATCTTTCCTCTTTTTCGACAAAAAAAAGAAAGAAGAGCTTTCCACACTTTAGGAGGAACATGTACAACACCTACACTAATATTAGTATGGATAGATATATAGAACATTATAGAAATTCTTCACAGAAAAGATGCCCTTCTTGTCTGGTAACCAAATAAGAGTATCATCCCCTATTGCAGGAACATTCATTTCAAGAATTTTATTATCGAATCTGAGCAAATAGATGATAAACTAGAGGCACAATCCAACTCCTAGTGCCTATAGATAATGAACTAGTGTGTGTATTTAGTTGTGCCCTGGGGACTAGACGATGAACAAAGTAGTTATTGGTTCATTGGATTGTGGAATTGAAGTTGAAAGGTAATGAATGATTTACACAGGATAAAGAGCATAAAATTACTTAAAACTATTGCAATTATTTTCCATTATTGAATCAGAATGACGCGTATAGCATGAGGTAGTGTTGCGAGTAGGATTTGAACTGTTGAAACACTGATAAGTGATATCATTATCTTTTGGTTGAGCCGAATGTCATTTTTTGCCAACTATTTTCGATTCTTTTTAATGATGAGTCTAAAAAGAAAACGATTAGTATAGATGTCGTAATGTTTTTTATGTAGTTGCATCTTTTTTGATGACTACACCCCAAGTAAATCTAAAGGTTATAAACTACTAAAACATTCATGATTCAAGATGAACAAGATGTAAAGAGCATGGAAATTCAATATTAACACAAGCATATAACGTGGTTCGGCCATGAAGACCTACATCAACGGTAAATAAGATGTTTTCTTTATTGATTATAAGGTCTTACCCTTGAAAGAGTTACAAATATCACTTAGATTTCTTACTCTCTCTCTATCTAGACCTCTCTCAGGAATTCTCTGTAGAAAGACCATCTATTATTACATAAGAAGTCCATCTCCTTCTACATGGACTGGTATTTATAGGCAAATAAGTCTCGTGAAGGTCTGGCCTCGCCGAGATACCTAAGAAAAAATCAAATAAGCTACGTAAAAAGAACTAAAAGAAAATATAAAAATAAAAGAAAAATAAATTATGAACAGAAAATAAAAAATAAATATGTACAAAATACCAATTACAATATTCCACAACCGCTCCCCGGCAGCGGCACCAAAAATTGATAGGATCCGGAGATACCTATATGTGATAACCGCAATCGCACGACGTCCAACTAGTAGACAATGGCAAGTACGGGTCGAACCCACAGGAAATACTGATAATCAATATCTCTAATATACTAACCAGCAATAATGTTTTTGGATTTTTGGAATAAAATAAACAAAGAAAATAAATAAAAAGAATTAACAAAATGCAATGAGAGAGTATCGGTAACCAGGGTCTACGGATTCCACTACCACTAGTAGAAAAGTCAACATTGATGACGTTTCAAAACTGTCATGGTATCATTTTGATGACGGTTTATGTGAAATTTATAAGCGTCACCAAAGGCAGTGTCACCATAGGGGTCATTTTATAATGACGGTTCTGAACAGTCACATAACCGTAACTATTTGACCTCCAAAATGTCATATTATATTTAAAACCGCCACTGCAAGAGATAACTATAATGGTTTTGTATAAAAAGCGTCACCTAAAGAGGGTTATTATGACGGTTTTGTAAAATATATGTCACATAATATCACCAAAGAGTGATTATCAAAAGCGCATGCATAAATAAGTACCCATCATCCTATATGTCCTTAAGTGATGACGTTTTCATGTAAGTTTTTTTTCTTGCGAAACTAAAATTATACTCCAAACTGAAATTAAATAAGAAAAAAAATTAAAAAGATGATATATTGATCATTATTGAATAACGCTTCAAAAAGAACACAAAGATAAAACCTTATTTATATAAAAGTATATCTCATCAACGCGAGTTCAAAACCTTAATACTATCCACAATTTAAATTGTACTCTGCATTGGGTTGTCTATGGATTCAATCAAGACATTTGTGAACCTCCTGTCTCTTGCACATCACAAGCAAACTTGGGGTTAGAGGAAGTGCGAATTCAATAAAACTAGAGTGACGTTGCAAGCTTATGAGAACATTCACCACTCCTGCAAGATATTTTAAAATTTTCCCTTTGTCTTTGAAGAACCCAAACAAAATTCCCTGAAGCCCAACAAAACCGGTCAGAACCCATCATAGTCTGCAAAGATATAAAATCATAATAGTAAAAACCCTAAAAAAACAAAAAATAAAAGAACTAAGGGTACCTAACAATTGTTATTCGAAGGTTCTGGCCGGAACTTCTTCATCTCTTCTCCTCAGAAAACAAAAAAAAAAATCTATCTGCAAAATCACCATCGAAGCCCAACCTAGAAAACTTGTACCTTTCGCGAATCTGCGAATGATGCTTTCCATCTCTAACATCTGATCAGCACAAGAACAAAAAAAAAAAAAAAACAACATGAAAACCTAATTCGAATTAAAATCAACATTTGAAACTAAAGGAAGAACAAGCTTTGTAATGCAAAGCTTTTTTGTTGTAATTGGATTTGTGATTACTGATGGAGGAATATCAAAACAAAGAAGTAGATAGAAGAGGAAGAGAGCCATAGCAACAGCGGGGAAGAGTTAATAGGGAATTGAACTAGGGTTTTTACTAATTGGATATATAAGTAGATGCAAATTCTTATCATAGGTAGGGAGATCTAGGGTCCTGAATTAATACATGTTTTTCTCACATGCTCCGCCGTTTTAGCAATACTGGATCCATATAGTAGTAAACTTGAAATACCGATGGATGTGAGGAAGTGAACTAGTGGGCAGCGTTGTTAAGGGTTAGGTCAGGTGCACGTTGGCAACTACATTCTCCCAATGAATATAATATGCGGAATTGGTCGCATGGTCTATTTATATATGTTTTTGTCAAGCAATATTTCAAAAAAAAAAAAAACAAATCAAATTTAAAATAGCGATTTACAACAATTTTGATAAAGAAATGCCATTATATATTTTGATATCACTCAAACTGTCATTATACAAGATAACGTGACAGTCATACATAAAGTGTCATTATTTATTACGAGCTACTGTAGCGGTATGAAAAACGTTAGTATATATCAACTACACGTGACAGTTTGGAAATGTCACCATAGCACACGTCTATTGTGACAGGTTATAGCAACCACCGTCACAGTAAGATGTTACTGTGACAGTTTAGTCAACCGTCACAACTTCTAACAAAAATTGATGAGGTTGGCCCAAGGAACCGTTAGCTAAATATGACCAATAAGTTATTGTGACACTTTTTTTAAAAACTGTCACGGTTTAAAATTTCAAACCGTCACCAAATCCCACATTTGGCCTAGTGTACTATTTCTAATTGAGTACCGAAAAGAATTCGAATTCAAAATATGCGTTTATTTCTTTGTTCAATTGCAACACCTATTATTAGTATAACTTTCGATAACAAACCCGCATCTCCTAAGTATAACACATCAAAGTTTATTATTTGAATTGTCTAAGTATAACCCATCAAATGATTTAACCTAAGTATGGATTATAAAATACTATTACAAATAAAATTGCAAAACTCGATAAATCTATGCACTTAAGCTTTTGAATCATACAAAGCTGGTGAGGCAACAACACGTATTCTTTATAAAATCAATAAACCATAATTATTGGATTTCGAAATTTAATTCACAAAGCCTAATACCAGATTATTCAAAATCGATTCAAATGTTTTAATGCTAGAAGTAGTTTTCTCCATAAACCCTAGCTACAAAAGGATTAGAGCATATCAAAGGGTTTCTTAAAACCCGTCAAAAATAAATTGATAAGAGAAAGAAAAAGCAAACGTTGTCACCGTCGTCACGCGGTGCTAAGTCGTCTTCCCCTTCTCTTGTATTCTCCTCCTCCAATAATAGGAGTTGCAGCTGTTGTTAATTGCATATTTTGCATATATTTAGTGTCGAATCCATGCTAGTATTTGCTATATTTTCTTGCGAATTATTGTATATTACTCTTGTTTTCTCTTATTTATGTTTTGCTTGGTGAATCATCCAAAAGAAGTGAATATGCACTAAATTGTGCAAAGAAAGAAGTTAGCCGCAAGCGGAGAAGGGCCAAAGACCAAGTGAAACTCATCCAAATCGAGGAGTTATTGATATCATCGTGAAGAGGACGAAAAGATGAAGCCAACGGCGAAAGAACGAGGTCAATCCGATGTCGTATGAAGAAGTTACGGGCGATTGAAGCAAAGCAAAGTTGTGAAATTGTTTATGCATAGAATTTATAATGGCACCCGTCCTTATTACTCAGGGCTGCCACCATCATATTCTTCCTTATCAAGTTATAATCCAGGCGACTACTTCAAGAAACTGGATCAGGTAACTTCCATTGGCAGTCGACGGAGATCAATGAAGTGTGGTATGGAGAATTGGATTTTGTTGCTAGCTAAGTCCGAGAGATGAAGAATGATGGTTGCTGACATTGAATTCGAACTCGAGAAGCAAAGGAATGATGATGAGATGGAGCTGTCCATTGACAGAGAAGAACTCGAGTTTGACTGGAAGGGTTGATGGTTGGCTGGATTTGTGAGCAGTGATGAGAACTCGAGCCTTCCATGGAAGCCGAGATTGATGAAGGTTGAGCTCGAAAACGAATGATGTTACTGATGATCGAGTTATAGGCTGTAATGCAGACAAGCTTGGCAATGGAAGAAATCTGTGATCGATGTAGTTGCTGCCATTATCGGCAGTAGACCATGGCAGTGTTGCTGCTGCCAATAGGATACGATAGAAGTCGAGCATAGAATGGAAAGAATGCTGCCATTGTTGGCACCGATGAATGAGTAGAGTTCATAGCTCGGAGTTTGAGAAGAAGATAATGACTGGCAGTGAGGTTTGATCGGTGATTGACTGTGAATGCCGGTAATTGATGATGCTGCTGCCATGTTGTGAAGGGGGTTATATATGCTGTAGTTCGAATCTTTGCTTGTTAGTTCGAGAATGGATGAAGCTGCAGATGATGGAAGACGAGTAGAGAACAAGACCTCAAGCCTGGCAGTGAACGTTGCTGCCATCGTTGTTTCGTAATCATTGGTGATGGGTTTAAGTTCTTTCTCAACTATGAAGAAAATAAGTGGTGCTGCTACCATTGGCAGTAATTAGGAGGTGGCGCGAGTCTGATTTCTGCCGTTGTTGACTGTGAGAACCAGTAATGGAGCCGGGTCGTCTGTGATAGTTAAAAAGAACTCGATGGTGTTGATGCGGAGCTCGAGAGGTACTTGGGGTTTTTAAGATTGCTACCATTACGGTAGTGATCATGATGATCAGGCAATGGAGTTAATGTCGTGACTATGCCATGGATAGGTGGTTTTCGGATGACTACTGCTGATGCTGGCAGTGACGAGGAAGAAGTGTTGAGTTCGAGTTTAGGTTGAAATGGTGTTGGGCTCAATATCAGGTGAAGCAAGATGGCTTCTGCCATTGGTTCTGGTGGTTAGCAAATGACTGATATTGTGACTTTGGAATCCTAGTTTGATTGGAAGAGTGGTTATAGATAAAACAAGGAGTTCGAGGAGGTGTAGCTGCTCGAAACTTGAGAGAGAAATCAGCTCGGAAACTGATATTGTTTCCGTTGATTGAATAGGTTGGATTGAGATGATTAGGCGGTGGTTCTAGAGATCGGATAAACAAGGAATCATTGCTACGCGCTGGTGAAGATTGGGTAATATTTAGAAGTCAAAGCTTGGGCGAGAATTGGGGTTTTGATAAGATTTCTCATTTGCAAAACAAATCACCAGGTGAGACTATTGCCGTTGATTTTGAAGATGAACGGTGGATGATAAACACGAGTTTAGGGTTTGAATCGGCTAAGGAGAGCTGAGTGTTTATCAGATTCGAAATTTCAGCTACAAAAAGCTATAAATAGAGGGTCGAATAGACAGCAGAACACATCTCCTCAACCGAGTTCATACACACAACATGTTCGAAAGAATTCCTGAAAGAAAAAAGAGGTGTTCTACATCAAAACAAGAGAAAAAGCTAGGAGCAAGGAATTAGGGTTTACCCCTTAGGGGGAAACCTTGGTATTTTGTAACGTATTTTCTTCTCATATTTCATATATTTTTCATGGGTTTTAGTAAACTCATGTGTAACTAATTCTATTGATTGATGATGAATTCAATTTTCTAACGTGAAGCTTTATTAGTTATATAAATCTATTCGAAGTTTTATCATCTAATGATTGTGTTTTCTATAATTAGGGTTTATAATTGATTTCTAGATTGTTCAAGTGTACAATTGGATTATTCTATTGATCATTCTATTGCTAGTAGAGAGTTGGAGTGATCCGTAATTGTCGTGCATCTCCTACACATGTAGAGAACGTGAGACCTTGCAGAGGGATTCTATGAAGCAATCATGTGTGAAGACAACACCAGTAAGTGAACCGAGCGTACTGAGTTGAACTGCTGGGATCAAACCTACATTCACAAAGCTTAAAACGTTCGATTGAGTTACAACTTGTAAGCGTACCTCAAGGAGGCTCAGTTGGATAGAATCCAGTGGCTAAGCGTACTTGTTATCCAGTGATACGAGGAGTTTTGGGGATAGCTAAACGTACCTGCAATCCTATGGTTGGTGATGAATGGTTCTAATGAAGATAGATAAGTATACTAATCCAGTTATCGCTTGGTAACGGCGAAGGATTCCTTGATCATCTCTTTCTTTTATTTGTTATTCTCTCTATTTTACTTTAATCAAACAATCCCCCTTGTCTTTTATTATTTTGCTGAACCAAATACATATCAAGTACACAGCTCTCTATGGGAACGATCCTTACTACCGCTATATTATTTATTTAATTAGTGGGAAATATCTTGATTAATTTGTTGTGGTTACGACACGCATCAAATTTTGGCGCCGTTGCTGGGGAGCGGTTGTTAATTGATTTGTTATTTGTTTATATTGTTTTTGTTTTTAGATTTTTTCTTTTGTTCTTGTGAGTCGTCATGTTTCCTTACGGACATAACATGTACGGAGTACAAGACCAATCATCATATTATAGTGGTAATAAATTTGGATTTCAATCTCATTCATGTAATAACTACCAACCATACCCTACGGAGCCTTATGGATACTCTCATACATATCAACAACCTTATGACGGGTATGTAAGTTAGCAATCAAAGGGATGGGAGGATAGTAATGCTTCTGATCAGTTGTTTTCTAGTAATGTGCAGATGACAGAGAGTGTGGAAGGACATACTCCTCTTTATCATGTTCTTTCGTCATTTATGTCAAAAGAAGAGATACGGTCTGAACTTTCCATCGTGAATAATGGCGGAAAATGAATTAATATCAAAAAACTTTCTAAACAATATGATCAGTTAGAAGAAGCCGGAGCATCAGAAAAGACTCTCGAAGAAATTAACAAGGTAATACGAGAGGAACTTCAACGTCGTTGGGATATTGAAGATTATGAGGTTGACGAAGACTCTGATGAAGATGAGCAACCTTTGGAAAATCCTTGCAATAATGGTAATGTTATTTCAACTCCGGATCATAATAACGATCACTCGCCTATTCAAAGGGAGGAGAATGGATATGACATACTCGTTGTTATAAATGGTGTAACGTACTCAAACAATAATTTTAAGATTTGCACCAATGAACTAGACTTTCTAGGAGATGATTCTGATTCCGATGATGAGGTTGTTGAAGAAATAGAGATTGAGAATGAAATCAAATTGGTTGAAGTTGTGGAAGACCCAATTGAGATATCCAAGGATTATAATGATGCTGAGATTTTGATAGAAGCACAAACTGACGAAGAATAGATAAACAGTTTGATAGAGGACCACGATACTCACGAGGTAAATAATTCATTGCAATTCTTTAAGAATGATGAGGATCCTGTAATACGAGAGATTGTGGAAGGTTTGTCTAATCCTTTGCATATTTCTAAATCTTTTGACCGACATCACTTAGGATTGGAGTTGTGTGCTTCTACAGTTTCAAAGGATTATTTTGCTTCTAAGTATCTACCACTTGATGTGTTTGATTCTAGCAATGTGCAGGTTCACCGAGACGAACCTATAGAAGTTTCCTTATTTTATGTTCTCTATCCACTTCCGAGTATAGAAAGGACTAAGTGTGGGGGAAACTTTCAAGCTATAAAAATTTCATTATTCATATATTATGCTAATCATTGTGTGAAGTTGTTACTAGAATTGCAGATTATTTTCTCTCGGCAGACTACCGTATTTTCGATTGTTGGTATATGGACGATAACAAGAGAGTCGGGCTGACGACTTTAAACCAAGCGCTAAATGGGAGGCAACCCATAGGTTTTGTATCTTAAACCCTTTTATTTTTTGTTTTTATTGTTTTCATATCATGTTTGCATCCCCATGTTTAATTTCATTGAGTCTATAATCTATTTTAGAAGAAAATTAAGACGAATACCTTTTCGTCAGATAAATTTAGACTGCACGTAGTTCAGTCTAGAGACCATAACTGTCAGACCGTTTATCGAAACATAGTGCCCTTTTGACACTGTGTAGAAAAAACGTAGATGAACAACTTTTGTGAAATGGATTTTTTCCAAATTCCTTACCAATTTGTACAGTTTTTGCATTGTATCTGCCGTTATGTCAAAATTCAGAATTTTTGGTTTTACACATTGAGGACAATGTGAAGTTTAAGTGTGGGGGAGTCTTTTGCATATAGAGTTTTTAGCCTTTTTGAGTCAAAATTTTCAATTTCTTTGTATATATTTGAATAAAACCTCCAACTTGTAGAGATTTTAGCGTCACTAGATACTTCTAGGTATGTTTACATAGAGAATTCTGGCCGACATAACTGAACTTGGAAGTGTTAGGGAACTACATTCGGATTTCTTACGAATTGGAGTGTTAAATAATGGATTTAATCATGCCGGTGATGCAAATTAGGAGAAGGGAGAAATGCATTATTAGAGTTGCTGATCAATCATTGGTGGAGACTACCTATTTTCAAATCAACAGAGGCACCAGACCAAATTTTCTTAGTAGCTGACTAAAGAGCTTTCTTTTGAGTGTGTGTCACCGTACGTTAATTCCGGGTAGAATGGTGATCTACCCAACTTAACACTATTTTTGATCTCTTGAGTGCTAATTTTGTCAATCATGAGGGTGACGTCTATAGATGAAAACCACCTTCTTGTAGTTTGATTTGCAGTTAGCACCATTCTCTCTCTCGCCAATAACAGGTCCACAGAAACACCATCATCATCAACAAGGGATCGACATCAAAATCTACAAGGAAAGTTGAAGAAGTTTGAGGTTTACAAGCAACAATATAAGGAAAAGCAAATTTCATTTCCAAGTAAAGCAACATACAATGAGCAAATTTTTATATACATGTTGAAGACTTACACATAAGGAACGGAATTATATATCCAAGTATGAAGACTTATTTACAAGAGAGAAGAAAATCAAAAGATAAGAGTTATTGAAGTTTATGATACGAACACAATACAAGTTGTGAAGAACAAAGTGGTAAAGTACTTCTTTCATGGCCATGATAATTTTAATTTCGTTATTATTTTTGTAGTTGCAATCTTTTTATCAAAAAAAAAATAAATACAAAAAGATTGCATTTAGGTTGTTATTTGTTCAATAAGGCCATGGAGAAGAAAAATATATAAAGAAGTTTCAAGCAACAAGGAATTTGAGGAAAAGACTAGCAAATTGTCAAATTTTACGAAGTTCAAGAGTTTATCATCAACACCAAGACCGAAGACCAAAAAGATGAAGAAGATGAGCCAAGGAAGACGTTTCTATTGGATCAGAATGAGTGGTGTTATCATCATTGCAATCGGATGTGAAGGCTGTAAGTACTCTCATCCTCGATGATAGTGGTTGATTTCCTTTCTTAGAGATCATCAGAAAAAAAGTCTTTTATTTTCCACAATTTTGTGGAGTCTCCAGAAATTATTTCGGAAGGTTTCCTTCCCACCATTCAACGTGTGTAGGATTTCTCTCTTCATTCCTACCTGCACACATGTGAGACCCATAAAAAGGCCATCTTTTTGAGTGCAATTATCATAAAATCCTTTTAAGTGAGGCAGAAGTCGAGGCGAAATGCTTATTGATCGCTCTAAAACACGCAATCTCTTATTATGGTGTGGTTATTTCTTACTCAAGATTTAAGAATGAATATGTTCTTTGGTATTTCTAACTTCTTATTACTAGCATCCAGAAACTCTATGTCCTCATAGCTCTTTGGATGCCTGGGAAGCTGGAACGCTTTGAAGTTGGAGCAGGTTTTATGGGTATATCTTTGGTAAACCCTCACGAGACTATAACTCGTCCACTAGAGACACCTAGGGGTTTAAAGGCCTGTTGCACATTCTAAGGGCAACCGTATCCTCGACGACACGGAGTTGTTGTATTTTAGATAGTTTGCTCGAGGACTAGCAAAAGCCAAGTGTGGGGGAATTTGTTAAGTGCATATTTTGCATATATATAGTGTCGAATCCATGCTAGTATTTTCTATATTTTCTTGCGAATTATTGTATATTACTCTTGTTTTCTCTTATTTATGTTTTGCTAGGTGAATCATCCAAAAGAAGTTAATATGCACTTAATTGTGCAAATAAAGAAATTAGCCGCAAGCAGAGAAGGGCCAAAGATCAAGTGAAAACTCATCCAAATCGAGGATTTCTTGATATCATCGTGAAGAGGACGAAAAGACGAAGCCAACGGCGAAAGAACGAGGTCAATCCGATGTCGTATGAAGAAGTTACGAGCGATTGAAGCAAAGCAAAGTTGCGAAATTGTTTACGCACATAATTTATAATGGCACCCGTCCTTATTACTCAGGGCTACCACCATCATATTCTTCCTTATCAAGTTATTATCCACGCGACTACTTTAAGAAACTGGATCAGGTAACTGCCAGTAGACCATGGCAGTGTTGCTGCTGCCAATAAGATACGATAGAAGTCGAGCATATAATGGAAAGAATGCTGCCATTGTTGGCAGCGATGAAGGAGTAGAGTTCAGAGCTATGAGTTTGAGAAGAAGACAATGACTGGCAGTGAGGTTTGATCGGTGATTGACTGTGAATGCGGTAATTGATGATCTTCTTTGCCATCTTTGTGAAGGGGGTTATATATCTTGTAGTTCGAATCTTTGGTTGTTAGTTCGAGAATGGATGAAGCTGCAGATGATGGAAGACGAGTAGAGCACAAGACCTCAAGCCTGGCAGTGAACGTTGCTGCCATCGTTGTTTCGTAATCATTGGTGATGGGTTTAAGTTCTTTCTCAACTATGAAGAAAATAAGTGGTGCTGCTACCATTGGCAGTAATTAGGAGGTGGCGCGAGTCTGATTTCTGCCGTTGTTGACTGTGAGAACCAGTAATGGAGCTGGTCGTCTGTGATAGTTAAAAAGAACTCGATGGTGTTGATGGAGCTCGAGAGGTACTGGGGTTTTTAAGATTGCTACCATTACGGTAGTGATCATGATGATCAGGCAATGGAGTTAATGTCGTGACTATGCCATGGATAGGTGGTTTTCGGATGACTACTGCTGATGCTGGCAGTGACGAGGAAGAAGTGTTGAGTTCGAGTTTAGGTTGAGCTGGTGTTGGGCTTGATATCAGGTGAAGAAAAATGGCTTCTGCCATTGGTTCTGGTGGTTAGCAAATGACTGAGATTGTGACTTTGGAATCCTAGTTTGATTGGAAGAGTGGTTATAGATAAAACAAGGAGTTCGAGGAGGTGTAGCTGCTCGAAACTTGACAGAGAAATCAGCTCGGAAACTGATATTGTTTCCGTTGATTGAATAGGTTGGATTGAGATGATTAGGCGGTGGTTCTAGAGATCGGATAAACAAGGAATCATTGCTACGTGCTGGTGAAGATTGGGTAATATTTAGAAGTCAAAGCTTGGGCGAGAATTCAGGGTTTTGATAAGATTTCTCGCTGCAAAACAGTCACCAGGTGAGACTTTTGCCGTTGATTTTGAAGATGAACGGTGGATGATAAACACGAGTTTAGGGTTTGAATCGGCTAAGGAGAGCTAAGTGTTTATCAGATTCGAAATTCCAGCTACAAAAAGCTATAAATAGAGGGTCGAATAGACAGCAGAACACATCTTCTCAACCGACTTCATACACACAACATGTTCGACAGAATTCCTGAAAGAAAAAAAAGGTGTTCTACATCAAAACAAGAGAAAAATCTAGGAGCAAGGAATTAGGGTTTACCCCTTAGGGGGAAACCTTGGTATTTTGTAACGTATTTTCTTCTCATATTTCATATATTTTTCATGGGTTTTAGTAAACTCATGTGTAACTAATTCTATTGATTGATGATGAATTCAATTTTCTAACGTGAAGCTTTATTAGTTATATAAATCTATTCGAAGTTTTATCATCTCATCGATTGTGTTTTCTATAATTAGGGTTTATGATTGATTTCTAGATTGTTCAAGTGTACAATTGGATTATTCTATTGATCATTCTATTGCTAGTAGAGAGTTGGAGTGATCTGTAATTGTCGTGCATCTCCTACATATGTAGAGAACGTGAGACCTTGCAGAGGGATTCTGTGAAGCAATCATGTGTGAAGACAACACCAGTAAGTGAACCGAGCGTACTGAGTTGAACTGCTGGGATCAAACCTACATTCACAAAGCTTAAAACGTTCGATTGAGTTACAACTTGTAAGCGTACCTCAAGGAGGCTCAGTTGGATAGAATCCGGTGGCTAAACGTACTTGTTATCCAGTGATACGAGGAGTTTTGGGGATAGCTAAACGTACCTGCAATCCTATGGTTGGTGATGAATGGTTCTAATGAAGATAGATAAGTATACTAATCCAGTTATCGCTTGGTAACGGCGAAGGATTCCTTGATCATCTCTTTCTTTTATTTGTTATTCTCTCTATTTTACTTTAATCAAATAATCCCCCTTGTCTTTTATTATTTTGCTGAACCAAATACATATCAAGTACACAGCTCTCTGTGGGAACGATCCTTACTACCGCTATATTATTTATATATTTAATTAGTGGGAAATATCTTGATTAATTTGTTGTGGTTACGACACGCATCAAATTTTGGCGCCGTTGCTGGGGAGCGGTTGTTAATTGATTTGTTATTTGTTTATATTGTTTTTGTTTTTAGATTTTTTCTTTTGTTCTTGTGAGTCGTCATGTTTCCTTACGGACATAACATGTACGGAGTACAAGACCAATCATCATATTATAGTGGTAATAAATTTGGATTTCAATCTCATTCATGTAATAACTACCAACCATACCCTACGGAGCCTTATGGATACTCTCATACATATCAACAACCTTATGACGGGTATGTAAGTTAGCAATCAAAGGGATGGGAGGATAGTAATGCTTCTGATCAGTTGTTTTCTAGTAATGTGCAGATGACAGAGAGTGTGGAAGGACATACTCCTCTTTATCATGTTCTTTCGTCATTTATGTCAAAAGAAGAGATACGGTCTGAACTTTCCATCGTGAATAATGGCGGAAAATGAATTAATATCAAAAAACTTTCTAAACAATATGATCAGTTAGAAGAAGCCGGAGCATCGAAAAGACTCTCGAAGAAATTAACAAGGTAATACGAGAGGAACTTCAACGTCGTTGGGATATTGAAGATTATGAGGTTGACGAAGACTCTGATGAAGATGAGCAACCTTTGGAAAATCCTTGCAATAATGGTAATGTTATTTCAACTCCGGATCATAATAACGATCACTCGCCTATTCAAAGGGAGGAGAATGGATATGACATAATCGTTGTTATAAATGGTGTAACGTACTCAAACAATAATTTTAAGATTTGCACCAATGAACTAGACTTTCTAGGAGATGATTCTGATTCCGATGATGAGGTTGTTGAAGAAATAGAGATTGAGAATAAAATCAAATTGGTTGAAGTTGTGGAAGACCCAATTGAGATAGCCAAGGATTATAATGATGCTGAGATTTTGATAGAAGCACAAACTGACGAAGAATAGATAAACAGTTTGATAGAGGACCACGATACTCACGAGGTAAATAATTCATTGCAATTCTTTAAGAATGATGAGGATCCTGTAATACGAGAGATTATGGAAGGTTTGTCTAATCCTTTGCATATTTCTAAATCTTTTGATCGACATCACTTAGGATTGGAGTTGTGTGCTTCTACAGTTTCAAAGGATTATTTTGCTTCTAAGTATCTACCACTTGATGTGTTTGATTCTAGCAATGTGCAGGTTCACCGAGACGAACCTATAGAAGTTTCCTTATTTTATGTTCTCTATCCACTTCCGAGTATAGAAAGGACTAAGTGTGGGGGAAACTTTCAAGCTATAAAAATTTCATTATTCATATATTATGCTAATCATTGTGTGAAGTTGTTACTAGAATTGCAGATTATTTTCTGGGAAGACTACCAGATTTTCTGATTGTTGGTATATGGACGATAACAAGAGAGTCGGGCTGACGACTTTAAACCAAGCGCTAAATGGGAGGCAACCCATAGGTTTTGTATCTTAAACCCTTTTATTTTTTGTTTTTATTGTTTTCGTGTCATGTTTGCATCCCCATGTTTAATTTCATTGAGTCTATAATCTATTTTAGAAGAAAATTAAGACGAATACCTTTTCGTCAGATAAATTCAGACTGCACGTAGTTCAGTCTAGAGACCATAACTGTCAGACCGTTTATCGAAACATTGTGCCCTTTTGACACTGTGTAGAAAAAACGTAGATGAACAACTTTTGTGAAATGGATTTTTTCCAAATTCCTTACCAATTTGTACAGTTTTTGCATTGTATCTGCCGTTACGTCAGAATTCAGAATTTTTGGTTTTACACATTGAGGACAATGTGAAGTTTAAGTGTGGGGGAGTCTTTTGCATATAGAGTTTTTAGCCTTTTTGAGTCAAATTTTTCAATTTCTTTGTATATATTTGAATAAAACCTCCAACTTGTAGAGATTTTAGCGTCACTAGCATACTTCTAGGTATGTTTACATAGAGAATTCTGGCCGACATAACTGAACTTGGAAGTGTTAGGGAACTACATTCGGATTTCTTACGAATTGGAGTGTTAAATAATGGATTTAATCATGCCGGTGATGCAAATTAGGAGAAGGGAGAAATGCATTATTAGAGTTGCTGATCAATCATTGGTGGACACTACCTATTTTCAAATCAACAGAGGCACCAGACCAAATTTTCTTAGTAGCTGACTAAAGAGCTTTCTTTTGAGTGTGTGTCACCGTACGTTAATTCCGGGTAGAATGATGATCTACCCAACTTAACACTATTTTTGATCTCTTGAGTGCTAATTTTGTCAATCATGAGGGTGACGTCTATAGATGAAAACCACCTTCTTGTAGTTTGATTTGCAGTTAGCACCATTCTCTCTCTCGCCAATAACAGGTCCACAGAAACACCATCATCATCAACAAGGGATCGACATCAAAATCTACAAGGAAAGTTGAAGAAGTTTGAGGTTTACAAGCAACAATATAAGGAAAAGCAAATTTCATATCCAAGTAAAGCAACATACAATGAGCAAATTTTTATATACATGTTGAAGACTTACACATAAGGAACGGAATTATATATCCAAGTATGAAGACTTATTTACAAGAGAGAAGAAAATCAAAAGATAAGAGTTATTGAAGTTTATGATACGAACACAATACAAGTTGTGAAGAACAAAGTGGTAAAGTACTTCTTTCATGGCCATGATAATTTTAATTTCGTTATTATTTTTGTAGTTGCAATCTTTTTATCAAAAAAAAAAAAATACAAAAAGATTGCATTTAGGTTGTTATTTGTTCAATAAGGCCATGGAGAAGAAAAATATATAAAGAAGTTTCAAGCAACAAGGAATTTGAGGAAAAGACTAGCAAATTGTCAAATTTTACGAAGTTCAAGAGTTTATCATCAACAGCTGAAGACCGAAGACCAAAAAGATGAAGAAGATGAGCCGAAGGAAGACGTTTCTATTGGATGCTGTAAGAGTGGTGTTATCATCATTGCAATCGGATGTGAAGGTGGTATGTACTCTCATCCTCGATGATAGTGGTTGATTTCATTTCTTAGAGATCATCAGAAAAAAAGTCTTTTATTTTCCTCAATTTTGTGGAGTCTCCAGAAATTATTTCGGAAGGTTTCCTTCCCACCATTCAACGTGTGTAGGATTTCTCTCTTCATTCCTACCTGCACACATGTGAGACCCATAAAAAAGCCATCTTATTGAGTGCAATTATCATAAAATCCTTTTAAGTGAGGCAGAAGTCGAGGCGAAATGCTTATTGATCGCTCTAAAACACGCAATCTCTTATTATGGTGTGGTTATTTCTTACTCAAGATTTAAGAATGAATATGTTCTTTGGTATTTCTAACTTCTTATTACTAGCATCCGAAACTCTATGTCCTCATAGCTCTTTGGATGCCTGGGAAGCTGGAACGCTTTGAAGTTGGAGCAGGTTTTATGGGTATATCTTTGGTAAACCCTCACGAGACTATAACTCGTCCACTAGAGACACCTAGGGGTTTAAAGGCCTGTTGCACATTCTAAGGGCAACCGTATCCTCGACGACACGGAGTTGTTGTATTTTAGATAGTTTGCTCGAGGACTAGCAAAAGCCAAGTGTGGGGGAATTTGTTAAGTGCATATTTTGCATATATATATTGTCGAATCCATGCTAGTATTTTCTATATTTTCTTGCGAATTATTGTATATTACTCTTGTTTTCTCTTATTTATGTTTTGCTAGGTGAATCATCCAAAAGAAGTTAATATGCACTTAATTGTGCAAAGAAAGAAGTTAGCCGCAAGCGGAGAAGGGCCAAAGAGCAAGTGAAAACTCATCCAAATCGAGGATTTCTTGATATCATCGTGAAGAGGACGAAAAGGCGAAGCCAACGGCGAAAGAACGAGGTCAATCCGATGTCGTATGAAGAAGTTACGAGCGATTGAAGCAAAACAAAGTTGCGAAATTGTTTACGCACATAATTTATAATGGCACCCGTCCTTATTACTCAGGGCTGCCACCATCATATTCTTCCTTATCAAGTTATAATCCACGCGACTACTTCAAGAAACTGGATCAGGTAACCGCCAGTAGACCATGGAAGTGTTGCTGCTGCCAATAAGATACGATAGAAGTCGAGCATAGAATGGAAAGAATGCTGCCATTGTTGGCAGCGATGAAGGAGTAGAGTTCAGAGCTCGGAGTTTGAGAAGAAGACAATGACTGGCAGTGAGGTTTGATCGGTGATTGACTGTGAATGCCGGTAATTGATGATGCTGCTGCCATGCTGTGAAGGGGGTTATATATGCTGTAGTTCAAATCTTTGCTTGTTAGTTCGAGAATGGATGAAGTTGCAGATGATGGAAGACGAGTAGAGAACAAGACCTCAAGCCTGGTAGTGAACGTTGCTTCAATCGTTGGTCGGATCCGTAGTCATTGGTGATGGGTTTAAGTTCTGTCTCTACTATGAAGAAAAGAAGTGGTGCTGCTACCATTGGCAGTAATGAGGAGATGGCGCGAGTCTAATTTCTGCCGTTGTTGAATGTGAGAACCAATAATGGAGTTGGTCGTCTTTGATAGTTAAAAAGAACTCGATGGTATTGATGGAGCTCGAGAGGTACTGGGGTTTTTAAGATTGCTACCATTACGGTAGTGATCATGATGATCAGGAAATGGAGTTAATGTCATGACCATGCCATGGATAGGTGGTTTGCGGATGACTACTGGTGATGCTGGCAGTGACGAGGAAGAAGTGTTGGGATCGATATCAGGTGAAGCAAGATGGCTTCTGCCATTGGTTCTGGTGGTTAGCAAATGACTGGGATTATGACTTTGGAATCCTAGTTTGATTGGAAGAGTGGTTATAGATAAAACAGGAAGTTTGAGGAGGTGTAGCTGCTCGAAACTTGAGAGAGAAATCAGCTCGGAAACTGATATTGTTGCCGTTTATTGAATAGGTTGGATGGAGATGATTAGGAGGTGGTTCTGGAGATCGAATAAACAAGGAATCATTGCTACGCACTGGTGAAGATTGGGTAATATTTAGAAGTCAAAGCTTGGGAGAGAATTCAGAGTTTTGATAAGTTTTCTTGCTGCAAAATAGTCACCAGGTGAGACTTTTGCCGTTGATTTTGAAGATGAACGATGGATGATAAACACGAGTTTAGGGTTTGAGTCGGCTAAGGAGAGATGGGTGTTTATCATATTCGAAATTTCATCTACAAAAAGCTATAAATAGAGGGTCGAATAGACAACAGAACACATCTCCTCAACCCGAGTTCATACACACAACCTGTTCGAAAGAATTCCTAAAAGAGAAAAGAGGTGTTCTACATCAAAAGAAGAGAAGAAGCTAGGAGCAAGGAATTAGGGTTTACCCCTTAGGGGGAAACCTTGGTATTTTGTAACGTATTTTCTTCTCATATTTCATATATTTTTCATGGGTTTTAGTAAACTCATGTGTAACTAATTCTATTGATTGAGGATGAATTCAATTTTCTAATGTGAAGCTTTATTAGTTATATAAATCTATTCGAAGTTTTATCATCTCATCGATTGTGTTTTCTATAATTAGGGTTTATGATTGATTTCTTGATTGTTCAAGTCCACATAAATTTCAGCTACAAATCTTCAGCAATTCGCACACAAACTCAATCACAACACCACCAGTTATCCTCGGATCACCATATTCTCCAAACCTTCTTCCACTGTTTGAATTGTCGAAACATCTCCCAATTTTGGTTGATATACGAACCAGAAAATATGTTGTCTCTGTTACTGGAAGAAATCTCCATCAAATCCTCATGATTCGAACACTAACCAAATCCCTTTTCTCTTGAATAGAAATGGAGATGCTGCTGCAGTAAGATGAAGCCACGTCCCAATCTATCTTCTTTAATCCACTAGGGTTCACCCTGCCTCTCTGATAGTTGGTTATTAGCTGATTTCGCTGCAAACGCCATTTAGCTTCGCATTTTAGCCGTTTTTGACAATAGTGATCGAATTGCTTGTACTTTCTACAAAAGCACTAAAATAGTGTTATTATTAAAAATATTGAGTCCTAGCTCATATAAATATGGGTGTAAAATATAGCTCTAACGTGCTTATCTCCAGTCGTCAGAGTGGTTTTGGTGTTTATTCTGTCTGTGGTGGTTTCTGATATTGCTAAGGGTTAAATCGCTTATGCCTCGATCGGGCGGGATAAGCTTTTCTTGTGTCGCCGAGAGCGAGCTTCGGATGGAACTAAGTGGGTTGCTCCTGGAAAGGCATAATCAAGATGCTCCTGCGGTGTATTTTTAATGTTGAGAGTTTATTTAACTCGTTTAATGTATATGTCCTCCTGTTATAACTGAGGAGAATGATACTTGTAGTTTTTAAAGTACCTATTGACAAAAGAATTTTATTGTTGAGTTATTTCATTCGATGTGTTCGCATTAGTGGATCTGAGGTGTTGTAACATATACGGTTGGTCCAGCCATGGGTGACAAAGCCAAAGAGTGATGAATTCCTTAATTGGATAGGTTATCTCTTACAGTGTTGTACTTAGAGTATAGTGTATTCCCTTCTCGCCTTTGTTCTGACGCCTGTATTGGCTTGGTTTTTAATAGTGCCCAGTTTAGGTTACACTTGCCCCATGATTAAGTGATTATTTGTTAGAGTCACTTTTTTGTCAACCATTGTTTGGAGGGCGATATCTCGGTCAAGTGAGTCTTGCCTTAGTCAAAGGTAAGTACCTTGATTCTGGATATCTCTTGTTATGACAGGATATCATCAGATTCATGATCGTGATGGAATTACCTTAGGTCTATTTTCCTCTCAGGTAGCTTAGGGTATCCCCCACGTCATCTTGCCTCAATGTTCTAGATGGCATTGCCTTAGGTCTGTGTCCGTCTCGGGAAGCTTAGGTATTTATTACCCGCATCATTCGGTGTAGAATGGAAGGTGTGGCTAACACCGTAACATGCTCTGGATGGTCTTTCGTTAAAATTTAGATGTGGTATGATTATGCTACATGTAAGTACAAATAAATAATTAAAATGGAAAAGTAAAGCGAAAAGTTAAGGCAAAGAAAAAATTGCAAGGAAAAAATAAACTAAAAATTCAAAGCAAATGAAGTGTGCACACAAAAGGATTAATTTTATTATCTTCAAAAGAGGTTTTATAAGCCCTTAGTACATTCAGGTAAGGTACTATGACCTTTTACAAGTATGGATTCGAGTCATATTTTCATATTTTATCTTCCAAAGCAATAAGTTGTTTAGGCATTTTATTGCTTAAGGTATTTGATGTTCCAGGGGCGATGTAGTTCTTCCCCATTGGGCTTGAGCAATCTGTATGCCCGTCACCTTCCTTAGCGATGACTGCAAGTGGTCCTTCCCAGATGGGAGCAAACTTTCCCGATTCGCGCTGGTATGGAGGGATCTTGCGCCAGACTTAATCTCCTAGGCTAAATTGCCTATGATGAACACGCTTATTGTATTCTCGGGCTAGTCTTTTGTGGTAATTTTATATCCTTTCAAGGGATATTTCCAGTTTGGAGAGTATCATGTCCGAGGTGAGGTTTTTCTCCCAAGCCTCGGTCTTAGTCGTGGGGATCATTGCTTCGGTTGGAATGATCGCTTCTGTGCCATAGGTTAGAGCGAAGGGTATCATTCATGTTGCTTCCCTTCGAGTGGTTCGATAGGCCCAGAGTACATTGTGTAGTTTCTTGCACTAGCTATCCCCATGTCCATCAAGCTTCTTTTTAAGCATGTCGGCTATGGTTTTGTTAATAGCCTCTGCCTGGCCATTTCTCTCGGGGTAGATGGGGGTGGATTTGTTTTTCCTTATTTTGAAACAGTTAAAAAGAAGGTCGATGTTTTTTCCTCGGAGTTGGGCCCCATTGTCTGATACGATGGCGGCTGGGATACCGAAACGACATATAATGTGTTCAAAGAGGAACTTAAAGACATCGTGGTCTCTAATGTGTTTAAGGGCCGAGGCCTACACCCGTTTGGTGAAGTAATCAGTGGCGACAATTAAGTATTCACTCTGCCATGTTCCTGCTCGCAGGGGTCCGATGATGTCTACTCCCCACTTGGCAAATGGCCAGAGGTTGAGGGCAGATTTTAGGTCCATTGAAAGGGCGTGCCTTCTTTTGCCGAAATTTTGGCATTCTAAACAGGACTTCACCATTTGTTTTGAGTCCTCGTTCATGCGAGGCCAAGTAACCTTGCATCCTTGCTTTGTGAGCCAGAGATCTTCCTCCGCTATGGTTTAAAACGAAACCATAGTGTATTTCTTTTAGTATGTCGTGCCCCTCGGCGAAGGAAATGCATCTAAACAGAGGTCCGAGGTATGATTGTTTGTATAACACGTCATCCCTGAGCTGGTAGTTTCCCGACCGGGATATTATTTTGTGTGCAAGCTGTTGGTCGCTTGGGAGATCACCATTGGTTAGGTATTTTATGATCGGGGTTCTCCAATCGTCTTCGAGCAGTGCCTCGTTTGGACCCATTGTGCCTACATTAAGGATTTCCATATCTCCTTCTATGGGTATGGAAGGGAGTATTACTCTCTCGATTCTGACGTGGGTAAACTCCGGATCTTTTGTCATAGAGGCTATGAATGCCAAAGCGTCCGCGTTCCCATTGTTATTCCTGTTTAGGTGTCGGAACGTGATGTTTGGTATCTGTTTGATGTAATGCTTTGCGAGCTAAAGATATCGCTGCAAATATGCATCAGAGGCTTGATATGTCCAGTCTATTTGTTGGACAATGAGCTGTGAGTCACTTGTGAGTCTCACTTCGGTAATGCCGAGTGCAATTATTACTCTAAGGGTATGTATGACTGCCTCGTATTCAATTATGTTATATATACTAGTGGAAAATGGGTGTTTAACTACCCTCATTAGAGACCCTCATTGACCGTAGTTAGACCGTTGACCAGACATAACGGTCTCTGATATGATAAAAAAATGGAAAAAATCTGAGAGCTTAATAAACAGTATTTTTATAATAAAATTTATTTACCATCTTATCCCTCATAGAACTACCGATTCCATAACCCTGATCATAGTCTCGGGATCGAAACTAATTGATCTAACGGCTAGAATTAAGATACCCTTATTCTCTTTATTAAAACCAGAAATAAGTTATCCATTACTCTCTCTCTTCTCTACTCGTTTCCCTTCACTATTTTTTCTCTGGTCTCTCCGCCTTCAACTCACCACTTCCATCACCCCCACTGAACAATAGATCAGCATACTCCACTTCCATCACCACCACAACAATACCTTTTCCTTCATCTTCTTGATTGATTTAGTTTGTATTCTCAAAATCATCGAAACACACAAAAAACCTAGAATACAAATTTGTATTGATTCTCAAAACCTAATCTTCCTTTTTTATCATCAGATTCAGAAAACCCTAACTTTCTCTTTCGAAAATCAACAGGTATAAACCTTAATTTTTCTAATATCTCACCTGTCTCTACTATCGATCTCTGAATTCTTATCTATATTATCTATTTTTAGAGATTTGCACTTCACTTTTGATTAATTGTGTTATGTCTGTGCAGATTGTTTAAGAGGATAAACAATTTTAGATGTTCCTTACAAGGTGAGAAGAAAAAAACCCCTTTATTTTTAAAATCTAGGGTTTTAATAAAATCTGTTTATTTTCGAGGTTTTTGATTTTTTTGGGGATTTCTTTCTGTTCGTGGTATTGATTTTGCTGATTTTTATTTTTAATCCTTGCATTTCTTGATTTCTTTAAGACAGAAAGTTTTGTGTTATATTTTTGGTTATAAACCCTTCATATTGACTTTTCTGATATTTTTTACAACATTGCAGATACAAAATACTATTATTGCTGCTCAATCTCAGGTGATTCAATGCATGTCCCCATTTATTCTTAGTTGAAGATTTAGATAGTTTCCAGTTTTCTTATTGATTTTCTACATTTTTTTTTATCTGTGTTGCAAGTGGATTCTTAGTTTGCAGGACAATTTGGAGATGCTTGGTAACTTGTCCTTTCAAAATTACTTCAAAACTCAATCTATCCGATTGTCAAATTTAATCCTTCTCAGAGTATATCTTTGATGACCAAATCCAAGAGCTTTATTTCCTTTTTGTGGCTAGTCTGTTGCATAATGTAGTATTTGGATTGGTGAGAATGTTAGATTGTTGAGATTCGAAATTCCATCTGCTGATAGGTTAAGATAAAGAATCCCACTTCATTAATTGTGCATGTGAGTCATGTTTGGAAGGAAGTTTCCATTGTGCTGATTAACTCGATTGTGCCAATAATAATTTGTAAATTGGGATTCTGTTAAATTTAGAACTAGCTTAGTATCCATTTTACGGGCACATACTGAATGTTCTCCTCATTCAGGAACCACCCATTGAAATCATACGGCGCTCTGTAGAAGTCCAGGGGTTTGACGATTACTTGTGCAACTTCTTTAATCACTACGGACAACATTGAGCTTTTTTTTTCTTTCTTAATCGAAGTTTATTTTTCATTCTTCATAGTTTTTTTTTTTTTTTTTTTGAAATGAAGCCACTCTTTTAGATTGATTGATTGATATTTCTTTATAGGTAATGGAAGTTTTGTGTTGTTTAATTTCAGTCTAGGAGAACATTGTAATACCTCTTTTCAGGGCTATTTGAGGATACCATTGTTGGATTTTAAGGCAAGTTTACTTGTCTCTGTATTAGGGGCAGATATAAGATTTAATTTTGGTTATTTAGCTTATTTACTTGAAGGATTCGTATGTGTGTTGTCTCTGTATTGTGCCTTAAAATTTCTCTTTGAGCTAATTGCCTTCGTATGTGATACATACATATTTTATCTCGGGAATATTACCATGCTGAGGTCATGATAGGTAAGTTCTGTAGCTTACTTATGTTTGCTAACAATTCATATCTTGTTCCGTTGGTAGTTAATTTTTGAAGACACTTTTTTAATTCATTATCTATTACATTAATTCACTCTACCTTGATCCCTGTACAATACTTTATACACATGTTATTAATTGGTAGGTTCAATTGATTATCAATTTGGGATGCCAATGATTTAATTTGTTGGCTAGGATTGTGAGTTTTAAAATAGCTGGTGTTGCAACTTATGAATTTGTTTTTTTCCACTAAATAAGTTCTAAGATGAATGAACAATTGTACATCCTAAGAAGATGCCTCCCACTTTTCTTTTGTTGGTGGTTCTTCCGCCTATCTTGTATTTAACCTTTACATTATCGGAGACTCATCACTACAATGAAGAACTGAACTTCATGAAGTAAGTTCTGCAAACAAATTTTGATCATCTCTCTACCTCTTTCCATTTCTGCTGCTTAAATTTGATGATGCACATGTGTTCTCTACTTGCAGAAATTTTGACACAGTATGAGGGAAACTCAAGGAGCCCTGATTGTAGCTGTAAGCTTACATATCATACTGGGATATAGTCAAGTATGGGGGCTTTTTTCGCGGCACACATTCAATTCGTTTCTAAAGATTGCTAAAGATTGTGCTGTCATCTGTTCCAACTGCAGCTTGCTTAGTTCTTTGTGATTAAATCACAGGTTTTTCAGCCCTCTCGGTATGGCACCTGTAGTCAGATTGGATGGTTTGGGGTTATGTCAGTGTAGGTTTCCTATGGTAAGTGCTGCTACCCTTTGGAAATTGCATTTTTCTATGCTAACAGTGTGCCAAACAGTGATGTGGCATAAATTTAAACCTTGTGGAAAATTAAACCAATTGGATCCTGATTCATTCATTATTGATACGTCCATGTGTACTTTATATCATGTTATCTAATCCCTCGGATAGCGGTGGATCCTGAATCTTGTGTCTCTGTCACCAGGCTCATTTTGATATATTGATTTCAGTAAATGAAACACCTGGGGCAGGAATTCATAAAAAATTTCAGGTCTAGTTCTTGTAGGATTTGATTCTGGTGTAGATAGAGTATGAGGATATGAGTTGTTCTCAGTCCACTCATTTTGATATATCGATATGTGCATGTTTAATTGAACTACCTAGTTGATTCAACTGTCCTGCAACTCCTACAGAGTTAGCTTGTCTAATAGCCAAATATTTTCTATGACATGTGAATTTCTTTACTAGGATTCCTTAGTAAATTGTTGGCTATGTTAATATTTAACTTTAACAGTCATAAGCTTAACTTTTTTATTGGTTTTGCAGGCTGATATCTGGGAATGGATCAGTATAAGGTGAATATTGTCTCCCAGTCTCGCTGGTTAGAAAGAATGGCATGAGAAGATGTTTAAAAGTGACGTTTCATCTGCCATCTTCATCGAATATGATGCATGAGGTATACAACTTGTAATCCCGTAAATTCAGTTATGTGCATCGAATATGATGCATGAGGTGTTACATGCTTACAGAATGGTTAGGCATTTGGTCCACTTTAATTTAGTATTTTTTATTGCTTGTCTGATGTGCGAGTCATAAATTTTGATTATTCCTTGTGACGCAGAAAGGCTCCACGTTTATTGCAATTTATTCTAGAAATTATATAGTGATGGTTCATGTTCTTCCATTATTATTACTGATGTATAATGTCTTAATTTTTGCGGCAGACTGAAGATATTCAGATGGTTGCTGCTTCCTGTAACTGCAAAAATGTTGAAGGTGTGCGCAGCCAGCCATCAGCTCAAGCAGTTTGTGGTAGATGAAAACAAGGTTGCACCAAGTGTTCCAGGTCTCCTGATACCAGAGTTAATGATGCAGAATTTCAGGAGGATTAAGTCTAATTTGAAGGAAGTGCATCACTTACTAGCTAGATATGACTTACATATTGTTCTAAACTCAGGATTTTACTTATTTTCTGTGTGATTTTAAACCTAATGGATACAATGAATGAAAATATTATTTTGAATTTGTATTTAAATTTCAGTTTCATTTGGGTTTCAGTTTGAGATTAATTTTGAGTTCAATTTAATGTCCAGTCAGACTATTCCAGATTCTGCAGGCATTTCAGCAGATCTGAATCTATATTTTTTTTTATAATACAAATTAAATCTGACTAATTTAACAGGTCTGTAGCTCGCAACAGCTAGAAACCGGTCGTTGTTCCGCGACCCACGGCTTCAGGTCGTACAAAACTAAAACGCTTTATCAGCTACCACATCTAGACGGTTGAAACAGGTCATCTAGACGGTTGAAACAGGTCACTGAACTCGTATGTATGACTTGTTCTAGCCGTCGCGGAACTTCTTTTTTCCACTAGTGTTATTGGTAGTTGCAGGAAATCCTACACTACACCCCTCACAAGAATCCATACAATTAAACCATTTTAAGATGAACAATTATAACTTTTATTGATTAACTTCTTGAACGTTTACAAGATAAAATGGAAAAGAGCTAAAGAGACTACAATCACTCTAAACTTTCTCTCCCTTAACGACTTGCTCAACACTCGAAAAAAGATCTATCTCTCAATAGGCCTGTTCGGCTCTTTATATAGGATATTACATAATGGATGACATCTAAGCTGTCCTTTATTTTCGAGAATGACTTGCGAAGTGTCGCAAGTGTACAAATGTATAATCTCGCGACACTCCTAGATCTCGCTAGGTCTTCACACCTTTCTCGTGTTCTGGATGTCGTCATCCATTGCGTCACTTATTTGACTCGTCTGCGACGCCCTCGCTATGTTATGCTTATGGATTTCGCAGAGGTGCTGGTGTTGCGATATTCTGATCCTACATCTTGCCTCTTCTCATGTCTTCTCTACGAAGGAGAGAATGTCATGAGAATTATTACTTTCAAACTGCCGCAATTGCTCCTTTCTTTCCATCAATCTATCGCAAGGATTCCGTGAATTAGGCGTAACTGCCTACACGTGTCCAAAATTTCCCCTTTTTACCGGTACATTTAATGTTAACCGGTCACCCTTCTCTTGTCTATTTAAGGAGAAATTCTCCATGTGGGTGTTTCCTTTCTTTTATTTCATCTACTTCATCGTCTGCAACTTTTTACTGCTATTTTTCTTTCTGCAACTCTTCATCGTCTTCCTGCTATTGTCTCTCTGCTACTGTTTCTATGGAGCCATCAAGGTTTGTTAATTTTCCCAAAATTTATCTTTTTGTGATTGATCTCTTCTATCGAAATTGTTTTATTTTGATATCATCCCTTCTTTAATGATTCCCATGCTGTTTTTGTTTCAGCAAGAACAAATCTAACACCAAATTCACTATTCTGAACCTTAGTGTTCTCGTGGGTTCGCAACCGAAAATCGCTGTTACTAAAAGAAAGTCTGCGAATAACAAGGTATTTAAGAAACATTTATCCTTCTAATAACAATATTGTTGCCTCTGTTTTATTTAACTTGTGATTCGAAGGATGACAAAAATGTTGATAGATCCCCCAAGAGATCTCGCCGTTCTAGAAATGTTGAATCTTCTATTTCCTTTCCTGCATTTAAGCTTACAACTCCTCCTGCGATATCCTCGCAAGATAAAACAACACCTCCTGCGATGTCTTCGCAGGATAATCCAACACCTCCTACGATATCTTCGCAGGATAACTCTACTTTTTCTATTTCAGAAAATACTACTACCAATTTTCTTTCTATACCTGAGTTTTCCATACATGAAGTCCCTCAAGACGAACCCATCTCTTCCTCTATTATCAATGCCACTTCCTCAACCCCAATCATTAACCTTCATCAGGTTTCATCTTCTCATGACATTTCTATGACCAAAGATGATTCAATTCTTCCTTCTTCTGTCATCATTACTTCTTCATCTGAGTCTATCCCTCTTACTAAAGAGAACCTATAAGGAGTGGATATGGCTTTCAAAGTTTTATCAAATATCATGAATGAGGCCAAGAAGACTTTCATTGATCCTATCAAATCTAGTGTTTGCGAGTCTTTGAGTAAATACTTTAGTTCTGACAGGATGTCGCAAATGTCTTTAGAATAGGAAATTAAAGTCTTGAAGAATAATCTTCAAGATATGACTGCGAAGTGTGACACTCTCCATCTTGAAAATCAGAAACTTCAAAACATTTCACTGGATCGTGATAATCTTCGCAAAAAGAACGAAGAATTAAAAGGTATTATTTTATTATTATTATTTTATTTTTTGAAGACTTTGCTCGCCTTTCAAGCTTTAAACCAGAAGCGAAAAATGGAGATTTATCAGTTGGAATCTGTCGTTGAAGAAACTCGAATGGATAGAGATGCTTGGATGGAACAATATAACCAATTAGATAATCTTCATACATACTCTGTTGATCAAGTAGATAACCTTACCAAAGAGAATGCTCACTTATGTCAGAAACATGATTCGTTAAGAAATGAATTATCTCATCTCTCTTATTCTTTGGCTAAATCTAATTTGGAGCTGGAAACCTTATCGATGAGAATGGAACTCTATCTCAAGAGATGCGAGTTTTGTTAAACAAAGTGGCGATTTCTTCGCAACAGCTTGATGTCTGTCAGAAAATATGTAATGAACAAGAACAATCTCTCTGTTCGCTGAGAAGTAAAGTCTAAGAAGTCACTGTTGAGAGGGATAAGCTTATTCAGGGTAGAATAACTTTAAGTGTGAAAACAAGCCAACTCAAAAGACCAATATTCCAAGTTAAAAGAATCCTACTCTTCCCTTGCTAAGGAGAATACCTTACTTGTTTCTAACGAAAAGAGTTTACACTCTCGATTAAAAGGTTTGGTTGGAGATAATTTTGACAGTGCCATGGATCATTTGGAGAATAGTTGTTTGGCTTTGACCCAACATCTTATCTCGCAAAAGGAAGGTAGTCATAAAATTTGACTGCCTCATCCGTTCTTTATTTGTCAAATCTTCTTACGAATTCTTTGTTTGTATAATTCTTTTTGTTCTTTATTTTTGCAGAATCTGAAAAAGATCTTCGCTCCTCTCTTTCTAGTTTGGAGTCTAGCTATGCAAGATTCGCAAAGAGAATGCTCTACTTGCCACTACTCTCGCTCGTTCTCGCGATCGGGCCGAAAGAAGATTTGATTATCTCACTTATTCCAAAAACATCCAGAGTAGGAATCACCAGAGAGCACTCCTTCGCCAATTTCACCTCAAAGCTGAAGTTCTTGTGAATGATGTCTTATTGTCCAAATCTCTTGACCCTGTATCTATCGAACCTCTGGAAGTAGATGATGATGAAATCCTAATTCTCCTGATAGTGATTATGAATATGAAAGCGGCGAAGATATCGCAAATGAAAAGGTGATCCCATTCAACAATGAAGCTGCTAATAATAATCTAAGTGAAGGAGGTTCTGGCGAGAATACATCGACTGGCGAAAGTGTGAAATTTGTTGAAGCCGATAAAATTGTTGAGGAGCGTTTAATATCTCCTTGTGGTGAAAAGAATAATGTTGAGAATTAAACTTCTTTTGTAATTTTACGTCCTTTAGCTTCTTTATCTACATAACTTCTCGCATAAGACACTTTTCAATTCCTTCTGAGATGCACTTTGTTATAAGAAAAATTAAATCTACTGTTGAAAAATTCTCATATTGCTTTTAAAAGTAATTAGAAGTATCATTTTGAAGTATAAGAAGTATGCAGTACGAAGTATCCTTGAAGAAATATATGAAGTATCCATCCTTGAATGTGAGCAATAAGTATTGCCTTTATTCATGCGAAATTATTACTTCATTTTTGGTGAGAATTCTTATCCATTTTGGAAATGATTCTTGCCGAGAAGATAAAGAACATAGAACGTTTTCTTGGTAATCCATAGTTCCCTCTGTTCTTTATCTATGAAGATAGAATCCTTGTGAAAATGTTGAATGAGCGAATTGTTTCTTTATTCTTATCTTGCCTCTGTCTCATGCTTTGTGCTCATGCGATAATATAATCTCTTCGAGTTGCTTATAATTTTGCGAAATAATGGTGCGAAATAATTATACTTCTGCGAAATTATGAATACCTCTACGAAATTCGCTGTCTCAGACTCATTTCCATGTATATATTCGCAAACTTATTTGTTTGCATTTAATCATTTTTGCATGCTTATTTGCTTACTCATTTTCTTGTGTGGTCTTATTTTGCCTTCCTAGTTAAAGGTCTTATTGTGCCACCCCTCGTCATTGCGACAAAATCGCAGGACGTCTTTACACTTTCATGTAAAGACCCATTGATCTTTCCTTATCATTTCATTAGTATTATTGCCTCTGCAGGATGTTTTTATTGCGACAATATGACAGGCCTAGAAATTCTTGCGAACTTAAAGCCCCATGACATTGTCGTCTTGCGACGAAATCGCAGGACTTCTTTACACTTTCATGTAAAAACCCATTGATCTCGTCTTACCCTCGCGTTTTGTATTATTGCCTCTTCAGGATCATCACACAAATATGACAGGCCTAAATTTTCTTGGGAAAATAAAGCCTCATGACATTTGCGTCTTAAGACACTTATCAGCTCCCTAATGGAGGGTGCCGCCCTTATCATCTCCCTGGTTTCCCCTTCAACGAGGCGTACATCGGCCATACAAGACTAGCTCCTCCCATCCGGTCTTAACAACAACCAGTTGTTTTCGCAGCCTCTTATCCCTTTTACCTATAGGGATTATGGTTACGAGACTGCACCCTAAGTGGAGTTTTCTTCGGGCCGAGTGCAACATATGCCAAGACTTGCCAAGAATGACCGAGACACTTCAAATGACCCAGGCACTCTTGGCTCAACCATGTACTTCGGCTCCTTAGAAGAGACCCTCGGTCATCCAACCAGGGTATAACCTTATATATATAGTTGGAAATCCAAGGTATCTCTCCTGGATGGGCTTTATTGACCCCAAATCTCCATGACTCAGGTTCCAGGGGCGGTGTAACCTTTTCCGTGAGCCATGTTAAGAGATACCCCCTTATATGACGCACTTTAGGTCTTACATTTGCCTCTTACGAAATTTTATTCGCGAACTAGGGTGTAAGCTATAAAGGTTCATCCCATTTTGATATGTCATTGATTTTTAATTATCTCTTGTTATTATATTTGCGAGATCTTCGCACGTTCTTTCTTTATTTTGTGCAATTTCGCAATAATTTTTTTGCAAATTTTTTTATATAAGTTCATTTCGCTTCATCCATACATTGCTTCCCACAATCTTCTATCTCTTCAAGTATAACCTATTCCACGGTGTATCCAATCCGTGGCCCACATATTTGCCTTCGGGATCCATTAATCTATATGCCCCTGTTCCGACTATCTCCTTCTATGGGTAAACTCCGGATCTTTTGACGTGGGATTTGATCAAGCGATGACTTTATTTCAGCAATGTCAGATTTAAGAAGGTGATTTCTTTTATCTACCAATATTTTTATATATTATATTGGGTTGCGTCACCAATAAATATTTTGTCGAATTGAGCAACATTTTCTCAAATATTGATCCAGCTATCAATATTTAAGTAATTTATCAGTAATTTGTCGAATTGAACAATACTTGCTCAATTGTACGTCAAGTTATCAATTTAACAGTAATTTGTGAAATTGAGCAATACTTGTTCAATTACACGTCAAGTTCCCAATATTCAGTGATTCGTCGAATTGAGCAATACTTGCTCAGTTGCTCGAATATGGACCCAACTATCAATTTTCAGTAATTTATCAGTATTTCGTCGAATCAAGCAATACTTGCTCAGTTTCTCGAATAATCCACATATATTCAGTAACTCATCAATATTCAACAACTCGTTGAATTTATAATATTTGCTCAGACAAACAACATTAACATTCATGAATCGCTGAGCATTTGCCAAACATGCCCGATTCAACTAAACCTAGGCTCATTGCCTAATCAGTCAACAACTAACAAACTAAATACACATCTGTCATGCAAACTCCACGATTCGTGAGACATCAATCACGTCATACTGGGGGATAACAACTAGGGTTTTGGTCTGGCGGCCTACAGCACGTGGATTCATCCACGACGAGAAATGTGCGTAAGTTGTGTCAACGGTTGAAGGAGTTGGCAAAGTAGTGGGTGCGCGAACCGTCAAGTCTCCACACGACATGGAACTGACTTTACCACGATCTTCCATTTTCCCACTCTTCCACTCATGAAACCGTCACACTTACAGGGATCAAGGTGTTCACAACTCTGACAATATAAATAAGTTTCTGAATCCATGATTGAGGACAACGTTTTTGGTCTACACATAATTTCTCGAGCAACTACTCTCAAGAATTCATCAATCCATCAGAACTTATTCGAACTCAACAGTTCACCAATTATTGCAGAAACATTCAATATACCCACAATCCTTGACCATCATTGATCCCATACAATTCTCAGCTTCCCTCATACAGATCAACCCATCTCTCTCTTTGCGACCGAATTGACTCTGGAACTGCCATAGTCTTGGTTTAGGACGGAGTCTTACAGATTAATCTCTCGAATCTAAGCACCCCCTTTGCAGCGGTGCATATGTGTGAGGTTCAACAGTTTGCTCGGTTGAGGAGTCTCGACCACACGCTTGACTCTTCATTTTCCTACAAAACCAGCGAACCGTTTTTCCCCATGCATCCATGATAAGTGCATATTTCACATATATTTAGTGTCAATTCCATGCTAGTATTTGTTGGTTTTCTTGCAAATTATTGTATATTACGCTTGTTTTCTTTTATTTGTGTTTTGTTAGGTAAATCATCCAAAAGAAGTGAATATGCACTTAATTGTGCAAGGAAAGAAGCTAGCTACAAGTGGAGAAAGGCCAAAGACCAATTGGAACTCGTTCAAATACAATATTTCTACTTTTCATTTAGTAAAGGACGAGAAGATGAAGACAATGGCGAAAGAACGAAGTCATTCTGAGTTCGTATGAAGAAGTTATGAGCAAAACAAGAACTTGGAGGACTAAGGGCAAAATGGTCATTTTATCGGGAAGTGCTATTGGCATCCCAACTGGATGATAAGGGACACGTTCCTGTTAAGGGGTAGTCAAGTTCAAGAGAAGTGCTAAAGGGAGTCCAGTCTTTTACTTAAGGGGCTGCCAACATTCAAAGATTGTTAAAGGCACCTGGCTTATTACTCAGGGCACTTCATCTTCTCTGTTCTTAAACAGAACACAGGAATGGCATACGGAACTCGATGATCATGATGATCACGATGGCGATGGATTTCATCAATAGTGATTTTCAAATTTGAATACATCACTGGGTTCAGGAGAATGATATGAATCTTGGGTAGGAGTCTGATTTCAAATCAGAGGACTCAAACAGTTCGGGGAGATGATGATGCTGATGATCGTGATGATCAAGATGTGACGATTTTGAGTGATTCTCGAATTTGAACGGTTCAATGGGGTGTACTAGCAGTTAGAAGACTTGGGTCGTGTTTGAAATGGAGTTTAGCATCTCGGACAGTGGTTGCTGCCATTGTTGATCGGTGCTCGAACTGAAGATGATAATGCCATTGATGACTGTGGTTGGAGCTCGAGAGATTGATGGAATATTGCTGCCAAGGTTAATGCTCGAGGGAACCGGGAGAGCTGGCAGGCGAACTTGAGCTGGTAATTGGTTCTCGATATGAAGACAGCAATGAGAAGAAGGACCAAGCTGGTGGTTATGGTTTGTGAATGGGACTCATGTTGTTAACGATGATGCTGTGTGATATGGTGATGCTGCTTCCAACAGAGGAAGAACAAGATGATGGAGAAGAATCTGTAGCTGTTGCTGCCATTATCGGCAGTCGTGATTCATGGCAGTGACGAGGATAATGAAGCTGGTGATTGATATCGATAATGAAGCTTCGGATATCAGGGAAGGAAGAGCTCGAGTTAGCTGCTGATGCTCGACTGGAGATGGCCGTGGTGAAGATATCGACGGAGATGGGTTCAATGGCATAAGGAAGATGTTGTTAGATGACGTCATACAGGGAACCAGTTCTGCTGTGATGGTCGTACAAATCAGGTAGGGAATGAGGCAGAGCATGTGTTGAAAGACGAGTGGTGGGACCGTTCTGCAGAGCTCTGACGCGTGTTGGAGGAAGGTGATAATCTGGTACATTTCGGAGCATCGAAGCTGGATAGATATATGGTGTAGATTAAGACACAAAGGGTTCTCAAAGCATCGAACGGATCAGAAGCCATACACAAGCTACTAGAATATACCGCGTAGCACCCAATTACGAACACCTCTTTTGGGATAAACTCCACCGACTTTGAAACTTTATCTTATGCGACTTTTGTGAATCGACTAGGGTATTTGATGCCTATAAATAGCTACCTAAACCAAAAGAGAAGACACTTCTTCTTATATATCTTCTTCTTTTATTATTCTTTTTCTCTAGCTAGAAGACAGAAACAGAGAGAAATAAAGTTTTGCTCTCTGGCTTTTCTTGTGAGTTTTTATCTTTAATTCTATTTTTATTCTTTCTCTTTTATTTATTTGTAGAATTCTTTTTAGCTATGAGTAGCTAAACTTCTTTTGATTAGGGATGATTTCAAAGTCCTGAACAATGAAGCTTTAATTTCTTAAACCAAGTTTATTTCAAGTTTTATTTATTTGTTGATTATCTTTATTATTTTTAATGTTTAAGAATATTGAGGGGTTATTTAAAGTGATCAATTAAATTAACCAATCAATAATTCTTCTACTAGTATTGGGGTTGGTGATACGTGTAATTGTCACTCAATTCTTTACACAAGTAGTAAATCGCAAGAGCTGATAGAGGGATTCTCATTAAGCAATTGTGTATAAAGATAACACTAGTAAGCGTGCCGAGCCTATGCGTCGATGCTAGGATCAACCCGATTCACAGTGTAAAGCATTCGTTAATCTACACCTTGAGAGCTTATTTTTGGTGGGTTATTTGGATAGAAACTGGTAGTCGAGCACTTCCGTATCCAAAGTGACAACGAATCTGGGGATAGCGAGCTTATTGCTATTCT
Organism: Papaver armeniacum; assembly: GCA_023531295.1. NCBI lineage: Eukaryota > Viridiplantae > Streptophyta > Magnoliopsida > Ranunculales > Papaveraceae > Papaver > Papaver armeniacum. The sequence goes on along the minus strand of JAJJWW010005803.1, from coordinate 683,491 downwards.
ACGGTTGGTAACAATATAAATTCAACAATAGATAAACTTGTATTCAATTAAGTTTCAGTTCAGTGACGGCGAAGGATTCCCTAGTCTTCTTTCTTCTTATTATTTACAACAAATCTTTTATATTTTCTTTTGTCAATTACTTTGATTTTAAAATCTAAAAACCCCCCTTTCGGTTACTTTTTAAACAACTAAAATCTCCCTGCTCTTCGTGGGAACGAACTCCTTGCCATTATATTACCAGTTAATTGTGTGGAAAGAAGTAATTAATTTGTTGTGTAAACGACGCGCATCAATCCACAGATTGGTGACCACAGTGAGAGATTAATCTCTCGGTTGCAATCTCTCATTTTCATAAAATGGTTGATCTTAGGTCAGTTTCAGTTACCAATCCTAACACAAACAACGGTAGCACTAGCAATAAAAGCGTTACTCCAGAAGCTGCACCTGCTTCCGACATCGGTGCTGTTGATACCACTCCTCCTCAAGCCAACATTGGAAGCAATCCCCTCTTCGGACGATCTCCCGAAGAAATCAGGGAAAATCCACCGACTATTGCCGATCTCATGAAAGTTCAAGAAGTTCTCGCCAAGAATCAAACTGATATGGCTGCTACTCAGAAGGAGCTATGTAACTACCTCAAAACTCTGACTGACAAGATGTCAGATAAAACTCAGGAGAAGGGAAAAGACAATGAAATATCTCTAACTACGGATACCAAAGTTATTCCAGTCCCTGACGACGATGAAGCCCGCAAAACTGCAGAACCTGAACCTGTCGGTTTCATCTCCCGTGAAGACCTGGAACGTTTTATGGAGGATCAAGGGAAAGGTTATATACCATTTCATCAGCCTTCGTACTCTGCTGCTACGCAAAGGATCCCTCTCTTAAAGGGATACATCTCTCCAACGTTCACGCTGTACAACGGAACAGGGAATGCTCGAGAACACGTCTCTCGATTTCGGGAAACACTAGGAGAGCACAAACACAACCACGTCGTCCGTCTGAAGGAATTCTCAAAATCCCTAACAGGCCGAGCATACACATGGTACAACAACATTGCAGCATGGAGCATCGCTAGTTGGGGATATATGGTTAACGCTTTCTATGGGAAATACTTTTTTGTCTCAGAGCAGATTACTCTCTCCGACTTAGGAAGAATTTCTCTGAAGAACAATGAACATCCGAACGACTATGTGAAGAGGTTCAGAGTCCAATCTTTGGATTGTCATGACACGAATGTCACTAAACAAAAACTGGTGTACGTGTGCATCAACAAAATGATCCCGATCTACGAGAGACTTGCTGGAAAATCTCCGGTTCCGGACTTTCTCGGAGCTTCATGAAGCATCCAAACGATCAGCGACTACTGCACTTGCTTTCCTGGAAAGAGCAAAGTCTGCAAGATCGAGGAACCTCGAAGAAGCCGACGCTTAGTCAATAATCAGTGCAATCTCCAGCCTTCGACAAACGTTGTTGCTGGTAGGAATGAAGAGAAATCCGAGACACGGCATCAGAGCGCTTCTCCAAACATCTCAGGCTCATGTGAAGGCGCGAAGAAAAGATAACCAATCCTGAAATGCACAAACCTCGACCCGACATCAACGAACGGGGAAATGATCAAATAGACTCAAACTTCTTTTTTCTCATGAAGGAGTGATCGAGTTACCAAAAGTATGGGTTCAAGATGGTGCAATCATATTATCGTTCATCAGGAGAGAGCTAACTGAAGAAGAAATGGAGAATCCCAGGTACTGCCTTCATAGGTTCATCGATCATCCAACAAGTAACTGTAATATTTTGAAGCACGTCTTCAAAGAGACAGTTGATCCACAATAGATTCAACTGGGGACCAAAGGAGTACACAAGAATCCTCTCCCATTCAGAACCTTTGCACTTTCTCAACAATCAGTCAAAGAAGCAGTTCAATCGTTGATCGAGCGTATGTGTGAAATTACTCTATCTGTCTAAGTTACAAAGGAAGGACATATTCACAATACCAAATTACATTGTGTCAGACTTCTGTCCATCCTGGAAATACTCCTTGAACCTTCTTCACAGACAAGGATACGCACGACTGGGGACTGTTTACCACAGTCCATCTCAGAGGACATGGATTCGGAAGAATGTTGATCGATGCTGACACCGCCATCAACATCATTCTACTGAAAACCCTCGGGGACGCATACATCACTCGACAAGAAGCTACTCGTGATCCCATCTGAATCAGAGACCTTGAAGGAACGCTCAGAGATGCTTATGGCTATATCACTCTCAAAGTGAAAATAGGTTCAACCTGGACAGAAACCAAGTTTCACATATACAGGAAGATCCAGGATATGACATGTTCTTCAGACAAGCATGGATCCACGCTGAAAAGATGGCTACTGACAAAGTTTCTTTGGTTGCACATCCCTCCAACGAAGAAAGTTCTGATCCAGAAGATTTGGCGGACGTTCCATCATCAGAGCACTTGGAGGAATTTCGAACTTTGACGAGATTGAAGCAAGAACCTGCAAAAGATGCATAGACATTCATCAAGAGATTCCACACTCAGGCAAGTCTCATTCATTTCATGTCTGTGTCATTTATTTCCTCACATGCTATCCTAGCATGGGGACTCAATTCTACTTGCAACTCAATAAGACGTTATGAATGGTAACTTCTCAGCATTAGTATTTCACCAAGTGGTTGAAACTGACATTTCTCCGAAGAGCACTGAGATATTCGTTACTGAGATAATGTCCAAGCATGTCAAAGAACACTTTGGGCATTTCTCCATAGCCTTGCAGGATTGTCCATGCGTTCCACAAAATTAGAAAGCTCTGATGTCTGCACAAGTGTTGAATCCCACTACCGCAGGGAAAGGAATGCTGAATCAACGGAAGATACTCGGGGCCGAGACGATTCAAGCCTAAGACATTCGAAGCTTAAATAATACGACGCTTCAACGCTCAAGTATCTAAGAAGTCTTTGAATTGTACTCCCAATCAAAGAGTACACCTTCGATAATGGCGCCTCTGGCTTCAACACAAACATCTCGATGATGACACACCGATTCACCACCGATACGATCAAAGTGAAACAGAACTACAATCGCTGAGTCTTCACTATCTCCATGACAAGACTTCTGAAGATGATGCAACATCATTCATCCATCGATGGAACGAATTCCTTCAACATGCACTGGGGACTTGATCTTATTGTACAATATTCAAGACATAGCAAGTCATTGCAACCTGATGCGATTCCATGAAAACTTTATCAACGGAATCTCTACATCACGAACTTTGCACAACTAAGGAACTTCTCTCTTCATCGATCACACCCAGAATGGAGATTGCTGATGCAATTTACCGCAACAACGTCGACTCATTGATGAAGCCAGTTCACGGTAAAGTCATACTGATCAGGATGATTCGGGTTGTACTCCCAGTACACCTACATCTTAGGGATATCTCAACCCAATAACTAGTTCGTGAACGTGAAGTTTCACAGAGTGGAGGAACTCCACCCAGTATCAACATCAACAAGGATATGTGGAGGAACTCTATTCATGGTCTCAATATCAACAAGAATTTCTGGAGAGAATTCAATCGTGATCTTAGCATCAATAACAATCTCAGGTACAACATCAATCTTCATCTACTAACCATTCTCTGAAGCATTGCTCGATGAAGCGGACTTCTCCAAGCATTAATGATTTGTGTCAAGATGTGTAGACATGAAAATATGTTCACATGAAAGTCTTCCCAAAGCTTGCACGACTGATGTGCACAATCCAAATTCTTTTACAAGATGTTCTCATGACCTCCACAAATGAGATACAACACACTTCAGGCCATGGGTTTACAAAAACGTACCAATGGGTGAGTAATAGGACAATGCTTCCTCAACAAAATATGTTCGTCTATGTCTCTTCTACAATATACCAAAAGGGCGCATCAATCAGACATTCGAGCTGAAAGATATGGCCTTTACCGTCAGGTCTACGAAATCTGAAAAATTTGTTCGGGATTACAAATTATAAATGTGCATGCTTCGTTGGCTGACCTCTACAACTCCAAATTGAGTGATTCTTTTCTCATGTGATAACTCAGTCTCTTATCTTCAAAATTTGGGTCAAGCATCGAATTCCTACTTTGTATGAGGTTCCTACAGTTTCCAGAGCGTACAACATGCAAGCAGCAATTCTTAGACGAGATTCATAACTTCCACAGTCGATCGGTGTCCACCAACTCTCTCCACTAAGTAATTCATCAAAGTACCTCCAACTTCGACCGCCTAGGTCTTTATATCAATTTTCTACCTGGGTCCTCTATCCAAAACTTGCCAGAAGAAGAGAAAACGAAAAAGAGATTTAACAAAATATCAATGGGCGACGGTCCACCGATCATGACGATCAGTTTCACGGTCCAAGACGCGTGGCACCAGACTCTCTTGTGCTAATCATTCATTATAAAAGGAATGCTACCACCGGGACATGAAACCATGGTCATTACATCACTCCCTCTTGAGAGCAACATCAGCTATGGTCCCGTGACCAGGGTTTCAGAATTGATGTTTCTACTACTGACATAAGATGATACTGCAAGAACCGCCATGCTCATGTATCAATCAAGGGTTCCTGATCTCAAATGAATCAATGATATTAAAATCCTTCACCAATCGTTCAATACACAAGCGAATGGTCCAAAGACCCAACAAGAGTGTTTTACAACAAGCTCGTCCGAGACGATCTTATACTGTCATGCACAAAGAGGTGAGATGGGAGCAATTGGTGAGGAATCTAGGGATGGGTCATCTACCGTTCTCTTCATATGGATGTCCTCTACAACATATCCAAAATTCACAACAATTGGAGAAACGAGCAAAGAGTTATGGCCAAAACATTGGACCACACGCCAGCTAAAACTTTTCTGAAAGTCTCCTGGAAGTTTTGTGTTTCGCCTTTTTCATGCCCTAAAAATGCTCAAAACTAAAAAACCTTGTTTGAAAAAGATTGTAAATTTTCTGTGCTTGAAGATACATATGCAGATCACAAAAATCCGACTTCGAATGAAGATTCTACGGTGTTTTTGCTAAAAGGCTGAAGTCTGAAATTTTCTGGTGACGTATTTCAGCAAAATTACTCATATACTCACATGGATTCTCATTCATTCATTCACAAATCAGAAATTTCATATTTCTATGAAGAGATTACAGGAGATATACTTACTATGGGAGTCTCTAAATCATTTGAAGGATCGGAAATGCCGGAATCTCCATTGGCAACACCGCTATCTCCATTCGGTTCGGGATTTCGGGAATTCTCCATATTCCCATATCCCAAAGAAGAGCACGCTTCATAAACATGCTTCTTATCTACAATGATTTCTTCCTGGATTCATCAACAACAATTATTATTATTTCATTCAAGGAGATGCCACGATCACCTACGCGAAAAAGATACTTACATTGACTTCTTCATCAGTGCTGGATTCATGAATTTTTTGCTCGGGAACAAGTTGAAGACCGTCAATCGATGGAGCAAAAGTCTGAAAAGAAATAACAAACCTTGATCTCGTGATCCTAATTGCACGAGCAAAGTCATGACACAAGGAGTGCTAAGAACTCACCAAAGAAACGGCTGGGGACTGCACGTCATTTGCTAACATCCTGTAGTCCTTACTTCTGGGTTCTCCGCTCCCGTAGACTTTCTTCCGTTTCCATGGAGTCTACATTGATCCTGGATCTCACTACACGATCATCCCATGGTAAAGCTAATGAAATAACAAGGATTACAACTCAGTATGAAGGATCTCTCACCATCACTCAGAGGTCCAAAAAGTACCATTTCTTAAAGTTTCGTCCGTAGAGATGTTATCTCTGGAAACACCATCTTTGGAAGTGTCATCATGGGAGTCAGTCATTATTGCAAAGTGGCTACTTCAGCACATCATTCATACAAAGCGCAGGATTCAACAAAACGATGAATCATGGAATAAACGGGCTCACAACAGCGTCTGCAAAAATGGTAACCATCCAACTCTTACATATTTACAATTTCACTAGCTGTAGTGATTACAATCTCGAGAATTTGTTCGCTCCTTCAAACCTGCAAAGAAGAACAAAATTCGTTATTCAAAACCATAACGTGATTTTCATAAAACTGTGAAAAAATCACGAAACTTCCATCATGCGAACAATGCACATTATTTTTCACCGTGTGAACGACACGCCACCGAGTGAACACTCATTGATTTTGTGCATACACTATCAGATCACAAAATCCATACAAACCGTATCTTATCAAAAATTGCTTACTTCTAGCAATTGCTGAAAATCAAAATTTTAATTTCACATAAATTTCCACCGAGTGAACATGCATACCCTTTTAAAATCACGAAAACACTATTGTTTGCTTTTAACAATTGTTTAAAATCAAAACTTCATTTTACAAAATCTTTAAAATCGTGAACAATCCACGTAAAATTTTTACTCTGTGAACGTTTACTGGTTTCTCAAAATTGGACAGACGTCCACTCTACAATTGTGAAAACCCACATACAAACATTATTTCACCATGTACAATTGTCTACTTTTAACAGTTGATCAAAATCAAAACATTGATTTTACAAAAAATACATATTTTAATGTGAAACTCACGTAACTTTGAAAATATATGTATATTTTTGGTCCCTCTCGGGAGCATCCGTCTTTGAAACGAGAGTTTATTCCATTTTGTGAAATCTCACAAATTAAAAAAAAAAATTCTAATTTTTGCTCAAATGAGCGTTCATCTATGAAACGAGGGTCTTTTATACTTTTGTAAAGGTCCACATATTCCAAATAAATTTTATCATGAGGTGCGGGTCTTTTCAAAAATTCCTTTAACTCTAAGGATCATTATTTATCACTTTTACTACGAACCTACGTTCCTAAAAGTATTTGTGAAAGTTCATGCTTTGAAAATAAATTTTGGTTTTCATGAAACCTCATCAACAAAATTTTCTCTACTGCAACTAGACTACTCAAGAATTCATGTATCTCTTTCATATTACGGATTATTGCTCGTTTCTTAAACTAACAAACGAACGGGCATATGTTTTCTAAAAAAAAATTTCATTAAACTTACGCATACATGCGCACATGGAATTTTATTTTGAACAACTAAACAATAAGAATATTAGGGTTACTTACCTTTTATATTAATTATATTTCCAAAAATTAATAAATCACGGGTTTCCTTTTTTTTTTGGGCTCGGGCCCGAAAATCCTGAATCGACCAAAAACTAGACTTTTGACCGACCAAATCATAAGCACTTCACCTCTCCATGTCCACAAAATAACACTCTATCACACTATCAGGGTCCTCACCCGAACATTTGGTCGTACATGACACCATTGGAGCAAATCGAGGATTCTGAAACTACCTTTTTAGATTGAGTTCAACCACGATCTCATCAACTGAAAATCACCATCTAATGCTTACTGTGGAACATGACTGTTCCTCACTAAGCAGGGGACTTAATATTGATGGTGGATTTTCAACAAGGGTCAAATCCGTAAAATCATGATACTGCATGTTTCCGGTACGGCTTCAGGCATGTGACGATTCATATTTTACAAAGCCATGATGAACATGTCTTTCGAAAATCCTCCACTAGCTGAGCGTTTAATCCCTGGAATTTCATTGTCCACTCTATGTAGAATAATTGAATAGGGCGGTCCTCCGACATAATTGTTTGTTGAGAGGGCTTAACGCCTTTAGGACGTCGGTGATACTCACTGTTCCCTGACTACATGAGGGCAAACCCCTCTACATAGAAGAACGATTGGGTGGTTCTCCGTAAGATTGAGAGTAACATCGCCTTCAGGACAGTGACACTCACTGATCATGACTATGTAGAGCTACCGTGTATAGACTCGGGCGTTCTCCGAAAGATCTGAGAGCGCCTTCAGGATATTAGCCATCTCCTTACTATGCACATAGATTAATTCTGTCGTGACATTCACCACTGAATTCCCAGAATGATCTATTATTTCTCCTATTCCATGGTCGTATCCACGGCCTTATCCCATGGAATGGCAATAACAATTGCTCATGTTCCATGGTCGTATCCACGTCTGATCCCATGGAATGGCAATAACGATTGCTCCAATTTCATGATCGAATCTACGACTTGATCTCATGGAATGGCGGTAACAATTTATATTATCTCATTACTCTGATTTCATGATCGAATTCACTGCTAATCTCATGAAATGGTAAAAGATAATTTTATTACTCTGATTCTATGGTCGAATCCACGATCCCATGGAATGGTAATGCCTATTTTATTATTCCGAATTCATGGTCGAATCCACAGCTGATCCTATGAATTGATAATAAATAACTACTCATTTTTATTTGTTAAATTTCATGAATTATTCTACACTGAATTTCATGGATCAGCAACAAATACTCACAGTTGGGCATCTGGATCATCATTGAGTAAGCCCCACAAAAATGGTGTAAGCGTACTCGATAATGATGTACGACTGAGCAGCCGTATGCACGAATGAGCATCCAAAAAATATGGACAGATGAGGAATCCTACGCAAAACAGGAGAAAACAACAAATATTAATAAAATAATAAGGAGCGCCCATGGGACGGACCCACCGGCCGGCCTGCCATGCCCTAGCCGTGGCCGGTCCCCAAGCTTCCTCCATTATTTTGCCCTATTTTGTTATTTCATGAACCCATGAAAAACCCCTTGATTTTAACAACTTTTCTTGTTTTTGCAAAATTCATGGATTCTCCGTAACATCACGAATTCATGAAAAAATAATATTATAAAATAGGGAAAGGAGTGCGGGACCGGGCAACATAGCAGGCCGGCCTTTCCCAAGTCGTGGCCGGTCCCACACCTCACAATCCCTAGCTTTTCATAACTATTATTCCCTAAATTCATGAAACTTCTCTGTTCCAACAAAAACTCATGGATTCTCCATAACATCACAGATTCATGAAAAATAATATTATAAAACAGGGAAAGGAGTGCGGGACCGGGCAACATAGCTGGCGGCCATTCCCAATCCGTGGCCGGTCCCACACCTCACAATCCCTAATCTTTTATAATTATTATTTTCCTCAAATTCATGAAACTCCTTGGTTTGAGCAAAAATCATGATTTCTTCATAATTTCTCAAATTTTGCTCAAATCATGAAACTTCAAAAGCCAACATGGTCACATGACCGGCTAGCCTCTCACGGAAATTTTAAATGTTAAACTATTCTTATTTTAATATTTACAAAATATTGATCAATTGAGCATCCATGCTCATTCCAACAAAAATCAAGAATTTCAGTAAAGATTAAACTCTTCTGAAAAATTACAATGTTGCTCGAACGCACATCAGAAAATACTGAAACTCTCAGTATGGAGACACGGACACTACGGAAACACGAGCATACCTTAATGACCGACCAGGGTCATCCCTAGGACTTGCACAAAGCCGATCCCACACGTTTTCACACTTTTGACCTAATTTGCGCAATCGCTCATATTGGGCCCAAACTCTCTCCAACTAACCTGGGGATTGCTCAAACGGACAAATGCTGGTCCCGTGACCACCAAGAGCCGGTCCCATGCTCTCTTGGTTGGTTGCATCTCTCATACTTAGGTATCATCATCTAATGTTGAACCCAGCAGTAATTCAATAAATGATGAAACCGGCATTTAATCATCATTCTTTCATAACTCTCCAGCTGAGAACCCTGGTGCATGCTCACTCGAGCAATTGGGAATCACATGGACGTCCATGGGCTCAGGTGATCGGTTCCTCCTTTGCTCATGACCTATTTTCAGCAATTCGTCGACTAATGAGCAATTCATCAAAAATTAGGGTTTTCGAACAAACACTCAACAAATCATTATTCTGAGCAAGTTCAAACACCAAATGAATTTATGTTGATCCACGGGGATTAATTATAATATCTGGTAATCTACCAATATTTTTATATATTTTATTGGGTTGCGTCACCAATAAATATTTTGTCGAATTGAGCAACATTTTGTCAAATATTGATCCAGCTATCAATATTTAAGTAATTTATCAGTAATTTGTCGAATTGAACAATACTTGCTCAATTGTACATCAAGTTATCAATTTATCAGTAATTTGTCGAGTTGAGCAATACTTGTTCAATTGCACGTCAAGTTCCCAATATTCAGTGATTCGTCGAGTTGAGCAATACTTGCTCTGTTGCTCGAATATTGACCCAACTATTAATTTTCAGTAATTTATCAGTATTTCGTCGAATCGAGCAATACTTGCTCAGTTTCTCTAATAATCCACATATATTCAGTAACTCATCAATATTCAACAACTCGTTGAATTTATAATATTTGCTCAGACAAACAACATTAACATTCATGAATCGCTGAGCATTTGCCAAACATGCTCGATCCAACAAAACCTACGCACATTGCCTAATCAATCAACTACTGACAAACTAAATACATGTCTATCATGCAAAATCCACGATTCGTGAGACATCAATCACGTCAAATTGGGGGATAACAACTAAGGTTTTGGTCTGGCGGCCTACAGCACGTGGATTCATCCACGACGAGAAATGTGCGTAAGTTGTGTCAACGGTTGAAGGAGTTAGCAAAGTAGTGGGTGCATGATCCGTCAAGTCTCCACACGACATGGAACTGACTTTACCACGATCTTCCATTTGCCCACTCTTCCACTCATGAAACCGTCACACTTACAGGGATCAAGGTGTTCACAACTCTGACAATATAAATAAGTTTCTGAATCCATGATTGAGGACAACTTTTTTGGTCTACACAGAATTTCTCGAGCAACTACTCTCAAGAATTCATCAATCCATCAGAACTTATTCGAACTCAACAGTTCACCAATTATTGCAGAAACATTCAATATACCCACAATCCTTGGTCATCATTGATCCCACACAATTCTCAGCTTCCCTCCTACAGATCAACCCATCTCTCTCTTTGGGACCGAATTGACTATGGAAAGGCCATTTTCTTGGTTTAGGCCGGAGTCCTACAGATTTATCTCTCGAATCTAAGCACCCCCTTTGCAGCGGTGCATCTGTGTGAGGTTCAGTAGTTTGCTCGGTTGAGGAGTCTCGACCACACGCTCGAGTCTTCATTTTCATACAAAACCAGCGAACCGTTTTTCGCCATCCACACCCTGCTCCACTCCTAGAACACTCCTGCAGGACAAGTAATCAATACTAGAAAATCAGTAATTATACATCATCCAAACCTAGACCTGATCAAGATAAACGATCTTCAACAATTCTTCAATATGCCAGCTACATCAAAACCTCCAACCTATCTGGGAGTCCAATTCAAACCTTCGCTCCCCTCCTGCACAGATTAGCCTGAAAAGCTAAAGGATGGATGACAAAATGCCTAACTCCAGCCGGAAAACTCACTCTAATCAAAACCTCCTTAATTCCCACTTCAAATCACATCATGCAAACACAAAACCTACCCGCCAATATTCACACAAAAATAGACCGTATCACCAGAGATTTTTTCTGGGGACACGACTCACCAACTAAAAAACTCCACCCTATAGGATGGAATAAAGTAACAAAACCATTATCCGAAGGAGGACTAGGAATAAGGAAGAGCAGTGATCATAATAAAGTACTTCTCATGAAGAGAATATGGAATCTACATGAACAACCTAATTCTATCTGCGGAAGTCTCTTCAGTGCAAAGTATCTTGATCAACAACAAATACTACAAGGCATTAATACTATACCCTCCTCCTCCAGTGCTCAATGGAGACAACTGGCATCAATTGTCCCTACCATGCAACATCTAATATTTTATCGTATTGGAAATGGACTATCAACCCCAATAGAAGCCAATTGGATTCGACACTCAACAAATCTAGACCCAACACAATGCTACCTGATGAGCACAAAAGTGCGACGCATTTTCACCCATAAATACATTAGATGGGACTCATTTTATCACTAATAAACTTATTTGTAGGTGTTTTTGTGAAATAAGCTCTTATGGAGAAAGTTGCTCGGAAAGTGGTTTTTGTACCCTGGAGGACACATGTTATTCGGACTCTCAGTTTTGTATAAGGGGCACCCAATTACTAAGGGGCACCCTAATTGCTATTCGCACTCCCGGATTGGATAAGGGGACACCCATCTTCTTCTTCGATTGAATATTAAACTGGCGGGAATATTGGGCAGAAATTAGGGTTAATATTTGGAAGAGATTGAACGAGATTAAAGGGATGATTTTGTCTGGGATTAATCCTTAGGACCAAACAGGCATGGTATGCTCAACGGTTTGGATTAGAATTGGTTGAAGATTCTGATTGAGTAAATCAGGGAATTACGTGTTTTGAGAACCCGATAATGTTGTTTTGGATTTGGACGATTTCTAAGGAGATTAAAACGCTGCAATCAATTGGATAAGGTCTGTTACGCTCTAACAGGACTGGTAAGTCCATCATAATTTATAAACTTGGGCTGCAACGTTCGAACACAAAGAAAACAGGGGCGTGCAAGATTCGCAGAGCTCTGGAAATAACTACAAGAGATTCTCTCGAGATTTTCTTACTGTTTTTGTTGGAGAATGACCTGTCACGATCAAATAAAGATGGATGTTGGGAGTGTGTCGACATCAGAAATGCTTGAAGAAGGAAATAAAATCTTTGCAGAGAAGAAAAATATCGTGGTGATTGATTGCAAGATATGTGAACTTCCGTGAAGAATAAGAGAAGATCTGTAGCAGTTATTACGGCGTTGGTGGGTATATAAACGATGATGGGATTGCAGAGAAGGATATGGAGAGTTAGGGGAGGCTAGAAAGTGAGTTTGAAAGCTGCAGAGAAGATTTCTCTGCTGCTGCTATGAAGAAAACACGAAGAACATAAGGCTGTGAAAGACTGTCGTTAATAAACCGTGGTCTTTCTTCGGTTTTGCAACAGTCTTTCCGGCGACAGTTAAACAGTATTTACAACACTTTATCATTATCGTTCTCTGTAACAGTTGATTAGCAACATTTATTTCCGTTGCAATTTTCTGTTTCATTATATTTTCACCTCTTGTAAGAACTTTTGAGCAATGAAAAATTCTTTTGAGCGTGTCTACATCATGAGTGGCTAAACCCCTACACTGGGTCGACGGAGGAAGCCGAATTTCATACGTGGGTAATTTTAATTAATTCTTTATATGACTTTTGCACTAATTAAAATAGAATTATGATTTGAAAAAATTAGTTATCATTTTATTAGATGGGTCATGCTTGCTTAGATGTTTGATGGCCCATGCTTACGATTTATAACTAATGTTTGGAGAATCTACATTGGAAAAAATAAGAGTCCTTGTTGTTTTATGAGCTATAATTGTTGAAGAATAATAATTGAACATATTGATATAAATTCAGTATAATCCTAGTCCCAGTAACTCTCTCTTTTATTATTTTCGTTAAACCTTTAAATTTAATCTCAACAACGTCCGAGTGAACGACAACCCTTTTACTACTTCAACAAACAAATTAAAAATCTTATTACTACCCAATCCGAATGGTAGCGGATATCATCGGCCCAATATCCCATTCTTGGAACCATGAAAAATTAAACACTCTTCCTAATACTATAATCCATAAAATGATAAACATCCACCTTCCCTAAAATAGTCCCCAGGATAAAATTATCTGGCCACACTCAAAATCTGGAAACTACACTACATCTTCAGGATACAAATGTCTAACACAGGGTCAACCAGATCACACCCCTCTACCACCTACAAAATTTCTGTGGACCTTACCATGTCCAACAAAAATTCGGCTTTTCTTGTGGAAAGCCATCAATGAAGGATTACCAACATTCTGTCTCTTACATCACATCCATTTGACCAACTCAGACATATGCCCAAGATGCAACACAGATCCATAATTGGCAAGTCACCTTCTAATTCATTGTCCAACAACAACTAATACATGGAACACCTTATTCAATCAACTTACAAATTCACCAAACTCCAATCTCCCACCAGCTTTCACCTTAACACCTCAAACAACCATTTCCCAAATCCTTCAACAACCTACGTCAAGATTTGTAATCTCCTCTTTTTGTTTTCTATTATGGACCTTATGGCTGGCTATGAATGATCTAAAATACCAACAAAAGCAAACAACTTCGGAAGAAGTCCTAGCCTCGGCACAAAAACTGCAACAAGAATACTACGGGACTCTACACTCTTCTCTACCAATCATTCCAGGAGATACACCGATATTTAACCACCCAATAAGAGACAAAAGGATATCAACAATATCGGTAGGATGGTCCATTCCAAACATCAACTGGATCAAGATTTACACCGATGGAGCTTCCAGAGGTCATCCAGGATTTGCAGGGGTAGGGTTTATCTACAGAGATTCAAACGCACGAACGTTACTGGCTCTAGCTCAACCACTGGGAATTACAACTGCATTAACTACGGAAACTTGGGCTATGCTTTTGGCTTCAAGAACAGCAACAGAAAGACAATGGTCAAAATTTCTCTTTGAAACCGACTTAGAAAATCTATTGCGCTTCATCACTTCCTCTACCCCTCCACCTTGCCACATAGTAGGAATGATTGAGGAAATAAAATTTAGATTTCATCGGATCCCGCATGCTGCTATTCAGCACAACTATAGAGAAGAAAATCAAGCAGCTGGCGGGTTGGCAAAACATGCGGCGGATGAAAGTCAGACAGGAAGTACATCAACCAAAATATGGGACCAGACAATCCCATCTTTTATTAATCAAATTTTATTTCATGATTCCGTAGGTACCACATACCCACGACAAATTGTAAATTAGTTTCTTTTAATAAGATATATGCTTCAAAAAAAAGTGTTTGTAAAAATCTAATAAGGGTCCAAAAATAATAAATGTATCTCATACAACTCCCACCCGATCAGTTTACTAAAATGTTTAGATATCTTCATACAGATCAAGAAATATGAGACAAATTAAAAAAAATTCAAGATCTGCCCTTCCTACAATATTTATATTCCATAGTTTTTAGTCACTAATTTTTAATTTTATCCTATATTAAAAGAACTTGTACAGTTGTGGAATGTTTTAGTTGTATATTGCTGCCATAAGCATCCATGCATACGATAACAATCAATCATTGTTTTTTCTTTTCGAAGCATAATAGTCAATCATTGGCATGTGAAATCATAAACAATAATAAGATATATGAAAAATAATATTCATTGGTATTGGAAAATGCATTTGTAGAGAGAGAAACTTAAAAATTCATGGAAAAAAAATAGTAAAACAATTTAAAAATAACGTGAAAATATCATTACTTTTTATTTGGGGACTAAAAAATAAACCCTAAACTGGGATAGAAAGAGCAATCGAATAGGCAAACTGCACCAGCAGACCTTAGTTGTGGTTGTGTCTATGTTGAGGCATTCTAATAGGAGAAACCCAATAATTTTGGTGAGCAGTGGAGGATACAACACTGTTAATGGTGGTTTTCCCTAATGGTAAGAGTAATGACGGTAGTTGTAGTTAGACGTGTAAAACGTGTCGACCCAGCATAGCCCAGCCTACGAAGTGACGTGCTTAGCATGCTGCATATTGTGTTGTGCCGTGCAAGAAATTAAGGCGTGGCGTGTTGTGCCAGGCACATTTTTTTTATGTTTCGAGTATAAATATTTTCCAAATATTTAGGTGTTATGTGTTGTTATAAAAATAAGTCCACATAGAAGTGATAAAATGTCAAAAATTGACTAGAACAACGACCCTTTTATGAAATATACACAAAACTTGATGTACCATATTATGTAGTGTGCATATTATTACGTGCTTTTTTAACATGTTATGTTGTGTTGTGCCACATATTTATCCGTGTCGGAGCTGTGCTGAGCTATTGTGCTTATTAGCCCATCCCAACCTAGCCTACGAAACTAAAGTGCTGGGTTGTGATGGGTTAAGTCATGTGTTGGGATGGGCTGGACTCAAATATTAGCGTGGTAGGTTGTGCTATGAGCGTGCATCTAATTTACACCTCTAGTTGTAGTAGTCTAGTAGATGGTGTTGTTGTGTTGTATTGGTGAGCAGTAATGATGGCAGCGTAATGTTTTACATACAGTCCAACACCATGAACTTAATATAATATTATATTAAGAGAAATGTAATTGATCGTCTTGATAATCTTGGCTAAATTGGGGCCTATAACTAGATGACAAAAAGGTCATTAGAAATCACCTACACACCACCCCTTATCAAAATAATTATCTAACTTCCTATTTTACCCATGATTAATTAGTACTAATTAATTGTATTAGGGGTTAATTTTGTTTTGGATGTGAGATTAACTAATGTTAGAGATTTCATCAAAAAATCAAACAACTTAAATTTTTTGATTTTTTTTTCGTGAAAAGTACCCAGAATCGGTTTACGTTCATGCACTCATAAACCAATTCTGGGTTGGTGGTTCAGAATTATCAGAGGACTTCCAAAATCGGTTGACTTTGGAATATGTAAAATCCGATTAGGATAATCGGGGTTTTATGTGACATATATAAACCGATTATTTACTTTCATAAGAAATCTTTTTTCATTCATTTCATTATTGTAGGATGCATTTAGCACATGCATCAAGCCTTTAAACCCCTAGACGACCCTAGTGGACGAGTTATAGTATCGTGAGGGTTTACATACAGGTCTACCCACAAAACCTATACAAAAACTTTTAAAGCCATCAATCTTCCTCCGACGAAGACGATACAGCATCCTAGTAGTCCGGGTTATCCTCCGGGATTCTTTCGACAAGAAGTGATAGCTTGCATCGAATGCGAATGCTTCCCCCTTTTCCTCCAAGTAGCGCGCTTTCACGACTTCGTGCTACAAAAACACAAAAACAAACTTACATTTGTTAGTGGTGTTTCACTGGAAGATAAAACAACATGGGTTACGTAAAATAAATCACAAAATTACTTACAAATTGTGCAATGGACAAGGTGAAGGGGAGAGTGTTAAAAATCCGAGGTTAGAGAGCTAAAAAAGCAAGTATCGCATTTTCGATTACTAGGTGCCTAGCGTGCACTTTTTGAACACTTGTTGCGTTAGGATTCCCAAACTCTTGGCAAAATTAGTTGTGTACGCTATCCCAAAAGGTTGTGGAATCCACCCTTTCGGAGGATTGACGTCTAAGTCGTTTTTCTGCATACCAAGCTTTGGTGATTGCAAAATCTTCTGCGGAGTCGAATGATGCCATTTCTTGTATGTATATTTATGAAATGAGTTGTTGTGGAGTATATGGAGTGAGGGAGCATAAAATGACCAATTTTGGGGCAAATGGGGTCCAAGGGTGAGGTCTCTATTTATAGAGAAAGTCCCAAACGACTATTTTTTTTTGAAAAACGTGAAATAATTTGTAATAATCGGTCTTTTAAAAGGATTGTAAAACCCGATTGTATTTACATGGCACAAGGAATCGATCTTTCTTGCGACCAATGTAAACCGATTAAAGAAAGTTTAAATTTTAAATTTTCACCGACACAAATCGGGTTATATATTTCCATATGTAAAGATTAGAATTTATATGAGAGAGTTTTGGGAATTAATGTGGGGGTAAATTAGTATTTGTTAGAAGTTTGGGTGCCTATAGAAATTTGGTGGTGTGGGAATGAAATTTTCATAGGCCCCAATTAAGTGGTATAGGCACCAATTTAGCCAGGTTATAATGCTAAAGCAAACGATATTATGATTAAAAAAATGATAATTGGAAAAACACCATAGTAATCGTTTATTTACATAAATGAATAACACTGACCAAAATTGTCACACAAAAATAAAATCGATTTCCCTCTTTTAATGTGAGCAAAAGAATATCGGAATTTCATCCTTCATAACTGATACGTATTGATCTCTGTACCTTGGTGAATATTATTATAGAGGCGGAATTCAAAATAATAATAGACAAAAACTAGAAAACAAAACACACTAGAAACCAGATTCGAAGAAAATATCTTTTCTAGATTATTAACAAGAAAATTATCACAATTCTATCTTTGTTACGCTCACAATCTCTCTAGGTAAATAACCTTAAACTATTTGCTAAGCCTACTTTTACAATAATTAATTGCCTCACAAACTTACCTCTAGGTGATTTGTCTCACAAACCCCCTTTCTTGGATCTAAGTGTGTTTGTATCACAAACCACACTCCAGACCTTATAGGAATTTATTTCCTTATCTAGGAATAATTCTTTTTCTAAGAATAATTCCTTATCTAGGTATATTTCCCTTTCTAGGAATATTACCTTGTCTAGGAAGTATTTCCTTATCTAGGTATACTTCCTTACTTTGGCTTGATTTTCCAAACCTCTTAGGAATCTATATCCTAACTAAGATTATTACCTAAAACAAAACCCTTTCCCAACTAGAATTCTGTAAAAATAAGGATTCCTTCCTAATATAGGATTCTTCCCTCAACTTGGCTTGAGGTTTATTGGTTCCCGAAGATAGGGAGATACACATGTATCATGCGCCCCCCTTCAAGTACTTGAACTCCTGTGAAAGTTAAACTTGGAGGTTAGGGAACCCGAGAGTTCCTTTCACCCTACTGAACCATCTCTCCTTGCTGGAAACTTGACCTCGACATCTAATTTGAAAAGCGTTCATATCTCCTTGTCTTTTCTTAGTCACTCTTCATTCCATGATGCAATCTTCTTTGAGAGGTTCTTCTTCTTCTTCTTCAGAAACACCAGATGGAGACGTAGTCTTTTTCTTCGTCTTTCGCTTGGGTGTATGAGAATGAATACCTTCAGTCGATTCCTTAAGGGTAACTTGAACCGACTGCGTGTCTGTTTGTAGCTCAGCCACCTTTTTTTCCATAGTTTGTGGTTCTCTATGCTTAGGATCATCAACTAACTTTCCCATCTTTGATTCCCTTGTTCTCCTAACGTCTTCTATCTAATCGAGCACCTCACCAAATTTTACATAGAGAGACCTAGTGAAAACCATAAACCACAAGAATCTTTCCTTAAAGAAACGAACCTTGTTTAGATACCAACTTGATACGTATTGATCTCTGTACCTTGGTGAATATTGTTATAGATGCGGAATTCAGAATAATAATAGACGAAAACTAGAAAACAGAACACACTAGAAACCAGATTCGAAGAAAATATCTTCTCTAGATTATGAACAAGAAAACTATTACAATTCTTTCTTTGTTACGTTCACAATCTCTCTAGGTAAATAAACTTAAAATATTTGCTAAGCTTTCTTTTACAAAAATTAATTGCCTCACAAACTTATCTCTAGGTGATTTGTCTCACAAACCCCTCTTTCTTGGATCTAAGTGTGGCTTTATCACAAACCACACTCCAGATGTCTTAGCTATGAGTAAAACATCTCTATTTATATCTTTAACGGTTTTCCAAACCTTATAAGAATCTATTTCCTTTTCTAGGAATAATTCTTTTTCTAAGAATAATTCCTTATCTAGGTATATTTCCCTTTCTAGGAATATTACCTTATCTAGGAAGTATTTCCTTATCTAGGTATACTTCCTTACTTTGGTTTGGTTTTCCAAACCTCTTAGGAATCTATTTCCTAACTAAGAGTATTGCCTAAAACAAAACCCTTTCCCAACTAGGAATTCTGTCAAAATAAGGATACCTTCCTAATATAGGATTCTTCCCTCAACTTAGCTTGAGGTTTATTGGTTCCTGGAGAGAGGAAGATACACATGTATCAATAACCGTCAGATTTCCTCGCATCGACCTTTAGCCATCAAGTCTAGGAATATTCGGATTTTTTTTTTTATCACAAAACAGATTGTGGTCACGTATTGTTGTCCTTAGTTATTGGATCATTAGATTTCCAATGTTTAGAGCAGATTACAAAAATACTTACATGGACTTAAATGTAAGTAGATTAAAAATTGGTATCTACGAAAATACCATTTTTATGAAAATAAAGATAAATATTTAAAAACTTCACATCTCTATGCAATATCACCACTAATTAACATCAAAAAAAGAACAAAAAACCCGAAAAACGCTCTCACACCTAAAAACACTGAAAACCCGTTATTTTACTTTTTCTTTTTTCCAACCTTGAATATCAAATCAATTTCCCTATGTCTTCTTTGACTTTTCTCAGCTAATTGTTGGTTTGCCAGCCCAACAATAAAATTTCTAATCTATCTGTTCACATATACAACAATCGAAATATATTTTTTAGAAGAATTGATTCAACTCTTTCCGAGTCCATCCTTGCTGCCTTAATATCCATTTTGAGCTTTTTTGAGATTATCAATCCCCGTTATTGATAAATATCTTCCTAATTTACCGGATGTTGTTCTTTATGAGTTGTCCTATGGATTCAATCAGATCCATACGCATCCTTCTCTACCTTGTTCTCCTGTTGTGAAAGACGGATTAATTGATTTTGGTTAATTATGATTACTTTGCGTATGAATTTTTACAAGATGGGTATTCATAAATGGGTATTCCTAATTCAAAAGATCTTTCCATTGGTTGGTGTTTTAAGCTGTTAGAATTTCTAAGCAGCTTCCTGGATTAACTTTCCATTTGCCTTCATTTTGACACTGCACATTAAACACCCCTTTCACTTCAATTTTGCGCCGTTTTTCATTTAATTGTTCATTGTGTGTTCATTTATCCTCTGACATTGTCTTTGCTTACTTACATCAAGTCATGTTCAATTTAATTTTATCCCATGAGTCCTGCCTATAAATTTGACATCCTTTCAGAGGATGATTCACAACCATGCAATTTCCATATAACCAATATCCATATCTTTGTTCTATCTTCCTTTTTTATCATATCTGAACCTTTGCTTCCACCATGCCGGCTGTTCGGAATTGTGATCTTGCTGAACTCACAAACCTGCTTCAAACCTCCATGAGACTAGACACTAGTAGGAACTTGAACTTGCAAAACCCTGTTGCCCATAAAAATGTCCCACAACCTATGGTGATATTGTATTATTGTTTTTTTTTTCCTTACATGGTGTAAATGCTTGGTATATTAGATGTGCATTGAGAAAAATATGGAGAATCAGAGGAGGCTTGTATGTGAGACAAGCTGGTATTGAATATTATCTTATCAGATTTCAGATATATCTTGAATTTGTTAGAGCAGTTAGACAAGGTTCCATAGCTATCATGAATGATAATTTTATGATGAGTGTATGGCATAAAGATCAAGATTTCAGAGAAATAATCTTAACTCATGTAGAAATGAACATCACCATAAGAGGACTGAATTTAACGTATCTTCAAGACTTTGATAATATAAGAGGATTTGTTTTCAATATGGGAGAAATTATAGCATTTGATCCACCAAGAATCACAGAGAATGAATCATATGCTATGATAGTTAGACTCACTATGAATGTCTTCACCACCTTGAGAGCAAATACAATTGCAGATGATGGAAGAGGATGACTCAACATACTCACCTTTGAATATCATGATTTACCACACAATTTCTATGAGTTTTGTCGCATACTAGGCCACATACAAGAAGATTGTGGACAATATATGCAAGCTCAAAATCTCATACAACATGGATACCAGCTTCCTGCACCTCCATCTCTATATCCACCGTTACATCCACCAGATGATGACATAAAAGATTTCATGGGAGATGCAGATGTTGAATTCGGATTTCTTGCCAATGATAATGATTCTTCCAGTACCAACAACAACAACAACTCAGCCACCACCAACCATACGGAGATCAGTATACACGACCATGATGATGCCATCTCTCCTGTTACTTCTGAAGAATTACTTGTGAAGATCAAAAAATCTAATTCACCACCATTTGTTGTAAATCCCCATCAATGGGATTAATTTGGTTTCAATACCTCTAAACCTTTTGTTAACCCTAACCCATATGAGATCTCATGGGAACCCAAATACAATATTTCATCCAAAAGAGCAAACCCTAATCACTACCTATATAACTTCTGTCCTGAAGAGCTTGAAGCATTCAATCCTCAAGACTTGTACCCACCAACTACCTCGGATTCTGCAGCTGCTTCATCATCCACTGCATATCTCTGTCCTACCTTTGAGGATTACGGAAACTGGATCACAAGTGAACCTGACCCAAAACGGATATCAAGATACTGCATGCACATCTCAGGTAGCAAGCACAGAAGAAGAGCGAGAACAAACAACTATAAACCATAAAGGCAAAGGAATTATGAAGGAGTAATCAATTCTAAAACCTTAAGAAAACATATCTACATCAGTTCGGTCAAGATATCAACTTCAACACCTATGATGAATGATTGAAGATTAGCTAATTCTTTGTATTTGGGCTGGACAACCGTTTCTTTTTTTAGTGTAATCTCAGTTTCTATCTTAGTGTCTTTTGTTTAGTTAATCTAGAGGTAGCAGAAGTCAAGATAATTAGACACCTTGTAATAGTTTTAGCCTAGTCTCTGTCTGTTTCAGTACCTTTTCTATAAGGTTTTTTCTTAGTAGAGTCCCTGTTTTCCGTGTTGTTTTAGCTTTACTTAGTAACTCTAGTTGTGTGTTTTCCCTTCTTTATATCCTTAGTGTAATTTTTCTTTTCCGGTGTTGTACTAGAGTAGTTCCACAGGGTTGTAATAATTTTGTGCTTGGGTTGTTATAGTTTGTGTGGTTTTGTAATACATGTGTGTTAGTGTTGATAGTGGTTTTTATCTTAGGGTTAAAATCGTAAAACCATAGCAGACAATGACGTCACAGAACTTGAGTAATAATGTCTCCACCAAGCGCATTTATTGAACCCTTTAATTTGACTGCGAGAAAATAACCAGGGTACCTTTTTCTTAATGCTAATTAGGGTTTCGGTAAGCCAAAACCCCAATTCCCACGCCACACGTGCCAATGGAAAACCGTGCCAGCCAAACCTACCGCGCCATGGCATGCCAACCATGGTAGACGCACCCCCTGTGCCAATGGAAAAACATGCCAGCCACACCTACCGCGCCAAGGCATGCCGACCATGCTAGCCGTACCCCATGTGCTAATGGCAAGCCGTGCCAGCTACATCTCCACGCTAGAGCATACCAAGCATGCTTTCCGTCCCAACATGCCATGCACCATGTTGGCTGCCAAAACAAACGCCTGTAACAATCAACGACCATATTTCAATCACAGGAGCAAATCCTAGCCGTCCAAGGTTACCAGACAACACATGGTAACCTTTGACCCAAAAACCTAGCTTGGTCACACCAAACCCTTGGCCCCACATGCCAAGCCAAACCGCACCTTGCCTTGGCCCTAGCTATGTTATCCGCACCATGCGCCCATGGCATGCCAAGCCCTTGGCCCCATCATTCCAAGCCAAACCATTCACGCCAAACCCTTGTCCCCACATGCCAAGCCAAACCACACCTTGCCTTGGCCCTAGCCATGCTAGCCGCACATGCGCCCATGGCATGCCAAGCCATTGGCCCCGCCATGCCAAGCCAAACCATTCACGCCAAACCCTTGGACCCTCATGCAAAGCCAAACCGCACCTTGCCTTGGCCCTAGCCATGCTAGCCGAACCATGCGCCCATGGAATGCCAAGCCCTTGGCCCCGCCATTCCAAGCCAAACCATTCACGCCAAACCCTTGGCCCCACATGGCAAGCCAAACCGCACCTTGCCTTGGCCCTAGCCATGCTAGCCGCACCATGCGCCCATGGCATGCCAAACCCTTGGCCCCACCATGCCAAGCCAAACCGCACCTTGCCCTGGCCCTAGACATGCTAGTCGCCCATGTGCCAACGGCATGCTAAACCCTTGGCCCCACTATGCCAAGCCAACCCGCACCATGCCTAGCCACGCCACTATGCTGACCTTCCCTACGCGGCTACTGATAGACCATTTTTGTGTCTGAATTTTCCTCAGTGTCTCTATTGTTAGTGTTTGAATTTGTACTTATTATGGTGTTTTTATGTTTGTGTAGGTGTTTTTGGAGAAATACACTTGTGTGGAAAAAGTTGCTCAAAAAGTGCTTTTTGGACCCCCGGAGGACATATTCTAAGCGGACTCCCACATTGGATAAGGGGCACCTCAATTGCTAAGGGGCACCTAGTTGCTATTCACACCCTAGTTCAGGATAGGGGCATCTAATATTGTTCATTTGAATTTTCATTTTTGGCGGGAAAACGAGTTTCACTACTGGCAGATTTGTCGATCAGATTTTGGATGGGTTAGAGGTAGACTCAATCGCTGAAACTTCATGGGTAGACGCGATATGACTATAGAATGCTGGTATGGGTGTTTGTTTGGACAAAATTTGGCTGAATAACGTGTTTCAATCCAAAATAGTGGACACAAGCTTTCACGGGTTCAAGTGAATTTGACACGAGTTTGAGGCGTGTAATGCATTAGTTTGTAGTGTTTTGCACTACAGAGATGCGTGAAGAAGATAAATAAGGAATGTTTGACAGCTGATAACGCATGGAAGATCAAAGATATGGAAACTATTGTCGTGAGAATAAAAATAATAAAGAGATGATATTTTGAAGTTATGAAGGAGATTTGATGCATCTTTCGGGTTTAAATAGGTTGAATTAGTACCATACAAGGAGGATTTAGTGATAGGGGAGCCAACAGAGGGTTTAGGATCGAGAGAAATCAAGTTGCAGAGACGAGTTTTTTGCTGCTGCTGAAGAACACGAAGAACATAAGACGCACATGAGACAGTCGTTCATGCTACAGTAGAAACGACTTCCAAGCGTGGGTCGCAGAGCTACAACAACAATAACAGTTCATCATTATCGTTCTCTGTAACAGTGTTTTGCAACAATTATAAACGTTGCAAACACCCGGCTTTAATTATTTTCTCCCATTTTTCATCATTTGTAAACACTTTGAGCAATGAAATCAACTTTTGAGCGTGTTTACAACATGAGAAGCTAAATCCCTACACTGGGACGACGGAGGAAGACGAATTTCATACATGGGTAAAATTATTTAATTCTTTTTAAGACTTTTGCATTAATTTTCATTGAAATATGATTTGAATTAATTGGTTGTCATTTAATTTGATGAGGTATACTTAGATTAAATGTTTTGATACATCATGCTTAGGATTTACAACCAATCTTTTGAGAATCTACCTTGGCAAAATAAGAGTCCATGTTAATTTTATTTATTGAGCTTTAATTTTTGAGAATAAATAAATTGAACCCTATATTATGAATTCGACGAAATCCTAGTCCCAGTAACTCTCTTTATCCTGTGACAATATTTTGTATGTATTTTTTTTTTTATTTTAGTTTATCAATTCTTAAAAACAACCTCATCAAATTCGAGTGAACGAATCATCTTACTACAACATCATTGAAAATAACCATCAATTTTTGGCGCCGCCGACGCGGACTTGTGTATAGATTTGTTTTTAGGTTTTATTTTTATTTTTATTATTTTTGTTCTTTTTTACGCGTTTTGGTATTTCTGTTTGCTTTCAGATTTGGAGTGGAGCGAAAGAAAAAGAGAAAGTGGTGAAAAGAAAAGCAAAGCCAAAATAGGAAAGAAAATAGAAATCCGAACGGAGTGAAGAAGAAAATTTTGTATATAGTGTTATTATTATTATTTTTTTTTTTAGAAACTGTAATTAGGGTTATATTTTTTTAATCTTTTGTAATCTTTTATTTATTTTTTTTATTTTTTGGACTTTATTTTTGGGACTTTCTTTTGGACTTTATTTTAAAACCCTAAGGAAGGGTTATTTTGAATATAAACTGCACAAGGAAGGACGACAGTTACGATACTGTCTCGGCCCCTCGGGTTCGTACACTGACATAGGAGTCAGTCGCCCGAGTCGACTTCAACGTTTCATCCCCCATCTGGAACGGGAGGTAAGTTTGTCGAAACACTCGCGAATCCCCTGTCAGCGGGTTACTATATTCCTTCGTTTGCATATATGTCAAGGAACTGAATACGACTGCTTTAATTTCCTAGTAAAGGGCAAGGCCTGGCCATACAAGATAGGGGTTCGGATTTCATCACCGTTCTCTTCTTGCCCGCCTTAGGAAAACGATACTTAACGCAAACCTAATGGCATGTGCGGAATGCCTTTGTTGCGGGTTGCACCTCGAGCGAAAGTGGCAATGCCAGAGATGCTAGTGGCGTGTGTCGCATGTGCTAATGGCATGTGTGGAATGCCTTGGTGGTAGGTTGTACGTTGAGTGTAAGTGGCAATGCATAGAGATGCTAGGGGCGTGTGTGGCACGTGCCAATGGCATGTGCGGAATTCCTTGGCGGTAGGTTGCACGGTTTGCAAGTTAGGCTACCAGCGTGGGTTTTGGCATGTGCCAATGGCGCGTACGGCCAAGTTGTCCTAGGTTGCACGGCTTGCAAGTTAAGCTACTAGCGTGCGTGTTTGGCATGTGCCAATGGCATGCGTGGCCAATTCGGATCATGGCCTGGTAAGAAAAGCTACCAATGAGCGTGCTTTGCATGTGCCAATGGCATGCTCGGCCATTAGGGCCACGACCTGGTAAGAAAAGCTACCAACGAGCGTGTTGGCATGTGCCAATGGCATGCTCGGCCATTAGGGCCACGCCTTGGTAAGAAAAGCTACCAGCGAGCGTGTTGGCATGTGCCAATGGCATGCTCGGCCATTAGGGCCACGACACAGTACGAAAAGCTACCAATGAGCGTGTTGGCATGTGCCAATGGCATGCTCGGCCATTAGGGCCACGCCTTGGTGAGAAAAGCTACCAGCGAGCGTGTTGGCATGTGCCAATGGCATGCTCGGCCATTAGGGCCATTCCTTGGTGAGAAAAGCTACCAGCGAGCGTGTTGGCATGTGCCAATGGCATGCTCGGCCATTAGGGCCACGCCTTGGTGAGAAAAGCTACCAGCGAGCGTGTTGGCATGTGCCAATGGCATGCTCGGCCATTAGGGCCACGCCTTGGTGAGAAAAGCTACCAGCGAGTGTGTTGGCATGTGCCAAGGGCATGCTCGGCCATTAGGGCCACACCTTGGTGAGAAAAGCTACCAGCGAGCGTGTTGGCATGCGCCAATGGCGTGCTCGGCCATTAGGGCCACGCCCTGTCGAGAAAAGCTACCAGCGAGCGTGTTGGCATGTGCCAATGGCATGCTCAGCCATTAGGGCCACGCCTTGGTGAGAAAAGCTACCAGCGAGCGTGTTGGCATGTGCCAATGGCATGCGTGGCCAATTTGGCCTAGGTGGCACGGTTTGCAAGCCTAGGTGCGGGCTCTACTTTGGCATGGCGCGGCTAGGGACAAGGTAAGTGTGTTTGGCTTGGCGTGGCGTGACCAGCGTAGCTAGGGCCAAGGAAGAGTGTGTTCAGCATGGCGCGGCTAGCTTGGGCTAGGTGTGGCTGGCATGATTTGCAAATTGGCACGAAGGTGCGGCTAGCATGGTTGATATGATTTGGCGCGTTTGGTGTGACTAACATAGCTAGGGCCAAGGCAGAGTGCGTTTGGCATAGCGCGGCTAGCTTGGGCTAGGTGTGGCTGGCATGATTTGCCATTGGCACGGAGGTGCGGCTAGCATGGTTGGCATGCTTTGGCGCGTTTTGGTGTGGCTGGAATGATTTGCCATTGGCATAGAGGTGCGTCTAGCTTGGGCTAGGTGTGGCTGGCATGATTTGCCATTGGCACGGAGGTGCGGCTAGCATGGTTGGCATGCTTTGGCGCGTTTTGGTGTGGCTGGCATGATTTTCCATTGGCACGGAGGTGCGGCTAGCATGGTTGGCATGCTTTGGCGCGTTTGGTGTGGCTGGCATGATTTGCCATTGGCACAGAGGTGCGGCTAGCTTGGGCTAGGTGTGGATGGCATGATTTGCCATTGGCACGGAGGTGCGGCTAGCATGGTTGGCATGCTTTGGCGCGTTTGGTGTGGCGTGTGTTTGGCATGGCGCGGCTAGCTTGGGCTAGGTGTGGCTGGCATGATTTGCAATTGGCACGGAGGGGAATTAGGGTTTTGTTCGTTGTAACCCTAATTTGAAAAAATACCCCCTATTAATTACTGACTACATGCATTAAATGTTCTAATAAATGTATCACCGGTGACATTAGGTTATTTGGGGTTTTACAATTTTACCCTTTGTTTAAAAACCACCATCAACATTAAGTCCCCTGCTTAGCTCGGAACAGGAGCTTTGTTGCGAGGTAAGCATAAGATGGTGACAAACTATCAAACAAATCGTAAAGAGAATTGAGGAGGCTTGTCGACCTTTTTATAAATAGGATTTGGAATCCTTGCCTCTGCGATTTTGCACAAATCTGGGGCGGCACAATTGGGAAGTCAGCGTCATTGAGAGACAGGAAGCTGGGCGGCATTGAGAAGTTTACGCGAGTTGGGAAACGGAGCGTGCTAGCTGGCGGGACCGGCGCAAAGTGGGAAGCTGATCGTGCTAGCTGGCAGGACTAGTGCAAGGTAGGGAAGCTGAGCATGCTAGCTGGCATGACTTGGGCGACGTTGGGAAGTTGGGCGCAATTGGTGGGACCGGAACTTGGGCGGCCCTTGTGCGCCCTTGGCCCGTTCCTTATATGCACGATTTTTGGTATAGGGAAATCCTTCCCTATTTCAGAATCTCCACGCCCATACATATAAAATCCCTTTCTCTCCTCTTTGTTCTTTCATCTTTTCATACTAGCGGCAGAGTCATAAAGAAAACCGGCTTCCAGGTATGTCTTCCAGTACTTCTCTTGTTTCCCTTTTCATGCAGGTGCAAACCCTAAAAGTAGGCGTTTTTCTTTCATAATCCTTGTAATGATATTGCACATATGATTTCTTGGCGTGCTTCTTGTAGAAAATATTGTATATATGCACCCAAGGGAAATACTGTATATATGATTCGAACCCGTAGAAAAACGCTCCATATATAATTTTGAACCCGAAGAAGGATACCATAGACGCATTCGAGCCCGTAGAAAATACTGCGTATATAGTTTTGAACCCTGAAGAAGATACTGCGTGTGTATTTTCGAACCCGTAGAGAATACTGTATATGTTCTTCATATGACTTCGAACCCATAGGAAATATTGCATATATGAATTTCGGACCTGAAGAAAATATTGCGCGGGCAGTTTTGAACCCGTAGAAAAATGCTCCATATATAATTTTGAACCCGAAGAAGGATACCATAGACGCATTCAAGCCCGTAGAAAATACTGCGTATATAATTTTGAACCCTGAAGAAAATACTGCATGTGCAGATTTGAACCCGTAGAGAATACACCCTTTTTTTTTTTGTTTTCCAGGTTTTCCTTTTGTTGGGTGCGGTTATGTGTCAGGGAGATAATTTCGTCTTTCTCCGTGTGCAGATATCTTGTTACTAAGTTGTTATGAAGAAATCCGACAAGATGTTACCTGAACAAAATTTCGCCTCATCGAAGGATGTTCATAGTTCCAAACCAAACACGGATGATGAATTCTTTGCTAAACCCCTCGCCCCTGCTCGAAAGAATTACCCAGGTTTCGTGCCAATTTTGTTAACCGGTGGTGAAGATGAAAAGAAGACACGTTCGGTTCGCCCAGAGAACACCATACGGTTCTGTCTTCATAAAGGGGTATATTCTTCTTCCAACATTGATTTCAGGATGTGTCAAAGACCATTGCGTTCTTTTGATAGATGGGTTGAGTTCATGGTGAGTAAGGAGCACATAAATACCAACTTGACTCGAGCGCAGATTATTGATGCTTTGTCGAGCTTCGATGAAATCTCCAGATTAGGAAGGATATCCCGGGCTTGGTTGATTTTATCTCCAGATGGTGTTCGGACACCCATACGATCATATGTAGATGGGGTGAAATAACTTTCTCCTTGAAGAGTGTGGCTTTCTTGATGAATCTTCCGGTAGCCGGGAATCTTAATATCCGATTGTCTGAAGGTGAGGAGAAGATTCGGGATGACCTTGCCGCTAAGTTGGGAGATTACGCTCGAAAAGACTCCACTGCGAAGTCGAAGGATTAAATCCTAAAGAGGATGAAAGGTGCTTTTACAGCTGGTGGATATCTCAATGGTTTTCGGACGACCTGGAACCTAAACAGAAAAGCAGTGATCTTCGTGTTGCAGCATTTTTGGCTCTCTGGTTGTCTAGAGACATTTTTGATGATGGTTCTCGCAAGAAGAAAATAAGACCAGATTTGCTAGTGATTGCTGTGAAGTTAGCGAAATGTGAAGTTCTTCCCAATGGCAAGCTATTCCTTGGTTCCCTGTATGTACATCTGGATCACCTAGTTACGAACATGCGAGTTTCGAATGGTTTCATGAAAGTGGATTCATATGTGCACGTTGCTTTTCTGCAAGCCTGGTTATGGGAGTACTTTGAGAAGTATGCTCCGAAACTGTTGCCTTCGATTCCCGCGAGTTGGGGTGGCTCCCGAATTCTTCGATGGGTGAACATGCGTCCAAGAGTTGGCATGAGCTTGGTTAGTCTTCTCGATAAGTCGCATGAAATCAGTTTTCGCCCAAGGGAGCCGATCCATAGGTCGGTGACTCAAATTGACACCTTTGCTTCTGCTCCGATCATGTCTTTGTCTTCCGACGGCAACTTGAGTGTTGGTGAAAACTTGTTTATTCAAAGCTGCATGTCCGGCTATGTGCCGTCTTTCTTCATGGGGTCTTTCCGAATAGCTGCTTACAATATTGACCGTGATGCTCGTCACATGGGTTTCGATTAAGGGGTGCCTCTTGCTTACCAGCTGGTGGTTCCTAAGGATTCATTGCATGCCGCCCTCAATGCCAGTGCCCTTGAGCCGGGTATCCGCCTTCCCTTCTTTCAAACGGGAAGAGTAACTTTGACGACTTTTGGATATAATGAGTTCTGGTACGATGAGTTCATTATGATCCAAGATTTTGTAAATAACGTAGTGGAGAATGTTCGTTGTAAAACTTCCCCAGCAGTTTTGAAGAAGTATCCAATGTTGAGAGATCCCAAGCGAAATTTGCCTATCAACTCGGAAAGTCCCCATGCAAAGGAACAAAGAACGAATAATCATGCTTCCGGGTTCTGGGCGGTTTCAAAAGATCCTCCCGCAGCTCTCGTGTCTTTCAGTTCTTCCAATAACCAGGTATGTGTCGCCTCCTTGTTGGTTTGTCTCAAAACACGTGAATTTCTGCTAAAAACATGTGTCTTGTTTATTCCATGGCTTCGGTAGTGTTAATGCTTTCGCTGCCCTTGCACGTTGCCAGGAGACAGCAATTTCTTCGAAGAATTCCGGCGGCACTGAGCCTTATCATAGCGGTGATGAGTCATAGAAAGAAGAAAGTTCGACAAGTGAGAGTGATTCCTCTGGCAGCACTGGTTCTTTTTCGGAAGTGGTTCGGTGAGTTTTGCGCTTCTTTTTCTTTCTTCTTCCGTTTCTTCTTTTGAAAATGTCTAACTCAAGTTCGCAGGAGGAATCCGGTTCGGAGGACGATTCTGGGGTGGAGCCATACGAAAACTTGCCTTTGGTGACCACCGCCGGTGACTTGGAGATGGGAGTTAGCCAATTGCCGGGCACAGATATGGTTCAAATGGTGGATGATTCTCTGATGGTTGCTACCGTAGACATGGAAAAAGACCC
Source organism: Papaver armeniacum (assembly GCA_023531295.1). Lineage (NCBI taxonomy): Eukaryota > Viridiplantae > Streptophyta > Magnoliopsida > Ranunculales > Papaveraceae > Papaver > Papaver armeniacum. The sequence goes on along the minus strand of JAJJWW010005803.1, from coordinate 651,928 downwards.
TTTGCGAGTCGTGAGGCCAGTTGCAAGTGCCATTTTCAATCCCCCGTACTTGGTTCCTTATCCAGGTCATGTGCTGGTTGGCGGTTTTAGCGTGCTGGCTAAGTATGAGGCGTTGTACACCAGAATCTGGGAGAAGTATGGACATATGTCCACAACCAAGAAGGTCACTAGTGGATTTGCGCTGGTTAAGCGTGTGGAAGAGGATTTATCTTCCATCTAGGACATGCGTTAGGTGACTAGCCACACCGTTTCTGAAGACGTTATTGCCGACTGGGAGCACCATCGCGACGTGTGTGTAGAAAAGGAGTTCAACGCTTCATGGTTTTTCGAAGGCCTTGCTGAGATCCAGAAGTCGAAAGATGCGGCAATCGAAATCCTTTCTGCATAGGAGATTGCACGACAGGAGGTAGAACTCGAAAAGCTTTCCAAGATGTTGATTATGAAGAGAGCGGCTCTTGAAGATGCAAAATTGACTTTCTCCAAGAAGAGCAGACCTCTGTTGGATGATTTTCCTTGAATATTTCTCTGTTAAACTTTCATTTAGGTTCTTTTTTTTTTTTTTTTTTGAAAAACATACTGGATGTCCGGTTCAAAGTTCAACCGGTTTTGATAGACATCTGGTAGCTTTTGAGGATATTGGATTATTTCTGGGATGAATGGTTTTGATAATATAACTCTGATTATGTTTTGTGAAAGGAATATTGCTTTTATGACAGTGTGTGCTAGCAATAGGCACAAGACGCAGTAGTATGACTGTTTTATTCAGAACCTAAAAACAGATCGTATATCCTGCCCAGTCTAAATTTACTCACTCCATAGGTTTTTGCGAACACGCCCCTCTCCATGTAAAAGGCGGCTTTCTTTGGTAGCATCGCCAACAAGTCCCCAATCGCCGGGTAGCATCTTCAGCGAGTCCCCGTTTTCTGGTGTAGTTTTTACAACTGTAACCGGGTTGTCCGGCGGTTGAGTCGATTGAGTCGCCTTCCCCTACCATCTTGACATCTGGGTCGAAGAACGAGATCGACAGTCTGACATTGTAGCCGATAGATCAATCCTCCCACTGTGGTCGCCAATTTTTTATGGGTAAAAATCGTTTCCGCCGATTTTGGTAAATTCGTTAGGTGAGTGAGAAAACTGGTTTAAACCCTAAACAAATGTGCTTTAAACGTGATCACTTTCTAGATTCGAGAGATCAATGCATAAAGTCCGGCCTAAACCAAGAAATGGCCGTTCCAGGACTTGCTTTGGTCACAAAGTGGAGGAGAAGGGTTGATTTGGGGAGGGAAGCAAAGAAAGGTGTTGAGACCAGAATAGTGCGGGAGAGTAGTGTCTCGACTTGTATCGAAAAGTGAAAGCTTAGGAAGCTTGCAAGAGATGAAAGCTTTTTAGAGAGCTTGCAAAGTTGCCTTTTACGAGAGTGTTGTATTTTTCTCCCCGACCGAGATCTCGTAAATCTGGTGGAAATAGGTAAGACCTATTTATACAAGTCGAGATTGAAACATACCTGGCCTCATGAAGGAAGAGAGTAAAGGGTGAAATAATGGGAGGAGGTGGTAACCGCAAGGTGTTTATGGGTGAAAACGTTTTCACCATTATTTCCTCATTTATTTGACCGCTTTATTCCTATTCACGCTTTCTTAATGTGAGCGTAGTGTACGCTGCAAGCTGTGACCGCCAAACCAAGACCTTGGAAAGCATCCCCCCAGTTTGTGTTGATGTCTCGAGTGTTGGTTGCACCTTGAGTGCAAGTGGCGCTGCTAGGGGCGCGTGTGGCATGTGCCAATGGCATGTGCGGAATGCCTTTGTTGCGGGTTGCACCTCGAGCGCAAGTGGCAATGCCAGAGCTGCTAGTGGCGTGTGTGGCATGTGCTAATGGCATGTGTGGAATGCCTTGGTGGTAGGTTGTACGTTGAGTGTAAGTGGCAATGCATAGAGCCAATGGCGCGTACGGCCACTAGTTTCAACAAACTCCTTGATTTCATGACATTTCCTTAAAATCATGAAAATAATATAAAATTAGGAAAAGTGCCATGGGACCGGGCTTATTGGCCGGCCGGCCATGCCTTACCATAGCCGGTCCCACACTTCATGATTCCTTATTTTATTATTATTATTATTTCCTTCATCTTATGAAGTTTCCTCAGTTTGAGCAAAAACCTTGATTTCTTCATATTTTCACCAAATGTTGCTCAATCGCGCATCAGAAAATATCAAAATTCTCAAGAATGAGACACAAACACTTTGGTGACATGAGCATATTACCTTGACCGACCAAGGTTGGATTTTTGGCTTACAGGAGGCCGGTCCCACACATTTTCATCATTTGACCTTTTTTCTTCACAATAAGTTCAAACTCTTCCAAAACAATTTGGAATTTCATAAAACGATCGTATCAGTCCCATGACCAACCAGGGCCGGTTTCATGACCCTTTGGTCGGTCCCTCATCTCTTCATAATTAGTTTTTATCACCTGAGGCTCAGACGAGCATTATTTTAATAAATGATTAGACTAGCATTTAATCATCCTTGGTTAGTCTTCTCGATAAGTCGCACGAAATCAGTTTTCGCCCAAGGGAGCCGATCCATAGGTCGGTGACTCAAATTGACACCTTTGCTTCTGCTCCGATCATGTGTTTGTCTTCTGACGGCAACTTGAGTGTTGGTGAAAACTTGTTTATTCAAAGCTGCATGTCCGGCTATGTGCCGTCTTTCTTCATGGGGACTTTCCGAATAGCTGCTTACAATATTGACCGTCTTTGCTCGTCACATGGGTTTCGATCAAGGGGTGCCTCTTGCTTACCAGCTGGTGGTTCCTAAGGATTCATTGCATGCCGCCCTCAATGCCAGTGCCCTTGAGCCGGGTATCCGCCTTCCCTTCTTTCAAACGGGAAGAGTAACTTTAACGACTTTTGGATATAATGAGTTCTGGTACGATGAGTTCATTATGATCCAAGATTTTGTAAATAACGTAGTGGAGAATGTTCATTGTAAAACTTCCCCAGCAGTTTTGAAGAAGTATCCAATGTTGAGAGATCCCAAGCGAAATTTGCCTGTCAACTCGGAAAGTCCCCATGCAAAGGAACAAAGAACGAATAATCATGCTTCCGGGTTCTGGGCGGTTTCAAAAGATCCTCCCGCAGCTCTCGTGTCTTTCAGTTCTTCCAATAACCAGGTATGTGTCGCCTCCTTGTTGGTTTGTCTCAAAACACGTGAATTTCTGCTAAAAACATGTGTCTTGTTTATTCCAGAGCTTCGGTAGTGTTAATGCTTTCGCTGCCCTTGCACGTTGCCAGGAGACAGCAATTTATTCGAAGAATTCCGGCGGCACTGAGCCTTTTCATAGCGGTGATGAGTCATAGAAAGAAGAAAGTTCGACAAGTGAGAGTGATTCCTCTGGCAGCACTGGTTCTTTTTCGGAAGTGGTTCGGTGAGTTTTGCGCTTCTTTTTCTTTCTTCTTCCGTTTCTTCTTTTGAAAATGTCTAACTCAAGTTCGCAGGAGGAATCCGGTTCGGAGGACGATTCAGGGGTGGAGCCATACGAAAACTTGCCTTTGGTGACCACCGCCGGTGACTTGGAGATGGGAGTTAGCCAATTGCCGGGCACAGATATGGTTCAAATGGTGGATGATTCTCTGATGGTTGCTGCCGTAGACATAGAAAAAGACCCTTTGCGAGTCGTGAGGCCAGTTGCAGGTGCCATTTTCGATCCCCCGTACTTGGTTCCTTATCCAGGTCATGTGCTGGTTGGCGGTTTTAGCGTGCTGGCTAAGTATGAGGAGTTGTACACCAGAATCTGGGAGAAGTATGGACATATGTCCACAATCAAGAAGGTCACTAGTCGATTTGCGCTGGTTAAGCGTGTGGAAGAGGATTTATCTTCCATCTAGGACATGCGTTAGGTGACTAGCCACACCGTTTCTGAAGACGTTATTGCCGACTGGGAGCACCATCGCGACGTGTGTGTAGAAAAGGAGTTCAACGCTTCATGGTTTTTCGAAGGCCTTGCTGAGATCCAAAAGTCGAAAGATGCGGCAATCGAAATCCTTTCTGCAGAGGAGATTGCACGACAGGAGGTAGAACTCGAAAAGCTTTCCAAGATGTTGATTATGAAGAGAGCGGCTCTTGAAGATGCAAAATTGACTTTCTCCAAGAAGAGCAGACCTCTGTTGGATGATTTTCCTTGAATATTTCTCTGTTAAACTTTCATTTAGGTTCTGTTTTTTTTTTTTTTTTTTTTGAAAAACATACTGGATGTCTGGTTCAAAGTTCAACCGGTTTTGATAGACAGCTGGTAGCTTTTGAGGATATTGGATTATTTCTGGGATGAATGGTTTTGATAATATAACTCTGATTATGTTTTGTAAAAGGAATATTGCTTTTATGACAGTGTGTGCTAGCAATAGGCACAAGACGCAGTAGTATGACTGTTTTATTCAGAACCTAAAAACAGATCGTATATCCTGCCCAGTCTAAATTTACTCACTCCATAGGTTTTTGCGAACACGCCCATCTCCATGTAAAGGCGGCTTTGCTTGGTAGCATCGCCAGCAAGTCCCCAATCGCTGGTAGCATCTTCAGCGAGTCCCCAGTTTTCTGGTGTAGTTTTTACAATTGGTAACCGGGTTGTCTGGAAGTTGAGTCGGATTGAGTCGCCTTCCCCTACCATCTTGACATCTGGGTTGAAGAACGAGATCGACAGTCTGACATTGTAGCCGATAGATCAATCCTCCCACTGTGGTCGCCAATTTTTTATGGGTAAAAATCGTTTCCGCCGATTTTGGTAAATTTGGTAGGTGAGTGAGAAACTGGTTTAAACCCTAAACAAATGTGCTGCACGTGAGCACTTTCTAGATTCGAGAGATCAATCTGTACAAGTCCGGCCTAAACCAAGAAATGGCCGTTCCCGGACTTGCTTTGGTCACAAAGTGGAGGAGAAGGGTTGATTTGGGGAGGGAAGCAAAGAAAGGTGTTGAGACCGGAATAGTGCAGGAGAGTAGTGTCTCGACTTGTATCAGAAAGTGAAAGCTTAGGAAGCTTGCAAGAGATGAAAGCTTTTTAGAGAGCTTGCAAAGTTGCCTTTTCTGAGAGTGTTGTATTTTTCTCCTGACCGAGATCTGTCGTCTGGTGGAAATAAGTAAGACCTATTTATACAAGTCGAGATTGAAACGTACCTGGCCTCATGAAGGAAGAGAGTAAAGGGTGAAATAATGGGAGGAGGTGGTAACCGCAAGGTGTTTATGGGTGAAAACGTTTTCACCATTATTTCCTCATTTATTTGACCGCTTTATTCCTATTCACGCTTTCTTAATGTGAGCGTAGTGTACGCTGCAAGCTGTGACCGCCAAACCAAGACCTTGGAAAGCATCCCCGGTTTGTGTTGATGTCTCGAGTGTTGGTTGCACCTTGAGTGCAAGTGGCGCTAGGGGCGTGTGTGGCATGTGCCAATGGCATGTGCGGAATGCCTTTGTTGCGGGTTGCACCTCGAGCGCAAGTGGCAATGCCAGAGCTGCTAGTGGCGTGTGTGGCATGTGCTAATGGCATGTGTGCAATGCCTTGGTGGTAGGTTGTACGTTGAGTGTAAGTGGCAATGCATAGAGCCAATGGCGCGTACGGCCACTAGTTTCAACAAACTCCTTGATTTCATGACATTTCCTTAAAATCATGAAAATAATATAAAATTAGGAAAAGTGCCATGGGGGCCGGGCTTATTGGCGGCCGGCCATGCCTTACCATAGCGGGTCCCACACTTCATGATTCCTTATTTTATTATGATTATTATTATTTCCTTCATCTTATGAAGTTTCCTCAGTTTGAGCAAAAACATTGATTTCTTCATATTTTCACCAAATGTTGCTCAATCGCGCATCAGAAAATATCAAAATTCTCAGGAATGAGACACAAACACTTTGGTGACATGAGCATATTACCTTGACCGACCAAGGTTGGCTTTTTGGCTTACAGGAGGCCGGTCCCACACATTTTCATCATTTGACCTTTTTTCTTCACAATAAGTTCAAACTCTTCCAAAACAATTTGGAATTTCATAAAACGATCGTATCAGTCCCATGACCAACCAGGGCCGGTTTCATGACCCCTTGGTCGGTCCCTCATCTCTTCATAATTAGTTTTTATCACCTGAGGCTCAGACGAGCATTATTTTAATAAATGATTAGACTAGCATTTAATCATCCTTTCACCAACTCGTCTTCAAGAGACTTTGGTATTTGCTCACTCGAGCATCTGGGTGCTACATGATTGATCCATCATCCCATGTAGCCGGTCCCTCCTTCACTCCGTGGTTGATTTTCAATAAATCATCAAATGATCGAAATTAGGGTTTTCGAATCCAAGGTTCATAATTTTAGATTCAAACGCTAATAATTTTATGTTGATTCCATGATCAACACTTTAAGTATTATACTCGCGTAAGTGGCTTCACTTGGTCCTGCTGCCAATAATTCATCAAACGAGCAACATTTGCTCAAGTGAGCAATATTTGCTCAGACTAAGGAATATTGATTCAACGATCAATGTTTAACTATCATCAAGTGAGCAATATTTGCTCACCTTAACTATCGACATTTATTCGAGAATTATACCTTTGTCTCAACAGACACGTTCAATTCATAAGTTTTAGAACATTTGCAAACCACGTTCGACTCAGCAATACAAGACTCATCGTCCCATAAAGTCAGCAACTGAGTAACTAACTACACGTCTGCCTTACAGACTTCACAATCACAAGAAATTAATCGTGTCACGTGGGGGATATAAACTAGGGTTTTGGTCTGGCGGTCTACGACGCGTGTGTTCATACACATGATGAAAATGTGAGCAACTCGTGCAAGCAGTTGGAGGAGTTAGCAAAGTAGTGGGCGGAAAACTATCCAAGTCTCCACACAATGAGCAACAGGTTTTGACATGATTTCCCACTTCCCCAGTCTTTGACTCCAGCAACTGTCACACTTCATGGGGTCAAGGTGTCTACAATTCTTGCAATATAAATAAGTCTTTGAATCATGATTGAAAAATAAGACAATCTTTCGTCAAACAGGCAACAAGGGATTAAGAAATCAACGTCTGAGCAATTACTCTCAACAGAGTAAATTCAATCAATCAAAATTTATCTTATTTCTTCACGCAAAATACACAACACATCTACAATTTCGATCACCATTGATCTCACACATTTCTCAGCTTCCATCCTACAGATCGATCCATCCTCTCTTATGACCGAATTGACTCTGGAACGACCATTATCTTGGTTTAGGCCGGAGTCATACAGATTGATCTCTCGAATTCAAAGCACTCCCTTTTTGCAGTGCATCTTTGTGAGGTTATACAATTCGCTCGGTTCAAGGAGTATCTTCTGCACGGTCGTCTCCTCAATTCCTTAAAAATCAGCAACTCGTTTTGCCCCATCTACATACAGCCAAAAGAGGAGGAAGGCAGCCAGCTCCACTCTATCTGTTTCCATTTCTCGAGGAGGAACACCCTCACCAAGACCAGACTGTAAAGAAGACCAGTATTTGATCCAACACGAGAAAGAAGCTCGACGTTGCCGGGACTTTGGCTTCTGGCCGCTTTTCACTTCTCTCACATCATCATCCTCTTCAGTAGCAAATGGATTTGGTTGAGCAGCATTTATGGCGGACACCATGAGTTTTAAAGAAGATGAAACATTCGCAGGAGAACCCTGAGAAGCCGACGCGGTAGCTTTACCCTTCCTTTTATCCATCGGGCCCCCTACCTCATTCGGAGCTTCAACCTTAAGCTCTTATGGCAATTGAAAGGTTATGTATTTCGTCTTGCCCTTAAGCAAACTATCGCGGAGATCTCTGTCATCCTTATTTAAAGACTTGTGAAGGCAGCAACTGGCATAGACTACATCAACATGAACGGGAAGGCCAGTAAGTGCCACTATATCCTCCAGAATGGGGGTCTCTTCACCCCAGCAAAATATAAATGTGTGAGGATCGATTCCTAGCACGCACATAAGCGATTTATACTGTCATGATCTCGTCGAACGTACCTAAACTTGGAGGCCTCTAAAGCTGCCTTTATACCTAAAGAACGAATGATCCTTGCATTATCCGGATTGGAACGAATGTAGTCGACTCATGGATCCCAAGCGGCATGAGATTCGGCGGACGAGCGTCAGTTGATTGAAAGGAAAACGTAATCTCCCCTATGAACTTTCAAATGGGGGTAATCATCAAAGGAAGGTACAAGGGGCGACTCTGCTTGAGGACGGATAAGCGAGTATGCGGACCCGGATGTAGGAAATGAATGGGGGTTTAACATGCTTGAAACCAAAATATCATGGGCCGGAAAAAGAACAGTATCATCATCCGATGCGGGCGGTCGAAGTCTATCCCTAAGCTGGGGACTGCTCCTAAATTTTTCAAGTGTATGTGAGTCGAGCCTGGGAGGCCAGTCAAGGATAGGTGATTCATTATACATGGTAAGCAATATAAAGGATAAGGAGAGAGAAAAGTGGACAATGAAAAGATGAGGATTCAGGGGCGAGGTCTCTTCTAATTATAGGAGGGTAAAAGAAGGAGCAGTTACTGAGCAGATTAGTAACCGTAGCGTCCCAAGAGTCGTGAAACCAAACCGCCCATGACTCCCCAATTGTAACCGTAGCATCTCAAGAGTCGTGAACCCAAACCGCCCATAACTCTCGATTGTAACCGTAACATCAACAGGTGATTGTTGACACGGTCCTCGACCGGTCAAACAGTCAGGGGACTAATTTTGATACATGAAAATAACCAATCCTAGAATAAGTGGCCCCTTAACTCATTAAGGGTCCCTTTTAGGATAAACAGACTTGGGAACTAGGCCTAACCCATTAAGATGGGGAATTCCTAGAGCATATTAAGGCAGTTGGGCCTTGGCCTAAGAGGAAAGCCCTTTAGGGTTTGGTGTTAACTTAAGGAAAGGGAAATGGTAGTTTAGTAATATGTTAATCTTATGGGCATTTATCCATTAGAGGGTCATTATAAAATGGAAATAGGGCACACTTCTTGAGATCATCATTAATTCCCTATCTACTTCCCATAAACCCTTCTTCTCCTTGGGAGTACTTTCTGTGATTAGGGCTAGTTCCTCCTTCCCACGTTTTACCCATCAACACTAACTTATCATATGAACTCTCAAGTTGCTTATACTATTCTCAAAGTTGTTTCATATTCACAGTCACATTTATTTTACTATGAATAATCTTCACATTCTCTGAAGTTAATTTCTTCACCTCTTCATCATATTGCCTTTTCAAAACACGAAGAGATTCTTCTTGACTAGTGAAATTCTTCTGTAGATTGAGATAGTGACGCGTAAACATCGCATTTTTGTTTATAAAAGAGCTATTCTCTTCGGCAAGGGTTTGATTTTCATCTGACAAAGTTCGATTTCTTAAAGCAGAGCTATATAATAATCCTGAAAGATTGGTTACTTGGGAACCCATAAAATCGGATTGATTACACCAATAAACGTTTTCATTCTTTAAATTATCAATTTTGTCAAGAAGGTACGAATGATTATTGATTAATTGACTTAGTTGATTCTGTAACCTCTCATTATCGGCACAAGCATCCTCGGCAGAATGTTGATAACTAAACCTTTCCATGATGCGCTTCTGGTTTAAGTCTTTACATGTGTACGAGCAGTTTAAAATATGAACTTAAAGACGGCAAAAAGTAAGAACAACAGTTAGGGAAATCATGTTACCTTTAAGTTCTTGTTTCTAAGAGCGAAGATTTTCAACCACAACAGACTCAGCTAAAAGATCCCCCTTTAGCTAAGCAACTGCTGAGAAAGCTCTAGGATGGTATTGCTAGATTCATAGAATCCCTCAACTTGGATCAAGCGACGGTGGGATTCCTAAGAAAAAATGGCACATGACATAAGAGCGCGATAAGATAGCACAAATATAAAATATAAATGCAAGAGAACATAGCATACGTTCAAAGGAGAGATTAACGCTTGGGTCCAATTGAGAGAAAATATTACTCCTAGTTGACTTGTTTGGAGAAGAGTCACATAACAGCTTACTAAGGGCATCGCAAAATCGAGATCGAGAAGGATCATCACTGGAAGACCGAGCAGCATTGATAATCTCCAGCAATAACTTTGCTCCAAAATCATCTCCTTCGAGGACATCATCATTAGTAGAAGAGGTTTCAAGTTTATGAGGTTTAATCATATTAACGGGAGAGGCAGAAGCGAAAACATCTTTTGGAGGAGTAAAAACCGCATCCTTTAAGAGGGCGGTAGCATTCTCAGTAACGGAGGCGACACCATCCTTCAAAGATGCGATGACATCCCCAGTAAGAGGTCCTTTATGCAGCCCAATAAAAGAAGAAGGAGCGACAAAATTAGCATTAGCAGCAGTAGGTGTGACTGAAGCGCGAAGTAATGGAACACCGACACCAAACTTACAAGATACCACGGGCAGAGAAACAGTTGTGTCAATTTTGGTAGCAGGACGAAGTTTTTTAACCCTTCTCTTTTCACGATTAGCTTCGCCTTCAGAATCCTTCACATATACAAAACATATAAGAAACAGAGGCAACAATATTATTTTTTTTCTTACTCCTTTGTTGTGCGAAGGGTTCCTTTTATGAGAACCATTATCCCCTAAGCCCGAAGTATATTTAGGGTTTGTCAACTTAAGAACAACCTTACCAGATGAAGGATTTTTGCTGAAACAAAAACAATATGGGAATATGAAGAGCAGTAACAGAATATGAAAGATCAGTAGCAGAACGCTGAGATGATAACAGTAGAAGAACAATATTAGCAGTAGAGAGGATTAAAAAAGAAAAAAAAAACGGAAGCTTAAAACAGAATAATAACGATACACGAAGAACCAACTTACCTGCTAGGTGGATCCATGAATAAAAAACGGCACAAAAGAAGGTCTCGGGGAGATGAAGAAAATTCACATAGAGAAGAAGAAAGAAAAGTAAAGAAAGTCTCTCTCCTTACCACAATTATTAAAATAAGAAAATTTTCGAAAAAAGGTAACCGGTCAGATATGAGGATGTGTCAGTCAAAAGGGAGATGGTCAACACGTGTAGATGGTTATACGGAAATTCCGGAAAAATGTCGGTAGATCTGAGGAATACAAAGATATGGGTTGATGCAGAAGATTAAGTCTTCTCTTACCGCCCTTTTCTTCGAAAGAACAATATGAGAAGAGGCAAAATATGGGTGCAAAATACCGCACAATCATCGGTAATGCGAAAGAATACTTCTAGTAGAAGGCGAATATAACGTGCTCCCCATATCTCTGCTGACAAGTACAATGACGTCACTAAGTCACACCAAATGTGTGAAGATCAGCGCGGCATTTATAAAGATCAACGCGAAGATAACAGGATAGGGAAATTCTATCTGAAAAGGCGAGGGTACCCAAATATACCTCAAGCTAAAAAATTTCCTACATATAAGTCCTTTCTCCGAAAGTGATTGTATATGGACTGAGTCGAGACAATGCAACTAATCGGTTCACACTTCGTGTGATCGTCTATGGATACGAGATCGAGACAATACAACAATGAAGTATGTTTACTTGATAAAAGGTTTGGACTTAACCAAAAACAATAGGATTACTTATCAAGTAAATAGGAATTAACGTTTGTGTAATTTACTTTAAATTATAAATACAACAATTATATTTGCGAAAAATAAAAGTAAATGACATAGCAAGATTTTGTTAACGAAGAAACCGCAAATGCAAAAAAAACCCGGACCTTGTCGAGAATTGAATACTCTCAGGATTAAGTCGATACACAAAATTAAACCAACTTCGTATAGTTGAGACCAAGCAACTAAACCTATAGTTCACCTAGTTCCGTCTGTATTCCCACGCCTCCAACTTTTGAATAAGTCACGTACTTGGAACAATTCCTTTGGTTCGTATTCCAAACAGTAAAGTAACAACAAACCTGTTTGGTAGCAACTCTATTCAACCAAGTGATATGAGTTCGACAAAGGCTCTTCTGTTTATCTCAATAAACTCCTTCGTCAAGTTCTTAGATCTATCTTATTCTAAACTACCGCAGTAATTAATTGTTAAGATTTTGTAATCAATACTTTTAATCACAAAGAATTGTATTGATGTCGATCTACACAACTAATCAATTCAATCTACCACAAGGATAAACCGATTATAGTTGGATCCTCTATACCGAAACAAGTATTGTGGACACCAAATATTATGAACCCCAAATCAGCAATTTTCAATATCTTCTTTGTCTTCAAATCTTCTTAGATCTTCAATAAACACCTGCACACAACAACTTAAATCTCTCGTGATCAATCACGCACAGAACGGATTCTGTTAACAATGGATTATCACAAGATCTTCTTTAGATCTACAAACATTCTAAAGATCTCTGTCAAAACTTCGATCTAGTTTGGGTGAATCTTATATCAGAAGAGAATATTCTCAAGCATAAACAAACCAGGTGCAATCAAAGTTCAACCACCGCCAGTCAATCAAATTAATCGAAAACAAAAGATAAACCGCAATTATCCAGTTTCCCACCAAAGGTACTAATAGAGCTTCTAAATCCCAAAGAAAACTTTAACCTGAGTGATGCGTGTCGTAGGTGCAATCAAATTAATATTTTATTTCCACTCAATTAAAAATAATATAATGGAAGTCAAGTTCGTTCCCACGAGGAGCAAGAGATTCTAGTTGTAAAAATTGTCACAAAAGGGGGGTGTGAAAAAGCAAAAGAAAATAAACAAAGCAATTAAAAGATAAAGTTGAAATCAATAAAAGAGACAAGACCAAGGAATCCTTCTTCGTTACGAAACAATGAATCAAGTTATGTTCTTTTCTACTTGTTATTAGTCACAAATTATCACCAACCGTAGGTAAAGCAGCTAGATCAGTGCTAAACCCCTAAATCCCTTATATCACCGGACACGGAAGTTCTCGACTACCGGATTCTATTTACCAAACCACCTAGTAGTAGATCACTCTAGATGTAATTTAAATAAACGCATTAAGATTTATGAACTTATTAGGTTAATATTAGTAGTTAGACTCTTAGATCAAGGTCTACTTGCTAACGTTGTTTTCACACACAATTGCTCCACGGAATCCCTCCGCAAGGTCTCGTGTTTGCTACTTATGTAAAGAGTCAAGAAACGATTACTTATCCCCTAACTTTCACTAGCTTTAGATCAAATTAACAAATCAATTTAGCGTGCACTCTAAACAATCTATCAATCAATCATGAATGAATAAACATTCCTATTAGTAAAAACAAACGATAATCATGTGAAAAACTTCAAGATAGAATTGAAACAAAACTCAAATCATATATTAAGAACTAGGAATTCATCCTCAATCAATAATAAAATTAGCTACTCATGTTTTTGAAATTCACACAAATAATAATTAAAAGGAGAATTTTAAAGTTCTCTATTTATAAGCTTCAATATTCTCCAAATCTTCCAAGGAATAGAATCCTTTTCCTTTAGCAATTCAATTTCCAAATTCAAGTCTTTCTCATCTTCCATCTTCTTTTTCCAAATTTGAGCCCAATTCTCCATCCAATTCCTAGTCCAAGTCTTCACACCCATGAGAGAAGTCCATAGAAAATTCTGGAATTTTTGGCTCACCGGAAAACTGGTATTATGGCCGTAATTTGACCGGAATCCGTCACCGTCGGTCGCCTGAGTATCACTGCCGGTCACTGGAGGAATATTCTGTTACGATGCCGTCAGAGATAACAGTCAGGATAACGGTCTCCGTTAGTCAGCCCAATCAAGGAGTAGAGAGTCGGACAAGAGTCGGCTCTCCGGGTCGGTCGATAACTCAGTGAATAGTCTAATCTGGGTTGGGTTGAATCGGCGCGCATCGGCCAGGTACCGAGGTTAACTCGGTCGGGTATAAAATCCGACAGAGTTCCGTTTGTTTTCTGGCATTTCTCGTGGCCAATTTCGAGCCGATTTTTCCTTCATACCTGTTAAGAATCCTAGCACATACATCTAACAATTCACACATTCATTTTTACAGCAGAAACAAGTAAATCCCTCTTGTCTACAGCCGTTCACAACCCATCCTGCAACTGACCCAGTTCTCATCTCTGTCTCCAATTCTCATCAGATGCGACCTCAATCCCATTGCTTCAATCTTCATCATCTTTACTAATTCTTTCCTTTACAGACCCATTCTGCAACTTATTCACTTGCTACAACCAATGTCTTCTCAAACAGCACCAATCCCAACTCTGCTTCAATCTCAGATCGAACCCGTTCTCTGTTTCGAACCCATTCATCACATCCAACAGATCCCCCTTTTCCTGAGCATCAACAGCACCATTAACGGCATCAGCTTCGAATCGCAGGTCAACCAAATTTCCATCTGCTTTTCAAGCCCTAAATCACCTTCAACAGCACCATCAACCACTTCCTTCAATTGAATCTCGATCTCTCTGAGACAACATCGCTTAACCCTAATTTCTCTTCAACTCTGCCAATTTAATTCATTGTTTTATCGATCTAACCCTTTATAGCAGCGAACCAACCCCTGTTACTTCTCTGCTTCATTCAATTCATCTTCACCATCTGAATCTCCTCCGAGCTTTGAGCATCATCTTCTCGACCTCTCGATTTCTTCTCTCTACTGTCTGCAACTCATCCTAGCCTCATAACCATGAAAATCATCAGGTCTCTCAACTCTCGAGTCTCGTCTGCTTCTCAATTTTTCGATTTTGGTCTCTATCTGGTCTGTTGAAATAGCAGCGGCTGCTGCTTTTTTTTATTTCTTCTCAAATGATTGGAATGAATGAATGAGAGACGACTCTCAAATTTAGGGTTATAAGAATAGGGTTTGTTATTCAGTATCCGGTACCTTGGTAAGGGCTAACCATCTGGCAGCCCCTTAACATTTGCTGGCTGTCTTTTAATACTTCTCCAAAAGAGTTTCCCCTTAACCTTGACTGGGCCTGGCTTTAGTACTCCTCCAAATTGGGTTGCCCCTTAACCTCAACTGGGCTCCATATATCAATTGCCTGTAAAATGACCTTTTTGCCCTTTTGGCTCAAATTGGGTGACTTCTTCTTCTTTTCCTCCGTGTGACTCCAAGGTAACTACAAAACTCAAAACAGGCGTAAAATACATAATTTACAAGAAAAATAGCAAAGAAAGCATAAACAATAGATAGTAAATAGGATGTATTCTACACCCTATCACTGAGCGGCCGTAAGAGATTTTGCCTAATTAGGTTACGCTCCTCTCCGAATAGGCGGCTACACCAGTAACAACACAACCGACGAAGTTTGCTGTCACTAAGGATTAGTTTTCTAGAAATGCAAACTTCAAGTATTTATAGACAAGGAAGTTTGGACACCAAGGAATTTCCAAAACCGAAAATATTCTCAAGATATGCAATATATTCCAAATTCGGTTTCCATAATTCCTGGAAATGCTCTGTCCAAAATAATGACCGAAAATCTCTTTGGAAAATCTTCAATGGTTAAATGCACATTACTAATTCTCATTTTCGTAAAATAAAATTAAAAACCTTAAAAAATATTCTTAACTTATTTATCTTTCGATCCTGGGATTTTCTTCCTTTAGATATTAAGGAATAACTTTGAACAATAAAAGATAAACATTACTATACGTGTTCAAAGTATGTCGACATCCTTACTTTATAAGTCCTCTTTCATACTTACAACCTTGAAACTGATTTGCCACACTTCCAAACAAGTTTAGAATTGGTTCATCTGACTTTCAGGAACTATGTGATTGGTCAAGAACAATCAATCACAAATCATGGGTTTAACGGTTCTACCTCCATGTGAGTAATGTGCATAGTCACACTAGCTTTCTAAAATTCGGTTGACTGGGTACTAGGATCGGTTCCCCACATATATATGGTATCTAACTAATATGTGTTGCACATGTCCATAGGATCGGTTCCCTTTTCTACTACAAACTTGATGCACCTCATACAAGGATCGATTCCCCTTTGTGATATGTTGCACCTCTTACTAGGATCGGTTCCCCTTTACCCAGAGTTGGTCATGGACAAAATCACAAACTCAATTATACCATCTCAGGTGATTACTTAAGATCGGTTTCACTAGTAAAAGTTATACCAATACATAAGTCTGGCCTTTGTGAATAGTTTTACCATGATCGGTTATACTAAATCACACATATTGGTTGTTCACAAGATATGCAATAAATAACAATACCAATAACGCCTGGCGATTATCTTTCCGATTCATAAAACAAGTTTATGAACTTACTTCCTTAAAACACATGTAAAACATTGTTTCCTAGGATGAAATCCTCACCTCATACCCATACATAATCACAATAGCATTTAAACGATTATGTCGATGTCTTATCTACAAAGTTTAATGGTTAAGCAATAAACCTCGTATTGTATTCCTTAATACTATGTCTATCTAGCGTGTTCATGCTTCGCAGTTTTGTTTTCAATATGCACGACTTGAAAGATACGTTAGGGAATGAAACAGTTCAAGTCAAATATCACTAACCTCAAGTGGAAGGATGATGTTGTCATTGTAGCTTCTTACTTCTTCACTTCTTCAAGTCTTCGCAATACTTGTAATGTCTCATATCCTAATACTTTCAAGCTAACCTATACGAAGTTGACTCTAGTACATAATCAAGCGACTCTTAAAATGAGTTTTGATTCACTAAAATATGACAATCAAACTTGACATCCAACGCTTGATGGGTTCAACCGAGCTATGCTCTAACACTATTTACTCCAGATCCGAAAATATGGGCTTTATTAGCTGTCCTCCACTATGTAACCCCTATAAAAGGGACAAGAAGCCATTGTAAGAAGAAATATCTTTTTTGAGAGCTTAGACAAGAAATTTAGAAGAGAGAAAGTTGTTTTGTTCTCCAAGTTAGGGTTTTCCTACATCTCAATTGTATTTGTTCTAACTTTTAATAAAATAATTTAGAGTTTTCCTTATGATGTTTTAGATTTATTTCATAGATTTACTTTGGTGTAGGTTTTAGGATTTCCTGCGACTACAAAAGGAAAGAAAACAAGAAGAAAAATATATGTTGATGGGTCGCCAATCGCCATCTTTGAGTTAATTTCTGGATCATGGACAACGTTGTTACAGTAAAACCTTCTTAGAATAATACTTGTTAAAATAATAATCTCTCTAAAATAATAAAATTATTTAGTCCCAACTAGGCTTGCACGGGTTAAATTTCTTCTCGCTAAAATAATAATCTCTCTAAAATAATAATTATTCTCGGTCCTAAAGTTATTATTTTAAGGAAGTTTTATTGTATAACTTATATCGGCCATTCGCGCACTAATCCAAATTCCTGAACGGCTGTAATAATTTACTTGATGTTAATTAATTGGTTTAAATAATCTGGGGTTAGTTGATAGTTGTGAGTGGTAAAATCAATCAAATGCACAACGTTGTTTTATCGGCCATCCACGCACTAATCCAAACTCCTAGATGACCGTAATAATTAGTAAACTTGATGTTAAGTACTTGGTTTAGGTATGCAAGATGGTGAGTTTGTGGTTATAAATATTCTGGGGTCGATTGTGATTGTGAAGATAAAATCATCAACGTGTTTCTTCTAGTTGAGTGATAAATAGTGCAACACTTATCCACAACGTACTATTACCGCCATGAAAACAAAGAAAGATAAGGATGAACATTGAAATAATCAAGATGGTGAGTTTGTGGTTATAAATAATCTGGGGTCAGTCATGTTTCTTGTAGTTGAGTGATGATAAGCGCAACACTTACCCACAACATACTAATACCGCCATGAATTAATCGAGATGAAATAATTAACAGTAAGGTAAAGATGAACACTGAGCATATAAATCGTACAAATGATAACGTTGAACATTGATACATAAGATAAGATAGGCCCCCTCTGAGCATATAAATCGTACAAATGATAACGTTGAACATTGATACATAAGATAGGCCCCCTCGTATGAACGAATTGGTGGACATAGATATATCGTACAAATGATGGTGATTTATCGACTTTACCGAAGACAAGACCATGCGTAAGCTTTTAGTGTCTTTCCTAAATCTTTCTTGAGTAATCTTCACAGAAATCCTGAGGTTTGAGTGAAACCTTATGGATGGTCAAGGTATCAGTCAAGCGATATTGACGGACTGAGTGAAGTCGGTCAAGCCTGGTTAACAGTGAATCATATGTAAAATACGTTATAGCCCTTTGTGGTTAACTCAACCATAGCTGATCCGGGTAGAGTAAATAATTCGTACCAGTAAATCATAATCCGAACGCAAATGTTTTGTTCCTCTTTTATGTTTCAATCTCCCTCAGTTCTACCATGTTTTCATTTTCACTTTACTCTTGGTCTTTATCTTCTCCGATGAGTGAAAATAGTAGCAGAGACGGACCGCCAGGTGATCTAAAATCACTAATCTTCTTTAGATTGTGATTATGTTGCTATTAAGCGTGTGTATAGTTTACTGTGTCAAACTTCGTTATTGATTGTTGTTTTCTTGTACACTATTAACAAATTTTTTCAATTTAGGGTTTCACTTCCCCGTTAATTTCATTTTCCAATGGTATAAATGAAACAATGTTGATATGATTGCAATAAATATGTTGAGTTGTTTTACCGCTAAGTGCTTTCTTAAAATGTAAAGTTTTATGCATGCAGATGAGTCTTGATTTCCACCAAAAATAAGGTCTTGTGCCGAGTTTCTTAATTGCATACTACCCGTTTGTGAAAATGGCTAAATGGTCAACATTTTGGAACCATACAATGGAACCTGAAATTTTTATGAACTAGTCTACCTTTTCTATGTATGACTGTAATGTCTCCCATTTTAATGCTCATATTTTGAACTGTAATGACCCTATCATTCGCATCGTGAAAAATTAGTCAAACATCACACTTGGTCGCATCATTTCCAGAGAATGTTTTGAATTTCATAATTTTGTTTATGGTCCACGGTTGAATCTAATAATTCCTAAACAAGTATCTATTCCTGTTTATTTGAAGGTGAACATGGCGTTGTCAAAAGTCAGTAGGGGGGCTGCATCCAGTTTGAGTGATTGTCCTAAAGACAGAAGCCATTTGGACGTTCAAACATCACATATAACGGCCAAAATTCTTAAGGACAGGTAGAACAGGCAGTGCTATTATTTTATTTTATTTAAATGCATTCTTACTATGGACTAATATGTAGCAAATACTAATTGTGTGCAGGAAAGGAAACTGTCCATAACTATGACCACGCACAAAAACTTAAAGTATGCATGAGGAAGAAGTTGTCACCTAGGTAGATTCAAATGGTGGAGGAAGTAGAGTTTGGTCAACTATGTAAGTTATGTGTGCTCCAAGCTGATATGATCTTGATAATAGCATTTGTTGATAATTTAATGATGAGTATGCTACAAAGGAGGAAAAGATGAAACTGGCCAAATAAAAGAAAGCGAACAATCCGGGATGGGGAGGATAACACCCCTACAGGCACTTCGTGTCCTTAAGAAACTACATTATAGTAACAAGGTTATTTGGAGGCTTTTTAGTTTGAGTATCTATCTAATATGCAGAGATGCCGAACAAGGGAACGCTTCAGAGGTGGAAGGATTAAGCCAACAAAAAAATGGCACATGCAAAAGGTAGGGCACCAAAACTTGCATTTATATGTATATACTACGTGTATAAAGTTGTGCTCGTACTATATTAAGAGGTAAAAGGTTCAAGTAGATTAATCTAAATTGGAGTATTCATAACACCAATAACTTCGAAATACTGATGGGTCTTTTTGGCCTTAGTTAGGCATTCTCGGCTCTTGAATGAGTGGGTTCGCAATGGGTATTCAGGTAAGACCACCCTTGAGAAATTCAGAGAAGAGTTATAGGAAATGTTCAAGAATATGTTGGATATTTTCAATAAACCCTTGAATTGAAGGCATTTAGGCGGCGTCGGGGATCGACCTGAACAGAAAACTCGTTTCTGTTCTAACGTTTCTATTGTCAGTTAGAAAACCTGAACAGAAAACTCGTTTCACCAATGGACGCATTGAAGGAAGAGACGCGCCTGTTCACTCTGAAAAGATGTCTGTGGAGATGAAGAGTCATCTCCAAAGGGTGTGATTTCCTCTTTAAATAGGAGAATTGTTTTCATTCAAAGACACATCTCTCAACTCTCTTTGTTTTCTTTCTTACAAGCATCTTCAGAAACAAAACCAGTGTGTTCTTGGTTAGATCAAGGTCGTGCAAGCTTTGAATCCAACAACTGTTGTGGGGCTTCAAGTATCCTGACGGCAATATTCAATTTACCTGTTTGTACTCGCCAATTCAATTGGGAAAGGGTCGAATAATTGTCGAAAAGAATCTTTCATAAGAGCCTTGAACCCTAATACAACATTCTTTTCTTCACCCTGTTTTACTGCCAATTTTTCTAACAGAATAAAGGTAATTGTTTACCTGACTGTATAGAGGATCATTGCAAGAAAGCTCACCCTAGCCAGATAGAAGGTGAAAAGAAGACTTAATCAGAGAGGGACATGGGTCAATGAGACTGAGAAACACAGTAAACTTCCGGTTGATGATCAGACACTTAGGCATTATGACAAGCAACTTTTGATCATGAGCGATGCATAAATGGAGGAGGAAATAGAAAAATATCACGTGACACTACTTAAGATTCTCGGCAAATGGCTTTGTGAAATTCAAAACTTACGAGGTTGGTTTCTACAACTTTCTCTTTTGTTTCTATTTTTATAGGTCATGTATTCTTTTTTGTTTCTATTTTTATAGGTCATATAAGGTAGGTATTATATCTAACATATATATATATGAGTTGTTCGATTGATTATTACTATCTACTCCCTTCAAACCTACACTAGTGTACCTGAACAGACATGCCTGTCATTACTGAATATTGATATTGGATTTCATGAATATGTGAATAGACTTTTACACCGTCAATAACACCTGCTAGTGAGTTCCAACTTTCAGAATGGTTTCTTTTGCCACTAAAGTGACACACTGCCCTTTGCCCACTGGACCTTATTCTGTTTCTTTTCAAACCTTCAAGCATTTTATGTGGATATTCATTAAAAAAAAATCATGTTTCAGCCGCTGGGACTGGGATGTTTCCAAGAGTTTCCTGGTCAGTGTCCAGCTTTTCGCGGCAAAGAAAAAAAATATTAGGCTGCAAACACTACAAGAGGAACTGTAAGATTTTTGTTGCTTGTTGTAAGCAGTTATTTACATGTAAATATTGCCATGATGAGGATGGGTTTGACCAAAAAATAGACAGGTAAGAATAATTTGAACTCTCCAATAGTTTCATAAGGAGTATTATGACTCTACAATAAGTATCTTATATCTTCATATATGTACATATCTATGCACTTTACAAATGTGATGTACATCATTTAATAACACCCCAATTCTAGTTCTTCCTTGCTTCTGTGTTATTTGTTTGATTGAAGGAATTTTTTAAAATAATGCATCAGGTATAGGCAAAACAGGAAAGAACAACTCTGTGCTGGCAGAACCCATCAGAAGGACCTCAACTCGCACAATTCGGTCCTCAAAAGTGGAAAAAAAAATGGATAGTGGCGCTATGCTATCTCATTGATATATTATGCTTTTAGGTTTTTTCAATCAATTTACATTTACTTTTGAGCAGGGGTTATTGCGGTTATTCTTCTTGTGGGTGTATACCTTTGCGCATATGAACTCTGTGCCGTGTATGTTGCAGCAAGCTCGAGTGCTTCTGAGCGATATTCTCCTTCTAGGTTCTTTTTTGGTGTGTCGGCTATTGCTTTAGCAATTAACATGCTATTTATTTGCCAAATGATCTTCAATGGTAATAACCACAGTACATTACTTTATTTTGATTGTTTCGTATGTATCCAAGGGACAAACATAAAATAGTTTCCAAAGGGAATCGTATCTTGCTGCAACATTGTGAATTACTGCTAGTTGGCTAATCTGTTAATTTGGTAGTGGCTGGGAATTTATTAAGAAAGCCAATAGGGTTGATAATTTGAGTCTGAGATGAATAAGTGAAGCTGTGTTAAAGTGATTGTAGGACCAGAATATCGCGACAACAATACTTCGCGAGAGTAATAAACAACTACATTGCGAAGGTGTCGCAAGGAAATAATATAAATGACGCAATGGATGACGAAATCCAAAACATGAGAAAAGTATGAAGACTTGGCGATATTTAGGAGTGTCGCAAGAAAGAACGTTTATAACATTCGCGACACTTCGCGAGATGTTCCCGAAAATAAAGGACAGCTTAGCTGTCATCCACTGTATACTACCCTATATAAAGGGTTGAGTCAGTCTGTTGTGAGAGAGTTCTTTTGAATTGTTAAGCAAGTCATTAGGAGAGAGAAAACTAAGAGTGATTGTAATTTCTTTAACTCTGTTCTACATTTCTTTGTAAACCTTTCAAGAAAACAATTAATAAAATATATAGTTACTCATCTTCAAATGGAATAATTAAACAAATTTGAGTGAGGGGTGTAGTGTGGGATTTCCTGCAACTACATATGCGCTAGACACAGGGATTGAACCTGTGAATTGGAAGAATTAGGTATAAAAAGAAAGAAATTTCGAATAATTTTTAACAAGTTACTAAAATTGAGAAATGGCTAGGAGAAAGAATGCATCAGAACAACCAACTATCGTAAGGAGAAGTAGAAGATTAGTTGGAGAAAGGAGGAATGAAGTAGGTGAACCATCAAGGATAAATGCAAGAAATGGAGAAGAAGGTCGAATTCAACCATCAATTCAACCACCAATTCAACCAGCGCTAAACAGAGTAACCAATTATGATAGAGTAAGCGTGCATACATGGAGATCAGATTCTATGGAAGAAAGAGAATAAGTGCAACAATTGATTAATAGTGGACTAGAAGAGATGGGAGAAACAATTCGCGGAAATGAAGAAATTGCAGCATTAGAAGCGTTGAGACAGACAATACATGAAGAAAGGCGATTAGAAGCAGAAGAACGCGCAAATTTAACAAGGCAAAACCACGAATTAAGGATGGAAAATAGGAGGTTGCAAAATAGAAGATCAAGGAGTAATAACAGATCGAGATCAGGATCGATTAGAGAAAACGTGAGAAGAATATTACCTGCAGAAAACGTTAATGAAGAAAATTTGGAAAGAGAGTTAAATTTTGGTGAAGGAGGTCGCGAAGAGAGAGAATTAGTAGAGAATCGTTATATTTTGGTGAATGATCAAAATGATGGAAATCAAGAAGATAGGCCGCCTCAAGGACAGAATAACCCAGTTAATGAAGAAAATCAGTAAGAAGGAAGGAGAATACTACTGTTGATGGGTGAAAACTACTCCTGCAGAATTTGGTAATTTGGGGTGTGGATGAGGAATGAATCTAAACCTTCAACAAATGCACTGCGCAGTGAGTGCTTGTAGATTCGAGAGATCAATGCAGGCAAGTCCGGCCTAAACCAAGAAATGGCCGTTCCCAGACTTGTTTCGGTCACAAAGTGAAGGAGATGGGGTTGATCTTAGGGAGGGAAGCGAAGAAGGTGTTGAGATTGTGAAGGTGTTGGCTTGCTTATGGCTTGTAACTGAAAGATGAGCAAGCTTACGGTTGATGCAAGCAGGCTCTCAGGTGTTTGAATACGATTTGTATTAACACTTGGTTTTACGTCGTATGAACTTGTGTTGTTCTCCGTTATTCCCTTGTTGTTGTTGGAAATAGGGTGGAGACCCTATTTATACAAGTCATTGAGCCTCATTCACGTTTCTCGTGGGAAGTGGAGGTAGTGGAATGATGGAGTAGTGGAGTTGTGTGTCGGTAACACACGACCAGTCTTGCCCACTTTTCCTGTTCATCTCTAACCGTCCATGACTTCCTAACACGTTCTTGTGATGGCGCGTTGCACGCTGCACGCTGTAAACCGCCATACCAATACCCCAGTATGCATCCCCCAGTTTGTGACATGATTGATGTCTGGAATGTGGATCGTGGATCCACGAAAGATAGCATGTAATGCTGAATTGAATAACCTGCGTTATTGAAAAGTCGATACTTGTGAAGTATCGTGTGTATTTTATGCAGTGCGCATTGCGGTGTGGTAAAGTGATGGGTAATGACTCCTCACTAACCAAATAACTCCTGACCAGGGTTGTATAACCAAGCCGGTGAAGGCGGACGGATGAGATGATGTTTGAGACACTCATCTGCGACCGTTGATGAAATTAGGGTTTTTAAAGAGGTGCGCAAGCATCACTCTTTAGCTTGGTCGAAACTAAGCATGGGAAAGGTTTTGAAGAGGACCGACCGGGCATGTGTGTAGACAACACGCCGGCGTGCACGTCCATACTTCACTTTCCCAAGAAGGCGCAATCTAAGCCACTCAATTTGACCGGTAAAGTTGAGTGGTTGAGATCGATTTGCGATAAGAGTTTGATGCCGCAAAGAAGCCGCGCGCCATGCTCTCTTCCGGCGCGTTTTCCAAGACGACCTAGCTTGGTCGGTCTTGGCCGGTTGGCTTGGCGTGAAGGTGGCGGGCTGATGTTCACGCCCATGTCTCACCGTCTCATGAAAACGCGATCTAAGCCACCCAATTCGTCCGGTGAAGTTGAGTGGTCGAGATCGATTTGCAATTTGGGAGATGTAACCGCGTGAGTTTGGTCGGGCGTTTTGGATTAGCCGGGCATGGCATGCCTTGGCCGACCGCAAGAGGAGGTAGATGGGCCCACGGTGGTCATCTTTGGTATGACCTACCTTGGTTAATCCAATCTGTGACCCTCCATTCGTACCGGAGAAGATGGACGCGCGTGATGACTTGAAGCCCTAATTTTGGCTTTTAAAGCCGCGCGACCATGCTATTTTGGGCGGACGAATTTGTTGTAACCAACCATGGTTGGCTTTGACCGATTGGTCAAGTGTGTAGGCGGTCACACGGTGATTGTGTCGACATGCTCCGGGCCCTTTGAGTCTACATCTACACCCTCCATCTATGCCTGCGAAGATGGACGGTTGAGACCGTTTTGTGACACATGTAATATGCCGCAAACCCTAATTTAGGGTTTTCCGCCCATAATGCTTGGTATGGACGGTTTCTTGGCAAGCAAAGGCCAATGGTCGACCATGCGGGTCGGCCGTGTGTATTCCATACCGCTTGGGGTGATGGAATTGATCGTGGTCATCCAATCATGCTTGTGGAGTTGGATGACCGCGATCGATCATATTTGGCAAGCTAAGGCCGTGTGTATTCCATACCGCTTGGGGGTGATGGAATTGATCCGTGGTCATCCAATCATGCTTGTGGAGTTGGATGATCATGATCGATCATATCCGGAGACCGATACAGTCAAGTCCGGATGCTCAATCGGGCTAGTATAACAGACCGAGAGGGGCTCAATCGGGCTAGTATAACACACCGAGAGGGCTCGGGCTAGTATAACACACCGAGAATCAGCCTGTACGGGTATTTCGTACATGGATTCATTATAGTGCTTGGAGGTTCGTGTTACTCTGTGAGAGTAACACTCAGTCGTCATGCCACACTGATAATGGGTACAGGAAATACAAGGCTGATATGAAATTCACAAGAAGGGATTGTTGCTGCATGCTCCAACCTGGAGGAATTTCATGTATTCACAGAATGGGATTGTTGCTACATGCTCCATTCTTGGCGAATTAAGTGAGGAGTATCCGTCACTTATAAACGGCTTTATCTTTTACAAGATGTCGCCGCATGATTTTTCCGTTTACTTACAAATTTAACCTTAAACGAAAATCCACCATCAACATTAAGTCCCCCGCCTAGCACATAATGGTTGCACTATTGTGTGGTAGGCATGAGATGGTGACATACGAAATGACCAAGCTAGAGTGAATACATATTTACCTGGATAGTTTCACATTGTCGCGTTTCCACGGAACTGGTCGGTCTTGATTAAGGATGCGAAGGAAGTAGGACTTGATCCGGTGAGTCGCTTTGGTTCCTCTTGTACATGTATGATCTCGGTCGCTCCTTCAGGTGTACTTCCTTAGTTATACACGGCCTTCCTCAGGTATATTTGATAAGCTTTGTTGATTGTTATCCCGAATTAGTAGCCTTCATAGGTGGTAAGTAGAGACTTCTCTTCCTTCTCGGGATTACGTCGACTTGTGAGATTATAAAGAATCATCTCAACGTGGTCGTTTATTCTATATCCTAGGTATCTCGTGCTTTATCGATTTTCTGATTAGTTGATCGATAGTTTTGATGATCCTCTCTTTTTTTTTTTTTTTTTTTGTGTGTGCTCATAACCTCTTCTTCTCTGCAGATTATCATGGAAGCGGTAGACGCTCATTCTGTTGCTTCCCCAGAAAGAAGTTTTGAAGTTGACAAGCCTGAAAACCATGCGCATGGAGAAGTAATGGCTAGGATTGATCTTCCACTTCGCGAAGTCGGCTGTGCTATACAGGGGATGTCTATCTCCCACCTTCGTATTGTCAGAGGACGTATCTCATGCACTTTCACCGCAATTGACATGGAGGAGCGGCGGAGGCGCGAGGAAACGCTGCAGACACTAGTAAGCGCAAGGGCAGAGAGATTTGCAGCGCGGTTGAAGAGGCGGAGAGTTGAGCATGAACGACCCCCGAATGAAGGCAAGTGCGATTACCCGGTTCAGGGCGGCGTGATAATCCTTGATTCTGATACAGACGAACCTGAACATTCGAAGGCAATTTGCATGGCCCCTGGTGTTGCTATGCCCTTTGATGTTCCTGCTGAAGATGTTGGGATGGAGTGCGCTGCTGCTGCTGCCGATGCCCGATGCCCGATGCGAAGTTGAGGAAGATCCGGAGGGAGGTGCATCGACAGTGACGGAGCCGACGGTGATGTGGGCGAGACCGACCCTCTTGATGATTGAAATTTCTTTTGTTTTGTTTTTCTTTCCAAGTATATTCTGCGTGCTCGAACATCTTCCTTGTACTCAGTGGCGGCTGAGTTCAAGGTTTTTTCTTTTGATTATTTGAATAAAGCTTTCCTTTACAATCCTTTCCCAAGACTGTAACCGAACCTTCTCAGGCGCAAGGGTGCGCCTTCATACATAATTCTTAGTGATAAAAGAAGTTATACTGTAATGGAATATCCATGGAACTGTGATGCAATATCTTCCCCGGCTTTGTTGGGCGGATGGCTCAAATCATTTTCCGCACACGTTCTATTCCCTTCATCCCGTGAGATGTTTGCTTAGGGTTTCTTTTCTTGCTCCAAAGGGACTGATTTAAGCCGACTCGGGGGTTGGTGTTTTAGGAGTAAAGAGGTTCTCAGATGAAAATAATGCTTCAATTGAAAATTGAAAATTGAAACCCTAGCTATGAATGCAAGTATCGCAATCATTTTCTGGAGGGATTACAAATATGACATGAAATTATAAAAGGAAACACGCTGGAAAAATATAGCACAGCGTTTTAAGGTGTGTAGGATGCTGGAAAGTGGTAGCACAGTATCTTAAGTTTGGTAAGGTTTGAGCCATCGTGAGTGAACTGTTATGCCCTCCAAAGTTATCGGCGTTGATGAGCTTGCGGTAGCCACCTAGGATAACATCTCTGCAGTGCACGGTTCATCTTCTCTTTTGGTGGGTGAGTCAGGTAGAGTGGTCATCTTCACCGTCATGTTTCCAACATTGAATGTAGTCGCCTTCGTCACTAGGTCTCCAATTCCGAATGGGTTTGAGCGTGCAGACACTTGGACCTTGGCCTTGTTGTCTTTGACCAAGACAGCTTCTATGCTCCTGATAAAACGTTTGAAAGGGGCGGCTTCCCATTCACATCTCCTAGCCGGGGTTGGTTTGTCGGTTGGAGCCAGTCCCCAGGACTTGTCAGAATGAGGGGCGGTAGTTTGCAAGGAGGGTTGTGTGATGAGACTTACTTGAGACCGGAACCTTTCAGTGTATGCCGACAGGCTCTCTCCAGGAAGTTGTGTCATATTGGCAAGTTGTTGGTGCGGCGGCAATGACATCGTGTAGTCCAAAGGCGTGTTGGAGACTCTTTCGGGTATCGAAACCTAGTAGAGGACAGACTTCCGGTATGGATTTGTTGTCATGCGTCCAAGAGCGCCCTAGGATCATGTCGTAGTTGGGATGATCTTTGACTATGTAGAACTTTGCTTGCGTCGAGGCATCACCCAATTTGACTTCAAGATCAATGTATCCATATGCATCTATAAGCTCTCCTGCTGAATCCCTGACCACAGTTGGATGACGGGTAGATTCTTGCTTCGAGATCTTTGCCGCTCTCAAGGTCTTGACTGTAATGATGTTAAACTCTGAAGCCGTATCGATCAACGCGTTATCGAACTCAACGTTTCTCAAATGAGTGACGGTTAGGAGTCCCCAGTTTCCATTGCTCATGTCTTTTAGGAAAGACCGGGGTCTGGACTGCTCACCGATGCAGACGTCTACCTGACACAACGTGATTGAGGGCCGCAAATATGTCTTGACGCTGTCCCTTGGAGAAATATAAGATTTCACACATGTGCTCCATCATAGATTGCACGGTCTTGCGAACAGAGTCCCCAATATCATGCGCTTCCCGATAGGTAGAGGATCTCTATGAACACCTTCGTTTCCAAGCCGGAGTTCCCCGTCTCTACCTTTTCCCCGAATATTTGTTTCAACTCGTTGCAATCTTTGGTTGGATGATGGACGAACCCGTGGTAGCAACAAGATCTGGGATCTGCTATTTCTTCCTCGGTCGGAGGACGCCCGATAGGGGGTAGTTTTACGGCATCATCTTGGATCCACGCTTCCAAGAGCTCTATCACTTCATTCATGGGAAAAGGAAAACCCGTGTCTTTGGCGTTTTGTGCGGGAGTTTTGTCTGTTCCTTTTCGAGACGAAGTCTTGTGTGCCGAGGATGTTCGCTTGGTTTGTTGTTCCGTTATCGGCTTTCCTCTTTTCCCTCCGCTACCACACTCACGTAAGGGCCAAAGTGTTGTATTGTTTGTTTGTGAGACGCCCGTTCCTCGACTTTCACGTAAATCTTCACTTCGAACAACTCGGGTTCTTTCTAGTAATGCTTTGGTGCGCTTGTTCTTGAACGTTTTGCGGCTTCGTGGAGTTCGTGAGAATGTTTGAAAGCCCGATTCTCTAACGAAGCGCGGTATATGGGTATCATCCCATTGATGCACGATTCCACCAATTGCCGTTCGGTAACATTCGGGTCGTGACATCCAAAGCTTGGGTTTTGAATCTTTTAATGAAGTCGTTGGGATGTTCATTGTTCCGCCGGAGAATTCTCCCTAGGTCTGAAACGTGATTTGTTCGGACACGAAGAAATACTTCTGTAGAAAGCACCGACCATCTCGCTCCAATTGGATATCTTTGTTAGGCGCAATGTTGTTGTACCAGGTGTATGCCCTCCCCGTGAGTGATTTTGAGAATTCTTTTAGGCGTAAAACATGATTGTATTCATGTTCCCCCAAGGCTTCCAAGAATCGAGAAATGTGTTCACGAGCATTACCAATACCGTCGTAGAGGGAGAACTGGGGAGAGGTGTAACCTCTTGGTAGAGGAATCCGTTGCACATCTTGAGGGTACGGCGGGCGATGTTGGTGTACGTCCGTTCGGTCCCCTTTTCCTCGATTTTGGAGAAGTCGCTCTAGATCTTCACGCGTGACGAAGTTGGAAGACTGGCCTCTCTCCCCTTGGCGCTCAGGAGCAACACGAGTTTCTTCATTCATGTGAGTCCGAGTGGAAACACCTGCTCCGGTGTATTGAATGCATCTCTCGCCGACTCCAAGGGTTGCCGTGAATCTTGCGGCAATTGTTCGATCAAAGTTTTAAGGAAAGTGAGTACCTCTTTTCCGAGTTGCGGCCATATCTGTTTGAGTTTTAGCAAGAATTTCCTGTTTCTCCATCAAGTCCGCAATGGTACTAGACGGCGGCCTTCCTCTTGTGTCTCCGGCTCCTCGTCCCGGTGGAGGAGTGAAAGTTGTTGCTCGGTAACCACCGGAGGCGTTACGCTCGAAGAGATGCCGGGATTTGCGGCGCTCTGCTCTCAGTGATGGGAGGAGTTATTCCTACTGGGATATCCGCCGCTACACCGTGCTGGTGGTAGAAGTGACGGCTCCACGAGATGTGTTGACCACGGTAGCTCCACCGACAGTACTTCAACACCGGGATTGTTATCCACAACGGCTCCATCGAATTGATTGCTTGACCCGGACCTTAATTCCACCATAATGATTTTTTGATTGAATCGATTCTAAGATCTACCCTTTTTCGAATCGATGAAATTGAATTGAATTTCAAGAAATTGACTTTACAACCGAGAGATTAATCTCCCACCGTGGTCGCCAATTGTTGATGGGTGAAAACTACTCCTGCAGAATTTGGTAATTTGGGGTGTGGATGAGGAATGAATCTAAACCTTCAACAAATGCACTCGCGCGGTGAGTGCTTGTAGATTCGAGAGATCAATCAGGCAAGTCCGGCCTAAACCAAGAAATGGCCGTTCCGGACTTGTTTCGGTCACAAAGTGAAGGAGATGGGGTTGATCTTAGAGAGGGAAGCGAAGAAGGTGTTGAGATTGTGAAGGTGTTGGCTTGCTTATGACTTGTAACGTAAAGATGAGCAAGCTTACTTCGTTGATGCAAGCAGGCTCGGGTGTTTGAATACGATTTGTATTAACACTTGGTTTCTGTCGTATGAACTTGTGTTGTTCTCCGTTATTCCCTTGTTGTTGTTGGAAATAGGGTGGAGACCCTATTTATACAAGTCATTGAGCCTCATTCACGTTTCTCGTGGGAAGTGGAGGTAGTGGAATGATGGAGTAGTGGAGTTGTGTGTCGGTAACACACGACCAGTCTTGCCCACTTTTCCTGTTCATCTCTAACCGTCCATGACTTCCTAACACGTTCTTGTGATGGCGCGTTGCACGCTGCACGTTGTAAACCGCCAGACCAATACCCCAGTATGCATCCCCGATTTGTGACATGATTGATGTACGAATGTGGATCGTGGATCCACGAAAGATAGCATGTAATGCTTGAATTGAATAACTGCGTTATTCGAGAAAGTCGATACTTGTGAAGTATCGTGTGTATTTTATGCAGGTATCGCATTGCGGTGTGGTAAAGTGATGGGTAATGACTCCTCACTAACCAAATAACTCCCGACTGTGGTTGTATAACCAAGTCGGTGAAGGCGGACGGATGAGATGATGTTTGAGACACTCATCTGCGACCGCTGATGAAATTAGGGTTTTTAAAGAGGTGCGCAAGCATCACTCTTTAGCTTGGTCGAAACTAAGCATGGGAAAGGTTTTGAAGAGGACCGACCGGCATGTGTGTAGACAACACGCCGGCGTGCACGTCCATACTTCACTTTCCCAAGAAGGCGCAATCTAAGCCACTCAATTTGACCGGTAAAGTTGAGTGGTTGAGATCGATTTGCGATAAGAGTTTGATGCCGCAAAGAAGCCGCGTGCCATGCTCTCTTCCGCGCGTTTTCCAAGACGACCTAGCTTGGTCGGTCTTGGCCGGTTGGCTTGGCGTGAAGGTGGCGGGCTGATGTTCACGCCCATGTCTCACCGTCTCATGAAAACGCGATCTAAGCCACCCAATTCGTCCGGTGAAGTTGAGTGGTCGAGATCGATTTGCAATTTGGGAGATGTAACCGCGTGAGTTTGGTCGGGCGTTTTGGATTAGCCGGGCATGGCATGCCTTGGCCGACCGCAAGAGGAGGTAGATGGGCCCACGGTGGTCATGCTGGTATGACCGGCCTTGGTTAATCCAATCTGTGACCCTCCATTCGTACCGGAGAAGATGGACGCGCGTGATGACTTGAAGCCCTAATTTTGGCTTTTAAAGCCGCGCGACCATGCTCTTTTGGGCGGACGAATTTGTTGTAACCAACCATGGTTGGCTTTGACCGATTGGTCAAGTGTGTAGGCGGTCACACGGTGATTGTGTCGACATGCTCCGGCCCTTTGAGTCTACATCTACACCCTCCATCTATGCCTGCGAAGATGGACGGTTGAGACCGTTTTGCGACACATGTAATATGCCGCAAACCCTAATTTAGGGTTTTCCGCCCATAATGCTTGGTATGGACGGTTTCTTGGCAAGCAAAGGCCAATGGTCGACCATGCGGTCGGCCGTGTGTATTCCATACCGCTTGGGGTGATGGAATTGATCCGTGGTCATCCAATCATGCTTGTGGAGTTGGATGACTGCGATCGATCATATTTGTCAAGCTAAGGCCGTGTGTATTCCATACCGCTTGGGGTGATGGAATTGATCTGTGGTCATCCAATCATGCTTGTGGAGTTGGATGACTGCGATCGATCATATCCGGAGATCGATACAGATCAAGTCCTGGGATGCTCAATCGGCTAGTATAACACACCGAGAGGGGCTCAATCGGGCTAGTATAACACACCGAGAGGGCTCGGGCTAGTATAACACACCGAGAATCAGCCATACGGGTATTTCGTACATGGATTCATTATAGTGCTTGAGGTTCGTGTTACTCGTGAGAGTAACACTCGGTCGTCATGCCACACCGATAATGGGTACGGAAATACAAGGCCGATATGAAATTCACAAGAAGGGATTGTTGCTTGCATGCTCCAACCCGGAGGAATTTCATGTATTCACGTAATGGGATTGTTGCTACATGCTCCATTCTTGGCGAATTAAGTGAGGAGTATCCGTCACTTATAAACGGCTTTATCTTTTACAAGATGTCAGCGCATGATTTTTCTGGTTACTTAAAAATTTAACCTTAAACGAAAATCCACCATCAACAACTACATGGGAGAGAAACACAAAGGAAACAAAAGGAAATTGAAGATGACATTGAAAAGCATTATACTGAACAAGCGCGTCTAGCTCGCGAGAGAGAAAGATTGAGAGCAGAAATGGAAAATCGGGAATTGGAAGAGGCGATTCGGCAGAATAATCATGACAATCGAGAAAGAAGGCGCGAGCGAAATCGCAACAATGGAGATATCAATGACGAATATGAAAGAATACAAAAAAGAATTAATAGACAGCCAAGAAGAGAAAATGACAGATATAATGGTGTGAGAATTTGTGAAGAAAATGAGGGAGAAATTCGCAGAGAAAGAAGAGAAGGGAGCAATGAACCAGAAAACATAAGTAGACACGAACGAAGAAGGAGGGAAGCAGAATTAAAGAGACCGATAAATTCAAATTCTGAGGCAAATGAACAAATTCAGCGAGAATTGGCGAGAGATGAGAGGAATATTGAACAAACAGAAGAGAAGGAGGGAGAAGACAGGTTAGATGAAGCTATCGCAGAGGCCGCGAAAATCCTTTTACATTAGAAGTGCAGTTAGGAGGAATACCCCCAAAATGCAACTTACCAAAGATTAACTAGTATTTTTGATGGGTCAACTTGTGCAAGACAACACATCAAGGCTTACGTGAGATGTATGCTACAAAGGGGAAAACCATGATGCTATTTTGTGCAAATACTTTGCGTCGAGTTTAACGGGAGAAGCGTTGAAATGGTTTGAGGGTCTACCAAGGAATACAATCACGTCATTCAATCATTTACAAGCTATATTTCTAGGTGCGTATATAAGTAACAACTCTTCGCGACCTGGCATTGAAGATGTATTTGGGCTAAAACAAAGAGTTGGCGAGAGCTTGAGACATCTGACTGCAAGATGGAAGACAATGTGTAGCGAAATGACTGTACGGGTGGATGAAAGATACCTCATACTATCATTCATAAATGCTATGTTCGCAACCAACTTATTATATGTTCAAGTTTTCAGAGTCAAGAATACAATCACGATGACCGAATTGAGAGAATTGCAAGAGGAATATATTGCTTTGGAGGAAAGACAAAATGAAGTAGAATCGTACCCAGTCGCGAATACAAGTTCAAGTGCCGCGAATGCAAGTTTGTTACCCAGATTAGTACAAGCGGTGGCGAGTACCTCGCAAGGGCAACAAGAAAAAGTAGTAGATGATGGACAGCCGAAATTAGTAGCGATGGGAAGCGGAGATCAGGAAGAATTTGAAAGAGAAAGAAACTACTACAATCGTAGCGGCAATAACAAGATTCAGAGACTTGATCACCCGCAAAAAACCCATGGAAGTCAAAAACAGAATTATCATGGAGGACAACGACGTCATAGAGTAGTATGGGAAGAAATCAAGATGCCACCACTAAATACTAGTGTGGAAAAGATATGGGAAGCTATACTCTTGATGGAGAATATACCTGCACCATGGAACATGGGGAGTGAACCGCCACCAGGCGATATAAGTCACGAATTCTGCTCTTACCATCGTTTTCATGGACATCTGACAAATGACTGCCGAAACATCAAAAGAATTATCCTTAGAATGATTGATCAGGGGAAGCTGAATCACTTTTTAAAAAGCGAAGAGAAAGTTCAACATTTACCGCCGCCACCATCAAAGGGAAAAGAAACGTTCATGATAGAAGTCGGGGCGAAAGCTAAAATTTGTTTTCCAACTCCATTGTTCATTCATATCGCACCATTGAAGATTTTCATGATAACGTACTCAGTAGGGTTTTTGCGAGGGATGTTAATGATAAGGAAGTAATGAACATCGCGAGGAAATCGCAGTTAAAAGAGTGGCGATTGCGTGATTATCTCTTTCTCGGCAGAAGAAATACCCAAAGGTAGAGAAATACATGATAACCCGTTGGTGGTAAAACGGATATTAATCCAAAACCCGTTGATGGGGAAGATGATGAAGCGAGAAACTTGTCAAGGCGATAAATAGAATGTTAATCGATACTGGGAGTTCAGTCAACATTCTTTTTACCATACTTACAAGACTATGGGAGGAAAGGATGAAGATTTGATCCCTTCAACATACAAAATATATGGTTTCAACGGTACCGCGAATAAGCCCAAAGGAGAAGTACACATGAGAATACCTTTGCAAGGATTGTCAACTGATATCTTGTTTTGTGTGGTCGATGTGGAGTCCCCTTATAATGTATTGATTGGAAAGCCATGGTTGCATGAAATTCTGGGTGTGGCGTCAACGTATCATCAGTGTATAAAGTTTCCCCATCCTAGCGGTGTTGGAATTATTAAGGGAGATTGGATAGAAGGGGAAAATGTTATGAGATCGATGTGGAGAGTCAGAAGAGAGAGCCGCAAAAAAGAAGGGATGGAAGAAAAATATAAAAGAAGAACAAAGAAAAGAAAGATTGATGGTAGATAGCATAAATATAAGAAGAGAAGACACATTGCGAGGTGAAGATATGAAGACAGTTGAAAGTCATGCTGGAAAAGAATTATTCAGAAGTTTTAATGATATATAGGCAGAGGGAAGCAGGAGTAAAAGGTGTAAGAAGTAAATAATTGCGATAAGTAACAAAGGTTAAGTTGCGAAGGCACGTCAAGGATAAGAAGAATAAAAGGTAGTCGAAGACACTTTGCGAAGTGAATACATAAAGGCAGTTGAATAGTGCAGAGACAGAAAATAGTAGGATCAAAAGGTATAAGAAGTGAATAGTTGTTGCTATCAAAATTAAGTGACAGAGGCATATCAAAAGTAGGAGGAAGAAATAATAATTGAAGAAGAAATGTACGAGAATCTCGCGATCAAGAATGTATGAAAATCCGATTGAAGAATTGAAAAGAGAATGTTGCAAACAAAGCAAAATTATGCGATAGCATCGCAAGCAAAATAACATGAAATGATCAAGAATGAATGATTAATTGAATTAACAAAAATGAATGAGTGAGTGAATGGGACGAACCTTTATGGCGTACACCCTAGTTCGCGAATAATATTTCGTAAGAGGCAAATGTAAGACCTAAAGTGCGTCATATAAGGGGTATCTCTTGACATGGCTCAAATGAAAAGGTTACACCGCTCCGGAACCCGAGTCATGGAGATTGGGGATAATAACATCCATCCGGGAGAGATACTTGGATTTCCAACTATATAAGGTTATACCCTGGTTGGACGACCGAGGGTCTCTTCGAAGGAGTCAGCGTATGACCAAGGCGCCGAGGTACACGGTTGAGTCAAGAGTGCGGGGAGCATGGAACTTCCTTACCACTCTTGACAAGTCTTGGCACATGCCGCACTCGGCTTCAAGAAAACTCCACTTAGGGTGCAGTCTCGTAACCATAAGCCCTATAGGTATAAGGGATAAGAGTCTCAAAACAACTGCTGCTGTTAAGACCTAGGATGGGAGGAGCTAGTCTTGTATGGACGATGTACGCCTCCTTGAAGGGGCAACCAGGGGAGATGATAAGGGCGGCACCCTCCATTAGGGAGCTGATAAGTGTCAAAAGACGCAAATGTCATGAGACTTTATTTTCGCAAGGAAATATAGGCTTGTCATATTTGTGAAATGATCCTGTAGAGGTAATAATACTGACGCAAGGATAAGGCGAGATCAATGGGTTATTGCATGAAAATGCAAAAACGTCCTGCGATTTCATCGCAAAGACGGCAATGTCATGGGATTGTACACTCGCAAGAGTATTTAATCCTGTCATATTGTCGCGGATAAAATATCCTGCAGAGGCAAAAATACTTAGTAAATGATAAGACAAGGTCAATGGGTCATTACATGAAAATGTAAAGACGTCCTGCGATCTTGTCGCAACGAGGGGTGGCGAAATAAGACCTTTAATTAGGAAGGCAAAATAAGACCACACAAAAACGATAAGGCAAGGTTAACGGAGTTCTTTATTTATAGAGACATTCTGCGATCTTGTCGCAATAACGAGCTTCAATATGCTTACGAAAAAAGATAACAAAGGTAAATCTCTCATTTGAAAATGAATAAAAGAGGCAAGTATGGGAATGAATAGGTTAAAGTTTTGTTATTCATTTCCATATGAGGAATTTATGCATTCATAATACTAGTTAGTTGAATTATAAAAGAGAATCGCTTGATTAATATGTGCAAGTAAAGAAAACAAAGATTGAATTCATATTTGACAATCCAAGAAGATTGAAAGAGTATATATATTACAAATAGCGAAAGAAGAAAAAGAAGTTATTTCTTTGAAGAATCATCTTCTTGGTCAGATTCTTCAGTTTCATCATTCTCTTCGCCAGATTCTTCTGCTTCGCTAGCATCACTATCAGAGACATCCGAGAAAAGTGTATCTTCAGGAATATCCTCGCGAAGACAAGGATATGAACTAAGAGGAATCTTGTGATCATTGCAAACTGTCTCAATAGTTTGATTGCGAAAACGAACTTCATAATTATTAAAGTTCGCCACTGTAGCTTGCAGTTGTTTCTTCAGCTTAGAATATTTGTTGTTGCGAAGAGAAAAGTCTTGTGCGAGTTGTCCTTTTTCGTACTCAAGTTCTTCAATCCTTGTTTGAAGTCTTTTCTGGATTCTCGTTGAACATATGACAATATATTAACAATCTAATAGAAATGCTACGGAGATAAGAAACAGTAAAGTATAATAAACAACCTTCTTTGTCAGATATCATATCCTTAACCAAGGCAGTGTGCTCGGCATGAAGGCTAACTTCAATACCTAAATTATTTCTGGCATTATCTAGAACATTCGCAGCCAGGCGAATTCATCATCATGATTTATGACAAGAAGCGAACGAATTTGATCTTCTCGCTCACTAAGTATGGCATTCTCGACGAAGAGATTCATCTCGTTCAATTTGTACTTCGAGAAGAGATTTTTGAAATTTTGCTAATGCTGTGCACCTCTGTTAGTAATGCGATCTTTCTCATCTATGAGATTACTAATTTTCTTCCTTAAGGTTTTGGTTTTCTTATGGGAATTAAGGTACATTCGTTTAAATTGATTAGCTAAACTTAAACTAGCTCTATGCTCGATCTCTAAGAGATGACATTTGGATTGAAGATCCTTTAATGGAAGGAGGTTAGTCTTATTTGAGGAACTACTTAGAGATTCATTGAGATGAGTAAGAAGGACATCATCATCCATGGGCTCGGGAAATGAATGGAGAAGAATGGCTTCTTCAAAGAGATTATATATGTCTGCGAAAATAATAATTCAGGCAAAGAAAAGCAAATGATAAAGTAAAAAGGAATTCTCGGGTAAAGATTGTTATACCATAAAGCTGCTGATTTGCACTTTCAAGAATAGATACTCTATTCTGTTGAGAAGTAAGCTCAGCCTCCAGCTGTTTAATTCTTTCATCTTTCTTGCGAGATATCGCAGCTTCAACCTCTAGTTCTCGGATCTTCTCTTTAAGTTGCAAATTTTTCTTTTCAAGACTGTGGTGTCTTTTCTCGAGGTCTGAGGCAACAACAAAAGAAGCTCTCCCAGACTATAAAGAAAAATATGGGAATGATTAAGATAAAGCTTATAATTGAAGTCATAAAGAAACAAAGGGATATGAACATACCAAAGCAGTAAGAGCATTTAAGTGACTGGAGGTCAACGTTCGGGAGACCTCGCGAAAGGATTCATTATCCTCTAATAGCGGGGCATCGCAAATTTTAGCGAGAGCTCCGCAAGTAGCAGTTAGATGATCATCTCCTAATCCTTGCATAGAATCGGAGAAGACACTGGACAATTGAGCCATAACAGAAGTAGTCAAGTGACTCTCTTTCGCGGAGGAAGTACCAACCTCATTTTCACCCTCATCAGAATTTTCATTGGTTTGAGAAGAGAGCTGGGTCTTCCGTTTTTTAGAAAGCGGAGCAGAAGACTTGTCCTTGTGAAAAGTAGTTTTATCCATGCCTGTAGCCTTCGCAGCTTCAGCCTCTTCAACTTCAACCTTCGCATACGCATGAAGATAAGAAACAGAGGCAACAATATTGTTTAAAATAGCAAAAGAAAATGTTTCTTACTTCATCCGTGAGCGATCGAAGTATTGCCAGGGTACTCGGCTTTGGATTTTCTCTATATTTCTTTCTCATTCTGGTGATCTAAATTTTTTGAGAGTTAATAAATAAAAGAGGAAAAAGATGTCGCAAAACGAAATTGAAGAAGGGAAATATACCTATTTTGTTTCCTCAGGCCACTTAAACTCCCAAGGATGATAGTTTGCGAGGTGTGCAGGGAGAACATGTGAACCTGCGATGTAAGGTCCACTCAAAAGTAAAGGAACAACCCTCCATCTCTCATCCTTGGAATGACGGGGAGTACTATTGTTGCCCGAATGCCAATCAATATCTTGCATAAGCAGTTTGTCAGCATCAACGTTATCATTCTTTTTCAACGAGCACCCCAAAATGAGATTTATCATTTCTCATATTTATAACTCGAGTAATTCGCAAAGAAATTGTCCACGGTATACTTCTCGAACTATTTGTAAATTTACAAACTCGGGATCTCTAACATTATCGGGATATAAAGATCCTTTACCACGCCACGATTGGCGAATTCAAGCATTAAAAGGATGCAACGCCACTCAATTGATAGACAGCTCGCGAGAATTTCTCGTGAGCAAGAATTTCATAGAATAATGGCAACTCGGGATTATACGAGGGAATGGGGAGTCCTGCGAGGAGTTGACCAGCGAGACTATGATTTTATGATCATCACATTGATGATCGAAAACAATTTTGCGAAAGAATAGATGAAGATCCTTGATTGGGAATGGTTGATAAAGTGAAACCCTTTTCCCGTAATTTCTTTTGAACATCGAGTAAAAGAGGAGTGTATGTACGACCAAGTGAAGCCATTGGTAGAAGTATGGGAATGAATAGAGAATTGAAAATCAAAAGAACGAGAAAAGTGTAGGACTGTGGTAGCAGGAGCGCAAATTGCGGAAGGAGAGAGAGAGTTAAAGAAAATTTGCAGAAAGAAAATAAAAGAGAAAAAGAGAAGGATGAGAAAGCTATATATAGAGAAGAGAATTCTCGAGAAAACAAATGCATTTAATGCGAGATGGGACGTGAATGGTCAAGAATAAACGGTCGAAAGAGACGTGTCAAGAAAAGAGTGGAAGAAGAAACACCAGTAATAAATTCCGTACATAGATAAAACAAGTAAAAATGAACAATCGCGATGAGCAGTTGCGATACTTTAAAATATTGGTTCTCATGACATTCTCTTCTTCGCAGAGAAGACATGAGAAGAGGCAAGATGTAGGAC
Source organism: Papaver armeniacum (assembly GCA_023531295.1). Classification (NCBI taxonomy): domain Eukaryota; kingdom Viridiplantae; phylum Streptophyta; class Magnoliopsida; order Ranunculales; family Papaveraceae; genus Papaver; species Papaver armeniacum. The sequence goes on along the minus strand of JAJJWW010005803.1, from coordinate 611,853 downwards.
CAGAATATCGCGACAACAATACTTCGCGAGAGTAATAAACAACTACATTGCGAAGGTGTCGCAAGGAAATAATATAAATGACGCAATGGATGACGAAAGCCAGAACATGAGAAAAGTATGAAGACTTGGCGATATTTAGGAGTGTCGCAAGAAAGAACGTTTATAACATTCACGACACTTCGCGAGATGTTCCCGAAAATAAAGGACAGCTTAGCTGTCATCCACTGTATACTACCCTATATAAAGGGTTGAGTCAGTCTGTTGTGAGAGAGTTCTTTTGAATTCTTAAGCAAGTCATTAGGAGAGAGAAAACTAAGAGTGATTGTAATTTCTTTAACTCTGTTCTACATTTCTTTGTAAACCTTTCAAGAAAACAATTAATAAAATATATAGTTACTCATCTTCAAATGGAATAATTAAACAAATTTGAGTGAGGGGTGTAGTGTGGGATTTCCTGCAACTACATTGATGAAGAGTTACGTGGTTTATCTGGATTATGCATGAGTTGGTTGCAGGAAATGAGCAAGGGAGATTGAGCTAGCCGTGATTCTGGTGAAGCTAGAACAATTGATTACTAATGTCTTGGTTGTACATCAACTGATATAGGGTGTTTTAATTGTTCCAAGTACATTCCAATAAAATAAATAGGGTAAAATGGCGAACTGTCATATAAGATTAACCGGGTAACGAACCGAATGATCATATAAGATAAATTGGGTGTGTTGGTGGGCATGTTAACTTATTTGGATTTTCGTTTCGCAAATAAGAGATGTGCTTAATATTTGAAATTTATGGACCTTGGTTGCTAGTGGTATCATATGTTGATCCGGAAGCTTTTTCAATGTAGAAAATTATATATGGCGGTATCATCCATAGAGATAGAAGCTTTTTCAATGCAGGAAATTATATATGGCGGTATCATCCATGCATAGAGTTGAAAGCTTTTTCAATACAGAAAATCACTGCATACATCTAAGCCTTATAAATTATTCTTGTTATATTATTAATTTTTTGGTTTCATGTAGCGTGTGTTGGATTCTGTTGGAGCGAGGGTAAAAAAAGATGATTGTTGCTTAATGATAAAAAGATGATTGATGCTTGTAAAGAATTCGGGACAACAATCTTAAGGTTTGTGTATTTAACCAGTTTTCAGATGGTTCATTTTCTTTTTTCTTTAGGTGTGCAAACAGATTAATCATTGAGTTTGCATTTACATTAGGCATTATGATATACCACTTGAGCTAGTGCGCAATACTTATTTTTTGTGAATTCATTCTTTTTATTTTAGCTAAAGGTCTATTGCCATTTGATTTATGTTTCCTTTGAGTTAACAGATCCTACTTAAGGTCTAAAGTAGTCGAGATTATTGAGATTTACTCATTATGGTTGAGAACGAGCATATCGGTTGACAGTTGAGAAAGAAGTATCTCGAAATCATCCTAACTTCACCAAGTGTTTGTCGAGAAGTTCACTTTTATAAGCAAAAAGGCAAAGTAGTGCATATTGTCTTTCAGACGTTCCTATAAAAAAAAATTGGGTACCATGTTAAAACCGTTGTGTAAATTTCAATGGGTACCTTATTTTTCATGCTACTATAAATTATGATGGGTAAATGACTTTGCGGGTCGTATAAATTAAACTAGGTAACCAAGCCAGTCTGTAGTAAAAAAAAAAATTGGGTAAATTATTTCAAGTTCCAAAGGAAGATTATTTGTTATTCGGGTATTTTGTACTCAAACTTAGTAGGCGATTGGAAGCTAGGATTATTCTTGCAGTATCCGTGCCTAACTCAATAATCTTCATGTACATAAGGGTACCTATTCCTGAAGTTGCAATGCGCAATGAAAATAAAAAGATGATTACATCTCGTTATGCACTACTTTGTTGACAAATATATTCTTTATAGTTTGAAATAATATTAAAATACACATGAAAAAAAAAATCATAGTAAACATTAGAGTTTAAACATGTGCAACGATGACATTTTGTATCCAGGGATTCTAACTGTCTACCCGAGAGACATATACTGATAATGTTGATCAAACTGTATACGCCACACAATCCAATCCTATTTCTTAGGTTTCGAACATTTTCTAAACAAGCTTCAACACCCTATCTTTCCCCAACGACTCACAAAACTTCTACAAGCCAAACTTGAGCACAATTATATCTTCACTATCGCATCTGACCAAGTATCGCATCTGACCATTACAGGTCTGCACTATCACATCTGACCATTGCTTGGCCTTCGACAAATCCATCTATCATGAACAAGAAAAGGAATAAAATTAATTATTATCCACATACGAGAAACAGTAAAATGGCGTACACAACTTCTTATACACCTACTTTAGCTACTTCACCTGACCTCTCTTGGAAGAACATGGAAAAAAGTCTGTCCACATCAAGTCTGTCCCCTGCAATTCTTACTCAAGAAATTGTAACCTACATCAATAGTTTCTCTCTTAAAGATTGATGATCCTTGTTTTGTTTTCAAGTATGAATGCAGAACAAACTCTTATATTTTTCCCTCAGTTGCACATCAGTTTCAAATATTTCATCTCTTACAGATTCATTGTCGATTCCAAACCTTACTCTTCTCTGAAGACCAGTTTGCTCCATATCAATAACATTTGTCAAACTCTCTACTGTTTCGAATCCAACAGAAACACTAGCTCGCTCCAATTTCTTCCATTTCGTAAGCCGGTCGGCCTGACAAAATAAACTTCACCAGTGGTCAGCATAAAATAAATTGGGTACCCCTTTGATAAAGTTGTATAAAATAAACTGGAAACCCCTTTAAAGATGTCGTATAAAATAAATTTGGTCGTATAAATAAAAACGGGTAAATGATAATCATTTTTATATAAATAAAAATGTATAACGGAGTTGGTTGATACTCAAAACACCAGAATTTCTAATACATCATTGTCATAATATATCAATGAACTAAAATTCATTACATCTCCCATAAGGGGTTCATAGTTTAATAATTCCTACAGAAAAGAATACAAGTAATGTAGTACACTAACATAGATTATGGTAACCTTCAGGTGTTTTTGAATTCTGAATTCTTCTGATCATGGTTTACTCTGTTGTTTCAAAATTCTTCAGTGTTGCATATCACTGGGTGGAAGTAACCTTCAGGTGACGAGAGGAAATGGCGTAGTACATTAGGATTATTCTTCGGAGATTGTCCCATCCCCATAGATAATACTCCATGAATGGACGAGATAGCATAATCCAAGCAGAACATGACCAGGAAGAATTTCCACAAATCATACAAGTAAAGAACATTTCTTTGTGAACTCTTTTTGGTGAATTACCCTTCTAGTTGTTCAAAGAGTTAACTGGGTCGGGAATTCGTAATGCTGTGACAAAATGTGCAGCTCACTAGCAGCCTAGGTAGTAATGTACATTATTGGTTTAGTTTCAGTAAGTTGAGTTCTAAGTTTAACTGTCCTGAATTACTGCTGGAACATTTCTGGATGTGCAAGATACAGAGTTTAAGAATTATAGGATCATTCAATGAAAATTCAAACAAGTCGTGGAAAATCTCACCTATGAATAGCTTGATGTTGTAGGTAGACTTCTTTTTTATGAAACCTAAAACACATCGGACTTCTATAAGCTATATAAACCTGGATCTATAATCACTGGCCGGGCTCTCTAAGCCCTGTATCAAATCAATCAGAGAAAAAATAAGATTACTTGTAAGGTATTGCAATTCTCTCTTTCAGATCCCGTATACATTATAAAATTCTATTAATAGTTGAGAAAAAGTGCACATACTCTTTCCAGCCAACTTCGCTCGTATGCTCGAGAAAGTTAAGGTTAGATTAATGTTGCCCCCCAAAAATACATATAAGCCTGGATCTATATCAGCTACCACCCTCTACCCACATCTGGACATTAAATTGCCCCCCAAAAATACATATTTTCTTGTGGAAATCTATAAACGAAGGCCTACCTACCTTCACCTTATTGCATAAAATTCACCTCACCCACTCAAATATATGTCCAAGGTGTAAGCTATCTCCGGAAACAGCTGGACACATTCTTCTCACATGTTGATTTGCGCAAGAAGTTTGGGATCTACTATTTAGCCACCACGAAGCAGAACCAGCTTTCCTGCACCGAAGAACCCAAACCATATCGCCATCAACTACCATAAACCAACTTTTCCTAAAAAAACAACCCATAATTGCTACAACTTCTTTTTGCTTCTCTCTTTGGGCACTGTGGCTAGCAAGAAATGATTTGATTTATGGAAGAAAAATAAAACTCCTTATGATACAGTCAAAGTGGCAAACCACATGCGTCAAGAGTTCACCTGGGCGAATTCAGTTCTACTGTCACCTCTACCGGGCTTGAATCCGACAACAATCAACACTTCACAGACGCGGATGACCAATATAGTTCATGTTAGATGGAAACCACCAGAACAACATTGTATAAAAATCAACACGGATGGAGCAGCCCATGGACACCCAAGACTAGTTGGTGGTGCTTTTATTTGCAGAGACTCAACAACCTCAGTCATGGTTGCAACGACACAACCTTTAGGGATCACAACAACGTTGTTAGCCAAAACATGGGATCTAGTCATGGCTCTACGATCGGTCCCACTTTACCAATGGACTAAAATTTACATTGAATCAGATTCCAAGACACTAGTTCATTTCATCAAGGAACGATCATACCCCCCATGGTATTTGAAAGAAATGATTTCTGAAATTACAAGAAGGTTGGAAGCAATTCCTCGGTACAAAATTCAACATACATACAGGGAAGCCAACCAAGCAGCAGACTCCCTCGCCAACCACGCGGCAGATAACAATCAAAAGGGAGTATTTCAAGATAACATTTGGGATCATACTATCCCCAGTTTTTATGGGTGAAAACTATTTCTGCTGGTTTTGGTAATTTTGGGTGTGTGGATGAGAAATGAATCTAAACCCTAAACAAATGCACTGCACGTGAGAGCTTTTGATTCGAGAGATCAATCCGTACAATTCTGGCCTAAAGCAAGAAATTATCGTTCCAGACTTGCTTCGGTCACAAAGTGAAAGAGATGGGGTTGATCTTAGGGAGGGAAGCGAAGAAGGTGTTGAGATTGTGAAGATGTTGGCTGTTTATGACTTGTATTAGAATGGTGATTTCTGAATAATGATGACAACACTTGGTTTTTTTCTGTGTTTGTCTGTCTCGTTTGGAAATAGGTGAAAAACATATTTATACAAGTCGTTGAGCGCAACCCTCATCTCATAGGAAGTGGAGGAGGTGAAGTGATGGAGTAGTGGGGTAGTGCAGGAGTGTTGATTGTTACACTATCACACCTTTGCCCACTTCCCTCATCACTGTTAACCGTCCACTCTTCCTGACACGTTCTTGTAATGGCGCATTGCACGCTATAAACCGCCAGACCAATACCCCAGTGAGTATCCCCCATTTTGTGACATGTTTGATGTCTCGTGTGAGTGGGTCGAGTCGTGGGACCCGCAGGAAATAGCACGTGATGCTATTATGTTAAATAACTAAGTTATTTAGGAAATCAATATTCATGATATATCGTGTATACTTTATGCATGTAATGCATCGAATACAATCAATATGTATGAAGCATCGCTGTTTTAAAGCTTAACAGAGTAAGTCGCGGATTAAGCGTCTTAAAATAGGTGCATGTCCAACCATCTTCGAGTGATCGTCTGGAGGCCGCATGGGCAGGCCATCCCTTGGCCAATCACTACTGTGTAAGAGTGATGAACGGTGATCACTAAGGTGCCTCATTGTACGTTTAACTCTTAGCCTAGGCTGTCCGACCAAGCTGGAAAAGTTGGACGGACGAGATGATCTGAGACACATGTTTGCGACCGTTGATGGATTTTAGGGTTTTAAAGAGGTGCGCAAGCATCACTCTTTAGCTTGACCGAAATCAAGCATGGACAAAGTTTTTGGTGGGACCGACCGAGCACGCGTGTAGACGGCTTGCCGGTGTACAAGTCCATGCCACTCTGTCTTGCGGGGGTGCAATCTAGGATACTCAATTTTTCTGGCAAAGGTGAGTGGTCGTGATCGATTTGCGACAGAAATCCTTTGTCGCAAAGGATTTTAGGGGGCCACGACATGCCATCTTTGGGTGCCTGTCCATGGTCCACCTTTGTCGACCGGTCACACGCACAGGTGGGCCCACGGTGATCATGTCGACATCCTTGAGACCTCTTGAGTCTATATCTACACCCTCCGTTTAGGCTGGCGAAGATGGATGGACACGATCGAACTGCGACAGATATGCATCACTGCAAACCCTAATTAGGATTCAAATAGTCACGCGCATGTGACTTTGGCCAAACGGTTTGGCAAGCTGCGCTTCTCTTTGGGGAGGCCGATCGTGTGGGTCCCACGTTGGGCTAGTGGTGAACGTTTGTGCACCTTTCTGATGGTCCTAAGTTCGATATAAGCCATCCAAATAGGCTGGCTAAGTTGGATGGTTGTGATCAATTTAAGACACTAGTGAAATTCCGCGACTCTTAGAAGCATTACGCCCTCCATGGTTTGAGAAAACGTTTTTACTACTCCATGGCTTGTCGTGAGAAACCGATCAAGTGAGGGAAAAGTAGGCCCGCCAATGTTAAGTGCATATTTTGCACATATTTAGTGTCGAATCCATGCTAGTATTTGCTATATTTTCTTGCAAATTATTGTATATTACTCTTGTTTTCTCTTATTTATGTTTTGCTAGGTGAATCATCCAAAAGAAGTGAATTGGCACATATTTGTGCAATAAAAGAAGTTAGCCGCAAGCGGAGAAGGGCCAAAGACCAAGTAGAGCTCGTTCGAACCTAGGAGTTCTTGCTATCATCTTGAAGAGGACGAAAATGCGAAGCTAACGCGGGAAGAATGGGGTCAATCGATATCATACTAAGAAGTTATGCGCGAAAAACGCGAAAATTGCAACTTTGTCCAGTCTTGCAAGACTGACGAGTTAAATGTGATTTCTAAAGGCACCCGACTATTTTACTGGGTCGCTGCGCCATCATCTTCTTCACCAAGCATCACGACCAAGTTCGAGGAATCGAATGTAACTACCATTGGTAGTTGACGGAGATAATGGAGCCGGAGGTCTGTGGTTGCCGGTCGTACGTAAATGGAAGGAAGAGTCTCCTCTTCATTGATTATCGATGGCGAGAGTGAGTTCGAGGCGGTAACCTAATGATGTGCGATCTTTGGCAAAGAAGAAGGAGTCGTGGTCGGTGAATCGAGACTGGTGATCAACGGAAGGAGGAATTAATGCATGTGGTGTTGCATGGCAATCGATGGAGTTCGATTACGTCAAAGAGAGTTTAAAGACAAAACAGAGGGAGAGTTCGGCTTAGGTAGAGAAGAAGGAGAAGAAGTAATGGCGGTCTTCTGCGCCCGGTGACAAATCTGTGTATTTTATGATGTCTTGCAGTTACCAAAGATCGAGCGGGACTCGAATCCAATTGAGTCGTTGCTACGAGTCAGGGAAGAAGAAAAAAAAGACTTGCTGGCAGGTGGTAGTTGTATCGGTGATTGATGGGGTTAGCCAAGGAAATAAAAGAGAAGGAGTCTTGGTAGTCAATAGTGATTGAGCAGTAATACGGAGCTTGAGGTTGCTGTGGTCGATGGCAATGAGCTTGAGTTCGAAATGGAAAACTCGAGTGGAGTTTATTAGGTTTGTCTTTGTTCGAGCTCGCAGGTGATCTTTGGTTGAGACGAGTTCGATGGAGGAGTTGGGAACAAGATGGGAACAACGTCTTGCTGCCATGATCGGTTGAACCGTGGTGGTTAGCTTTGGTGGTGTGACTCGTGATCGGAGTTGGAGCTTGAGGTTGTTCTTTGTAGTTGATCGAGCTTGGAATTGAAAAAGGAAATCGAAGCTACGATGGAGATGATGGGCTGGCCGAGTTGAGGGCGGTGATGACAAGCTCGAAATGGTGAATGCTATATCAAGGGGATAAAGCCGGGAAAGATGGGAAATAATGGCGACCGCCATTGACGAGTGAAGGCAAGGACGATAGAGTCATGCGGATTATTGGTGATGAGGCAGACGCTGATGCGGAAATGCTGCTGGGAATGGAAGATTACCGTTGTTGATGACAGTGAAGCTCGAGAGAAGATGGAGTTCGATTAGAGTTGTTTTCCGTGAGTTGAGAAGAAAACATTGATGGCTCGTGATGAAGTCGAAATGGCGAAAACGATCGTGGCTGCAGAGTTGATAGTTTCCGTGAATGAATGAAGATGGTTATCGGTGATGGGAAAAAGTTGGTTGTTGTATGAGGGTGAAGGAAGAGTTCGTGCATGAGTTTCAAAACTTAGAAGAAAAGAAAACTCGCGAGAGCCTGGTATACGCGGGGAGTTGTTAATGAAACTCGGAAGAATATGAAACTCACGATACCCGAGTGTCCGTGAGAGGTCCAGGCATCGAAACAAAAAGAAATCCGGGGAATTAAAATCTCACGGTGGCTTAACTATCCGTGATTAACGAGAGAAGATTAAGATCGCGAGAATTTTCGCTCACGGAGGTTCGTCCGTCCGTGGAAAATCAAGACAAAGGATGGGCCGGATCTGCTGCACTTTAGCGCAAGCCCATTGGGCTGTAGCCATTTTATGCACGACCAAGACTTGGGCGTGAGCTGTTTTGGGGAATTAGGCAAAGTTTTGGCAAGTTGCCGTATGGTTTTGATCGGGATTGGCGCACGGGCACTTCTACAACTATAAAAGAGAACTTCTTAACCTAAGTTAAGGAGATTAATATCATATATCTACACATCTCATAATACACTTTTGTTCTTCATAAAATATTTTAGGGTTTACCCTTTAGGGAAACCGTGAAAACGGTGTAAACATGAGAGGCTAAACTTTTGTTGGTTGAGGATGAATTCAATGTTCTAGCGTGAAGCTTTATTATTATACAAGTTTGTTATGAGTTTTAATCACATCATCGTTTGTTTTCACTATTTGATCTTTATGAGTGATTCTTAGATTGATTTGGGATGCATACTAGATTAGTCTATTAATTGTTCTATTGCTAGTATTGGGTTAGGAGATAAGTAATCGTCGAATAATTCATACACAAGTAGAAATCGCAAGACCTTGCGGAGAGGGATTACGTGGAGCAATTGCGGGTGAATACAATACCGGCAAGTGGACCTTGAGCTAAGAGTTTAACTCACTGGGATCAACCTAATTCACAAAGCCTAAGCGTTCGATCGGATTACACCTTGAGTGAGCTACTACTTGGTGGTTCGGTTGGATAGAATCTGATATTGGAGAGCTTCCGTATCCGTGGTAAAAGGAGTTTTGAGGATAGCACTGAGCTAGTTGCTTTCCTACGGTTGGTGATGAATGGTTCTAACGAAGATAGATAAGTATACTAATCCAGTTATCGCTTGGTAACGGCGAAGGATTCCTTGATCATATCTTTCTTTTATTCGTTATTCTTTTTATTTCACTTCAAAACAATCCCCATTGTCTTTTATTATTTTGCTGAACTAAATAAAATATCAATTACACAGCTCTCTGTGGGAACGATCCTTACTACCGCTATATTACTAGTTAATTAGTGGGAAATATATTGATTAATTTGTTGTGGTTACGACACGCATCAAATTTTAGCGCCGCTGCCCGGGAGCAGTTGCTAATTGATTTGTTATTTGTTTAGCTTGTTTTTGTTTTTTTGATTTTTTTCTTGTGTTCTTGTGAGTCGTCATGTTTCCTTATGGACATAACATGTACGATAGCACAAGACCAATCATCATATTATTGTGGTAATCAATTTGGATTTCAACCTCAGTCATATAACAACTACCAACCATACCCTACGGAGCCTTATGGATACTCTCATACATATCAACAACCTTATGACGGGTATGTAAGTGAGCAATCAAAGGGATGGGAGGATAGTTATGCTTCGATCGCTTGTTTTCTAGTAATGTGCGGATGACGGAGAGTGTGGAAAGACCTACTCCTCTTTATCATGTTCTTTCGTCATTTATGTCAAAAGAAGAGATACAATCTAAAATTCCATCGTGAATAATGGCGGAAAACGTGTTAATATCGTAAAACTTTCAAAGCAATATGATCGAGTTAGAAGAAGTCGGAGCATCGAAAAGACCCTCGAAGAAATCAACAAGGTAATACGAATGTAACTTCAACGTCGTTGGGATATTGAAGATTATGAGGTTGACGAAGACTCTCGATGAAGATGAGCAACCTTTGGAAAATCCTTGCAATAATGGTAATGTTATTTCAACTCGGATCATAATAACGATCACTCGCCTATTCAAAAGGAGGAGAATGAATATGACATAACCGTTGTTATAAATGGTGTAACGTACTCAAATAATGATTTTAGGATTTGCACCAATGAACTAGAATTTCTAGGAGATGATTCTGATTCCGATGAAGAGTTTGTTGAAGAAATAGAGATTGAGAATGAAACCAATTTTATTGAAGTTGTGGAAGACCCAATTGAGCTAGCCAAGGATTATAATGATGCTGAGATTTCGGTTGAAGCAGAAACTGACGAAGAATGGCTAAATAGTTTGATAGAGGACCACGATACAAACGAGGTAAATAATTCATTGCAATTCTTTAAGAATGATGAGGATCCTGTAATACAAGAGATTGTGGAAGGTTTGTCTAATCCTTTGCATATTTCTAAATCTTTTGATCCACATTACTTAAGATTGAAGTTGTGTGCTTCCAAAGTTTTAACGGATTATTTTGCTTCTAAGTATCTACCACTTGATGTGTTTGATTCTAGTATTGTGCAGGTGCATCGAGAGGAACCCGAAGAAGTTCCCTTATTTTATGTTCTCTATCCACTTTCGAGTGTAGAAAGGACTAAGTGTGGGGGAAACTTTCAAGCTATAACAATTTCATTATTCATATATTATGCTAATCATTGTGCGAAGTTGTTATTAGAATTTCAGATTGTTTTCTCAAGGCGAGACTACCAGATTTTCGCATTGTTGGTATATGGACGATAACAAGAGAGTCGGGCTGACGACTTTAAACCAAGCGCTTAATGGGAGGCAACCCATAGGTTTTGTATCTTAAACCCTTTTATATTTTGTTTTTATTGTTTTTATATCATATTTGCATCCCCATGTTCAAGTTCATTGAGTCCGTAATCTATTTTAGAAGAAAAATTCAGACTGCGCGTAGTTCAGTCCAGAGACCATAACTGTCAGACCGTTTATCGAAACACTGTGCCCTTTTGACACTGTGTAGAAAACACGTAGATGAACAACTTTTGTGAAATGGAGTTTTTCCAAATTCCTTACCAATTTGCACAGTTTTTGCGTTTTATCTGCTGTTACGTCAGAATTCAGAACTTTCGGTTTCTACACATTGAGGACAATGTGAAGTTTAAGTGTGGGGAGCATTTATATGTTTGTATAGTTTGTTTTAGTTTGTTTTATGCCTTTTTTAAAAAAAAAAATCAGAAAAATAGAAAAAACCAAGAAAAATTGTGCTTTTGAACTCCGAAATCTAGAAACTTGTGCCTTTAGGATGACACCATTAGTGGATTGAACCATTTTGAATGCAGGAGTTGAGGAACCAATTAACTAAAAGGGACGAACACATAGCTCGAAATCACAAATAACATGATAGTTGTTACCATATCTCGGAATATCACCATATCACATTCTATTTTTATTTTTCCATATTTATCTATTGTTCTCTAAGTGCTTTGGTGGGTCACTAAACATCGACGTGTTATTACTGCTAGGATGAAATAGAGTGATTGAGTTACTATAAAAAAAAAAAAAAGAAGAAAAAAAAAAATTGAAAAAAAAAAAAGACCGACCAATTAGACCAAAC
>JAJJWW010005802.1:0-35298 GCA_023531295.1 Papaver armeniacum | reverse complement strand
AAAGAGGTTACCTCATTGTATTGATAGAAAAGAACCGTAATTTCCGTAAGGAGAATTACGATAAACCGTTACATCTTCGTTCTATGTTTGAATGTTTAAGAAAGTTAATATAGCCCACATGCTACAAGGTTTAACCAATTATGTTGCATAGCAAATTTGTTACAAAAACAATAATTTTGCTGCCCAAATTATTTGAGATCTCATAACTAAAGTAAGGTCCTTCACAATAAAATTTATGTCAAACTTAGTGTTGTTTGCAAAGTCTCGTACTAATTTTGTATCTTTGCTTCCTAGACTCTCGTATATTTTCCTATTAGCAACATAAGAGTTGGTTGAGAGTCGTCCAAAAGCGATGATGTGTCCACTCAATTCTCTTGCCGATTGAAAGCCGCATCACCCAAATTTTTCTAGCTCATCTCCGGTGATACAAATAACATGCAAACCTCTAGCTTTAATACTCCCCGTATGATCAAACAAAGCTGGACTAATTCCACCTTAGCCATGGAAAACATCATAGTTAAAGCAATATTAATTTTAAGATTTATGGTCCCATGGGCTCCTCCAACTCGATGTGTGGTAATTTTAAGGGCATCATCTTTTTTTTATCAGTAGTACAAAGATTGCATTATATTATAACCTCATTGGTTGACTGCCTTGTAACCACTAATGAAACTAATTATTTTATTTAATCAGAATATCACTGCTTTGGCTCTTCTTTGAAAGGTAATATTACACTGCTTTCCATATATGCCGATGATAATGCTACATAAACCCGCTACCAATATCGTAACCTCCTCTATCTGGATTTTCAAAACAAATTCTGCTAGCCAATCATGGAAAGTATTTATACCATTAGTAACATATTGCATATCAAAGTTAAAATGCATCCAAACTTGTTGAGAAAAAATTACATTGTAGAAACAGTGAGTGAGTATTTCATGACCATCATTACATAAGTTGCATTTGGTGTTTATGCCTGAATGATAGCACCACCTCATACTATTGGGAAGTATAGCGGGGATGCTTTCCAACAAAGTTCTTTACAAATGGTGATGTATCCATCCTCCAGATCTTGTCCCAATTCTGGTTTGTAGTACCATTTGAGTTTATATGGGTATAGAGATTTCACTAAAATGTACCTTCTTTGTTTAGAGTCCAAAGGGGTATGTCCTCTTTTATCATCAAGATGCATTCTTATTTTTCTAATTTTCTCAATGGTTTGAGCATCAAAGCGCTTTCTAGTTTTCCTAAATCCCAAGTTTTATGTGAAGTCAACAAGTCACTTACTTTACTTAAACCCTATGTATGCATTTCTGGTTTTCTGAGTGGTGGTTTCATTTATGGGATACAGTAATCATCCCATATGTCGATATTAGTTCCATTTCCTACTTCCCAAAAACAAAACTATTTTATCTGATTGATACCATATAACAGTCCTTTCCAAATCCAACTATCCTTCCTATTAGGGATACTATTTATGTGCAACATCACTATTTGGGTAGTATTTGCTTTGAGGACTGAGGCACAAAGAGAGCTCGGATTCTCTTCGCCTCCATCCCATCTTAGCAATCATAGCTAAATTAAATTTCTGAACATCTTTTATTCCCTTGCCCCCTTCATCAAGAGATTTACAAATAGAAGTCCATTTTTTAAGCAAACACCTTTCTTACCTTTCTCATTTAAACCATTTTCATCCTTCCCCACCAATAGTCTCTCCGCAGCTTTGTTAGATCTTTTACAAATTTTAACTGCATCTTAAAGCAATTCATTTGATAGACATACAAAGAGGTAGTCACATTCTTAATCATCACAATTTTTCCAAAAGATTATTCAAATAAAATCCATTCCAACTAACAAACTCGATTTCATTTTCTCTACCAAAGGTTCAAAACATTCAATTTTCGATATGTTTGTAAACAAAGGACATCCTAGGTACTTATATTTTAGAGGTATAGCACCTCCAGAATATCTTTAACTTTGTGTCTTATGCTTGTTTCTCGTTTTTGGGCTAAAAAACCCCGATTTACTTAAATTAATGTTGCCTTAAGCTAAACCAAAGTTCTTGAACAAATTAACTAAGTTATAGCATGTTTTTTCATTTACCTTACAAAACAAACAGCATAATCGTCCGCAAAACAACAAGTGACTTATAAGGAGCTTGGTGAACTATTTTATACCTTGTATCAAACTCAGTGTTTTCAAGATGCATAATTGTTCTTGGAAAGCGCTTCCATGCAAAATAAGAAAAATAAGGAGATTGATCTCCCCCCGTCTTAAACCTCTCGGGTAGGTTAAAAAATTTAGTGGGAGACCCATTCAATAAAACAAAGAGTAGTTGTCGAAATACATTGATGCACAAGATTACACTTTTGCTATTAAAACCTAATTTGTTCATTATTTGTAATGAAGTCCCATTCGACTCTATCAAAGCTTTGGACATATCTATTTTCATCCATAAAACCTTTTTTCGATTTAGAATTTTTCATCTTATGAATAATTTCATGCGCTTAGATATTTTCAAAAATCTTCAGAATGAAGGCAGATTGATATGATGAAATGATTTTTCCCAAAAGTCCTTTCATTCTACCCGCCATAAGTTTTGATATAATTTTATATGATGTGTTGCCAGGGCTATTGGTCCAACTCGACTGGAGTAAGAGGGTTTAAAGTTTTGGAATTAGAGAGATGAATGAGGCATTCATTTCTTTCGATATGTTTCCAGTTGTGAAAAGGTTTAAACCATATTGATTAAGTCAGGCCCGATGGTTTCCCAGTTTTGTTGAAAAAAGTTAGGAGGGAAACCATCCGGGCCTGGCTTTTATCTCGGTTCCATGAAAACAAAATGTTCTTGATTTCAATTTCGGAAGGAGTACAACAAAGCATTTCATTATCTAACCGAGTTATGCAACTTGGAATAAGGTCAATCATGCTTTGATCAATATTAGGTTTAACAAAAGAGAAGCTATGTTTTGAAAGTGACCGCTTATGCATTCGAGATATATCCTTGCGATTATCTAACCATTCATTTTTTCATTCAAAAGAATTTCAATTCTATTTCTCCTAAATCTCCTGCTTCTTGTCATGGAAAATACCTAGTATTTTTGTCTCCTAAGGCAAGATTCTGGTCCCTACTTTTATCCTTCCAAAATTTCTCTTTATAGCGTACCAACCTGTAAGCTCTTTTCTGAGATTAACAAGATCAGTTGACTTATTCACATGGTTAGGCAGACTATTAGTTCTTTCCAATTTAGTTTTAATGATGTCTATGTTACTATTATGTTCCCAAAACTGTTTATATTCCAAAGTCTCAAAACATGTTTGACAGATGCAAGTTTTTTGTTAACTTTATGTGATGGAGATCCCTTAACATGAGTTTTCCAAATAGAATCTATGAGAGGTTTACACTCTTCATGTTTTATCCATTCACCAAAGTATTTGAAGGGGGTTTCCCATCATTCCAAATGATTATAAATATTAAGATTAATTGGCACATGATCGAAGCAAGAGGTCCAAGGTGTTTTATGCTAGAATTAGGAAATTTCTTATTCCATTTAGAGTTAACTAGAGCCCTGTCTAGACGTTGTTCTATGTTTTGATTGTCGGCTTCTATGGTTATTCCAAGTAAAAGTATAACCTCAGAACCCCAAATCCATTAATCCGCAATTACTTATTAGTTCATTAAATATTCTAGCCTCATTTTTCTTAAAAGGAAAGATACTATTCTTTTCCTATTCATGAAGAACCACGTTTAGATCTTCTATGATAATCCAAGGTGTATCCATAGTACCTGCCATGTCTTTTATGATATTCCAAGAACTCAGTTTCATTTTTCTATAAGGACTCCCATAGAAACAGGTGAGGATCCAACTACTATCATTAATATGGTTAGTAACAGTTGCATTAATATGGTTATACGCATAGTCAATTATTTGTATATTAACGTTATTCTTCCAAATAAGACACAAACCACCAAGCAATTCCTCTTGGTGGAACAAGATGATAATTTGAGACTTTTGCTTGTTTTAAGATTTTATGCATTTCTTTGTTCTCACGTTTAGTTTCTGGATAAGAATAAAATGTATGGATTCTCCTTATTTAGAGTATCTAATAGGCTATTTATAGCATCAAGTTTTCCTAAGCCCTGATAGGTTCAGTGCAATCATATTTATAAATTGCCAAGTATGAGACCGTAGGATATCTAAATTCAACAAGTACAATACAAATATAAATTCCACACAACAAGCCTATCAATTGTTCTAAATTTCTGTCATAATGACAAGCAAAGATAACACAATAGCTCATACGTTCAACATTATTGCATTTTGGTATGGTTAAAACACAACCATTAAAAGATATGTGGAGGTAAACTATATAAGTGCAAGATCTACTAACAACATTCATAGTTTTAGAAGACAACAATGTGGGATTTGGGTTACCTCCTGTTTTTCAGACAGAGCAATTCCAGCCTGGTTCTATCTTCTCGAAATTTGGTAGCTTTACCTTTGTAAGGGTCAACATAATGCTTTCTGCACTTCCTTGAATCCCTGGTTTTCTCAGGAATTTTCTTTTTTTCCAGTTATAGCAACTAGCACCTGGAATTAGACTGATATTTATTAGACTTGTGAGATATTTTAAACTACCTTTGCAGAATTTAATAAACTTCATAGGTCGGGAAATATAAACACAGAGAAATAAACAAAAGAAAGTTTCAAAAAGGAGAAACACGAGAGATTTGAAAATGAATCAAATCACCTGGGATAATATCAATTTAAAGAATTCAAAACTCAACAGAAAAATCTGAGATAAAAGTCAATACTTTAAGAATCAAGAAAGAAAAAGAGAATCATTAGGGATTTCTATTGATTAAAAACATAATTAATAACAGATTTAAGCAACCAAATAAATTAAAGGAAGACTTAAAGGGAATAAGGGATTTAGGGGATCTAAAAAGGGGAAAAGACAACCCAATTTAGAAATTAGGGTAACAACAGTAATAGCTTCTAAAAAACAATTTAAGAAATTAAGATCTAAAGCAAGCAAATATATATGATAAACTATGAGATTGAAATAAGAAGAGTTGATAAGAAATTGTGAAAATTTCTGATTCTTCGAAGAAATATGGATCTTCAGATTGTAGAAGATAAAGAAGCTTCTGGATGTATTCAAGTGTCTTCTAGTAGATAAAGAACGTCAGAACTTGGTGTCTTAGTAGCTTGGTGTTAACAAATCAAAGGTCTTAGTAGCTGGTATCACTCTTTGGGGATAAGTGTCTTAGAACATTGGTCTAGTCTCTCAAAAAACTTAATCAATTTGAAATCATGTATCGAGATCCTTAAGATTTATGGTGTTTTTAGTGATTTTTTCATTCATTGGCCGGCATTTGCTGGGGCTAGAAAATGGTTATCGCTGTAAATTGGTGGTTATTGGTTTTTGGGAGGAGGTTTAGGGGCTACGGAGACATCACCTGGAGAGGAGTGAGAGAGGAGAGACAAATGTAAACTTGAACCTACATTTAAGCCGAGCACCCGAATTATGTTGTCACCTATTTTTTAATGGGATATATCAAGCATGTAATGAGTTTTATTATAGTCTAGTTAATGAATATATTAGTAATTTTCAATCGTATTAAGAATTCATGTTGAATCAAAAAAATCTCAACTTTCAAATCAATTACTGATGGGAAATTTATGTAAATGCAAATGTAATCCGCACTCAAGTTATACTTGAAGAATAACGCGTAAGTTCATAAATTCCCATCCGTTTTATGTGTTCACTACCGGGAGTTCCTAATATCCCAACCGTTGTATATAATGTCGTTCGGTCGACAAATTTACCAGCTAAGTAACATCATAAAATTCCATAATTTTTCCAGTTTTTGACGGATTTGAATTGATAAAATTGATGTTGGGAGCAAAGTAATCGAAATCGCTCTAAGTGCTACTCGGTTGGGAGCTTGGAGCGAGGAGCAATAAGTTCGGACTTGGAAATCGCCAAAACTCCTGGTCTAATACTCGGAATCTATTTATTAATAATTTATATATTGTTGCTCATAAGTCATGATTTGTACCTAATTAAAATTAAAATTTTAACATTATGATGTAATTAAGTGTGTAATATTGTTATATTGAACGTATTTATCATGTATTTAGAGGTTTTTCTATTTTATAACTCTCATTTAAGGGTTATGAATATTTTATTTTCTGATTTAAGTGCATGCAAGGCCAACTCAGAAAAATCGTTAACTCGTTTTGCTAAAAAATCAGTCCAAATCAGCCGCCTTAATTGCTAAAAATCAAAGAGGCCTTGGAATCGGAAATCGCCTCGGTCATAGAGCTTGTAGCGATTACTCGGTGAGTAATCGGCCTTGGAGAGCGATTTTGACTACACTGGTTGGGAGTTGATTATGTTATCTTGACTTTTGTGATGAAGGGTTTCATCATTTTTCTTCAAAAAATTTCAAAAAATTTTCACCAAAATCACCATTTTTCCTTCTTCATAACTCAAAAAAAATACAAGTTTTGATTTGCAAAAGATTAATGTTTTGATTAGTCTAATCGATTCACTAAGACTGATTAGTTAATTAGCTTAATCAATTTAATTATCACTAATCAAAATTAAGGGTAGATTAGACATTACAAAAAGGATAGATAAGGGTCCTATGGGTTGTTATTTCATGACCCCATTAAGCCCCAAAAAACCCACCCTTTTAAGCCCCAATAATAGGATTCCATGGCAAATGGTTAAAACGACAGTGCTGCGCATTTAGATTTAAGAATTTCTCATTTTAGGCACCACATTCTGAACCATGTATTGAACTCATAATACTTCTTTACAAAATTTAGCACCTAGAAGATACAATACAATATAATGATGCATTGTTACCCAACTTAGCAAATGGCAATCTCATAAATGGACTTGAATAACAACAGACAGAGGTAGCTCTGGCACAACTGAAAAGAAGCAAAAACAAGAGCTCACAAACAAACAACCACACTAAGGATCTCGAAATGATTAAGCCTTCATCATTTGTTAGTTTAGGCGAAATTAAATCTAAGAAATAAAACACAATTTGGTTTGACTATGATCAAACTAAGAATCTATGCTCGGTTATAATCCAAAGGTTTCTAGGGAAAAAAAGTACTGATCAATTAAAAGCTTCTAACATCCAGTCCAGGATGCAGAACTGCTGTCTTCATTGAGGTGACACACTATCTCAAGCTATTTGCGCTGCTGCATGTGTTGTTGCCTCTGCTGCTGAGGTTGCTGCTGACGCCATTGTTCATTGTGTCTGCTGCTGCTGAAGCCATTGTTCTTCTGGCTGCTGCTGCAGACGCCATTGTTGTTGTTGCTGATGCTGCTGCGGATGCCATTGTTGTTGTGGCTGTTGCTGATGCTGCGCGGCAACTGGTGAATTAATCCGGTCACATCTGATAAGGGAGCGTTGCTCATCTGTGAGAAAATGTTGTACATCAAAATCCCAGAAATCCGGATCGTTTTGATCCATATCTGGTAGCTCATTAAAGTTAGTGTTTGTTTGGTTTTCTTCTAAGTTCCATCTCAAAGAGTGCATTTTCCTCTGATACACATAGATTATTTCCAGACCATGGAAACGGGTCGACGAATGGCATCTCCTGATTAGTATGCACATGATGATTATGATTAGTAGGAGGAAGAGAGGAGTTCAAGCGACGCTTCCGTGAACCATCAAGATTACTAGCATTATTACTGATATGTTGTGGCAAAGATGATCCACTATAACGATCTGCTCTCAATGTTGATGAAATGTTAGCTTCTGCACTAGGATGAGTATCATCACCATCAGTGAGTGAATCTGAATTTCCTGGTGATTTCTTACGATGCTTATATATTTTACACAAGCAAAAATCAGTAAACTGCAATCGAATTAAAGATAACAAATCAAAATTTGTACAAAAGAGTTGGAAGAATAAATGACAATAACGAGGGTGACTGGCAATGTATATGAGTGTGCGTGTACTTACTGCTGCAATTTCGGCATCGACCACAACGTACTCTACCATTTTGAAATCAGTCCTAGTACTTTCTTTGGTCGATGCAGCCTCATTAAACATATGGTAATCCAAAATCCTTTTAGAACCAAATATTCTTCCGTGTTTGTCCTTAATCGGTTCAGAAGCCCGACAAGCTTTCCAATGTCCCTCATGATTACCAGCATCACGTCTAGGTAGAACCCGATTAGGATATCTTCGTTTCTCTGGTAGTGAAGAAATACCATTCTGATCCATCTACAGCATATTCCTTATACTTCTCTATCATTTATCAAGAAGAACAATAACATCACCATGTGAATAACACGTATATAAGATACATATAAAGAAGATGATGAAACTCATAAACATAATACTAATATATGTACCTATAAGTTCCGCATAAGTGAAATCACGAAGGTTAAATTCTTGAATGTTAGTATAAGATTGTACTGGTTGGCCTCTGATTTTCTTAATGAGGAAGTGAAATATTAGGTCTGCATCAGTTGGTTGAAATACAAAACCAATTGGAACAGATTTTGAGTGATTTTCTTTAGGTCTTGATGATCCAGCCGTATTGATACTGCATTGAGTAGTACTAAAACAAAAGACAGAAATAAGACAGAAACAAGAATCTAAAAGAAAACAAAAGACAAGGCATTGAGTAGTACTAAAACAAAAGACAGAAACAAGAATCTAAAAGAAAACAAAAGACAAGGCATTCATATCATCTTGTTTATACCTGAGAGTAAATTGATCAGCAGCTGGGGCTGGGCTGTTCTTTACCGGTGGAGATGATTCGGAGTTTGTGGCAATTTTTTTGCGACCCATCTTTCTTCTTCTTTCTTTAACATAATCATACAGTGAGAAAATCAAGAAAAATACAGTAGAAATTGTAAAATGAAAGATGATCAAGATTATTAGAGTAAAGAGAAACTAAAGGGTGAAGATTGAATGATTGTATTAAGAGGAAGAACCAAGAATATGAAGAACACCAATATTACCTTAACAGAGAAGAAATCTTCTTACGATGTGACGAAGAAATTAAAGAGAAGGTCGTTGCAGAAATATCTGATTTGAAGACAGAGAGAGAGAGAGAGTAGTGATAACAAAAGCGGTGGCAGGTTTCAGCGAGAAAATACAAGATATGTCATCGGATGATTCTGGTGGATTGATTATATAGTAACGATTTATAGTGGTTCCTTTGGGATGAAATCTTGATATACTGTTTCTCGGTACTGACCACGGTGGTAGTGGATATATGTCTACGCACCAATCTAACCTTCTTTTCTTTCGCGTATATGTACACATTTGGACTAGCTGTTCTGGCTGGTGTTCCGAGGCTGGTGCCGATGACAAAAATTCTCTATTTATGATGCTTGTGCACATATGACAATGGAGATGACAGAAAGCATTAGTGACATTGAACAAACAACAAACAACAAACAACAAGCACCTCTTGTGCATCATCAAAATTGGAAACAAGCAACGAGATAGGAGTACGGAATAAGACCTTTCCGGTATAAAGATAAGAAACCCAAAGATGAGGAGAAATCTTACCAGTCAGAGTCAGTGATGGGAGTTCCTACTTCCCTAGGATCTCAGTCGTCCTTAGAAACGGATGCTTCCATCTTGCTATAGGCAGGGATAAATATTTCGAGTGAATCTGGTGGACTTTAGGGCGTTGGTTCACCGTCGGAGAGTAAACATTCAAAGTTTTCTTAGAGTTTGAGAAATTGGCCGAATACATGTGACACACTTGTTTTCTTGGATGAGTCGCGGGATCAGGTCAATGCTCTCCGTTATCCCTTGCTTTTGTTTGAGATGTCGTCTGGTTTGCGTATCAACTTTGCCAAAAAACAAGCACGTTTGGTATAGCTGATGCCACAAATATTTCGGGTCTGGCTGAGATGATGGGATGTAGAAGCGAGTTGATGCCTACGAGTCTCTTACCTACTTGGGTTTTCCGCTTGGACAGGCTGCAAACAACAATGCCATGTGGGACCTAATCAAAAAAATATATAGATACTCTCTAACCTGGATAAGATCAAGTCTTACGTAGGCGGGCAAACTAACTTTAGTTAAAAGTGTACTTTCTAGTGTGTCAATATACATGTTTGCTCTTTTCGCAGCTCCTATGAAAGTGATCAAAGCATTGGAGAAAGTGATTCGAGACTTTCTTTGGGATCCTAGTGATACTAAGAAGGGTTATCATCTTGTTGCTTTCAATAAAGTGCGCACCCCCCTCAAACATGGTGATTTAGGGGTTAAATCTTTCAAAAGTATGAACAAGGCTCTTCTCGAAGTGGTTGTGGCGTTTTAATCATGAGAAAGACGCACTTTGGAGAAAGGGAGTGGCTTCGAAGTATGGGTTGACAAACTTTGATAGAGAGACTAAACCTCCAAAAGGTGCTTCTGTTGCATGGAGTTTGGAAGGGTATTTACAAGCAGCTCAACACTTACAAAGCAAATTGTATCTTGCAAGTTGGAGACTCAGTTACTTCGGTTTATTCGGGAGGACCATTAGGCAGGTACGACAGCCTTCTCCACTTCATTCCCACAAGTGTATGTCATAGCTTCCTTTAAGAATTGGACGGTCAAGAATTGCGCTGCTAGGCTTGAACTAGGAGGGGCTTGGAATTTTGGCCTGGATAGGAGGCCAACTAAAAACAAACTTCCGAGGTATGTGCTTTAACTTTGATTCTTGACTAATTTTTTTCCTCGGGGACGGGTCGGACTCCATTAAATGGAACATTAATAGTTCCTGTCTTCTCGGTTAAGTCGTGTTACACCAATTTAAAGACGAACAAGTTTCTCCAAACCTTCATTTGAGTATTTGGTCTAGGTCTTGGGCTCACAAGATTGGGTTTTTTCTTTGGCTAGTGTACCACAAAAGACTTGTGTTGATACATGAAAATGAAACCCCTTAGCAGGTTAGGTGCCCCTAAAGGGAAAGACAAGCCTAATGCGAGAAATACCCATGAGGAAAAAGGGACAAAGGAGGGATTAACAAACAAGAAGGAGGTTATATTAAGGAATGACATTAAAAGGTAATTAAGGAGGTTTAGGACATGTGTCATGATGACATAAAAGGAGGGACTTTTGGGAAAGTCTATATAAGGAATAACAAGGTACAATGGAAAGGCAACTCTTTCTCTTACTATTCCTAGAAAAGTGAGGTCATTTGGTGTAGCTAGGACCAGGTAGGACCAGAACTAAATTCACCCCTCAACATTTGGCGACCACAACCGGAGGCTTGTGCCTAGCTCACTATGACACACCCGAAGGCGCTAGTCCGGGCGCGATGGGAAATCAAGAGACCAATCAGCCTATCAACTTCGACGAGGTAACAATGGAGGACGATGACAATGAGGAAGAGACACCGATCCAAGGTGTTATCAAGCAATCAGAAGGCCACGGATCCCAAAACAAAGAGGCAGTAGCAACACAAGGAAAGAACACACGGTAGCTCAACTATCGAAACCCATGTCATCAACTTTGCAAAACATGCAAGAAGAATTGGACGAACGTTCACGCAGAAGGTAGGAGCTTGAAGACTGGATAGCATAAGCGGTGATGGCAGGACAAGACACTCCCGAAGAAGCAGCAAAAAGCGAAGAACATAAAAGCGGCAAGACAACAACGATGTCACAAGAAGAGATGGCAAAATACTTGGAGCAGAACTATCATGTGGTAAAACAAGACAATCATTTTCGTGAGTAGCCTATACCCCGCGCACATCCATGAATACGAATACCTCGAGGACTACACTTCTCCGAAGTTTAAAGCATATGATGGACAAGGGAACGCGCGAGAGCATCTCAGCCGATTCTTATCAGCAATGAATGATAAAGTCGCCTATGGAAAATTATGTTTAAAAAAATTCCCCAAATCACTCACAGGCACTGTGATAGGTGTAGAATACACCGTATTTAATATCTAGTATTTATGCTTTCTTTGCGAGTTTTCTTGTAAATTATGTATCTTATGTGTGCTTTTGAGTTTATTAGGTGCAATGGAGTCATTTGGAGCAAAAAGACCAATTGGAACTCGTTCAAATACAAGATTTCTACTTTTCATTGTGTAGAGGACGAGAAGATGAAGACGATGGCGAAAGAACGGAATCATTCCGACGTTGTATGAAGAAGTTATTGGCGAGACGAGAAGTTGAGCTTGTCGGTTCCCTGGAACTGACAGTTCAAAAAGAATGATGCGAGAATTGAATTGTCGGTCTTGTAAGACTGACAATTGAAAGGCTATTGTTAAAGGCACCTGTAGGGTTTGATCAGGGCACACCACCTTCTTCTTCAACACGTTTCACGACCAGCAGAAACAGAGAAGATGAAACCGCTGGCGATTCTCGGTGGTTGCATGGAGCTGCAGTATTACTTCCATTGATGGCATTACAAGAGACGATGGAACTCAGGAAAGGAGCTGGAGATTGGCAGCGAGGAAGAGAGGAAATATCAGAGTTGAGCAGGAGTGTATCAAGAGACTGAGCTCGAGTTTGGGTTTTTGCTTCCATCGAATAATGAACAGCTCGGCTTTGTGCTGTCAGTAATGGAGAAGCTCGGTGATGGGAAAGATTTGGTTACTGTCGGGATCAATGGCAGTTGAATGGCAGCTGCTAATATCATCAATGGTGATCGAGGGAACTCAGGGAAGTAAGGTTGCTGCGCATCTACGAACCTATAAGGACTCGAGAAATCAGGGAGGTTGGTTAATGAAGAAGAGCTCGGGTACGTTTGTTGATAGATGGAGATCGAGATGATTTGCTTCCTGTAAAGAAGTGATGTTGTGACGAGAAGAAGTGCTGTTGTGATATGCCATTGATCGATGAGAGGTGCTGTGATGCTGTCTCGGTGATATGATGACGAGAAGCTAATGGAGCTATAAACGAATGGAACGGTAAGAAGAAGATGGAGTGATGCTGTTAGTCGTTGGTTAGAGAGAGTAAGCAGTTGAGGCCGAGTAAGAACGAGGTTCAGGGAGAGTTGAGCTTAAGATGAGGAGAAGCATGTGACGGAGATGAATCAGTCGAGCTGGTAATCATGAAGAGTCTCGTCTAGGAAAGATAGATGAGTTTGCCAGAGAAGTATGGAGAGGTTTAGCTCGAGCTTGGTGCTGTGGACTGAGTTTGGCAGTGGAGTAGTTGTACTATATGATCACTGTGATGGATACGAATGTGGATTGATGGAGTTGAGCTGTAGTTTGTTGGCAGTGGTGGTGATGAGCAGTGATCAATGGAAGACGAGTATCGGTCAGAGGATGAGAGGAGCAACGAGAGAAGGAGGTTGCTTGCCATTATCGTGTGAAAGCCGGAGATGGGGTTGATGGTGATGTCGTGGGCATTGGCGAATGAAGAACTCGAGCTGGTGGATGCTGCTCACGGTGACTGAGTAAAGGGTTATGTTGAGCTTGGACTCTGGAGCTGTTGTAACTAGAGGTCGAACAGGGAAGGTAGAATACATGGGATGTTGTTATGGTCGAGCTTGGCAGAAGCATGTAATGGAAACATTGTTGCTCGAGCTGTGAGCAGAGGTGATTGATAGAGCTGTGGAACTCGAGTATATTTCCGACGGTTGAACGGAAGCTAAGACGCTGGTAGTAATGGTGGTAATGCATGATGGAGAGGAGTTCGAAGCTCGTGATGATGCCGAGAGAAAGAGTATGCTGTCAGTCTCACAGAACTGACAAGCCAATAATGAGATATTTGGGCTGGACTTGTCCACAGCATGAGCCCATTAATGTTTTCAGCCACTTCTTGATACGCAAACAGCCTTGGACCTTACTTCTCGTTGGGGATTTTGGCGATTTTGGCAGCCACTTTGCACGGGGTGATGCACGGACACTTTCCTAATTTTACTAGGTTTCCTAGTTTCTTCAAGAGGAGGTTACAAAAACTCTATATATAGGAGAAGCCTAGGCACAATTTGATATATCATCATAGATCTTTTCTAATTCTTTTCTCTTCTACTTTATTCTAGGGTTTTGAAACATGAGACTTCTTTTTCTTCTTGTGATGAACTCCTTGAATATGAGTACCTAATTATCTTTTGGTTATGGAATAGTTTGATTTCACAAAGCATGATTCTTTGATTCAATATATTAGTTTTGTCTCATATTTATCGTGTGCAATTCTCTGAAAATATTGTTTTATGATTGATTGATTGTTTTGTCAAGTTGCAAATTGGTAGAACTTCTAATCACATCTATTGCTAGTTTAGGGTTTATTATACGCAAAAGTGATATTCCTTGAATACAAGTAGCATAATATGATTATGGTTTGTAGTGATATATTCTTATGATCATATGTGAATCGTAACCTTTGTTAAATCGGATTAGTGCGCTTTCCACGTTCGATTGCTTTGATTGGCCTGATTTCATAGAACTTAACGCATCTAGGGAATTAAACTTGATTAGTGCTTTTACACGTTAGGTTGTTCCTTTAGGTAGAATTCATATTCGCATCTTTTAATGTGTTTGTTGATGACATGAGGAGATTTGCGGGATATTCTTGCGATCAAGGTATTCTAGGGTCTTTGATAAAAGTTGAGATTAAATATCAATTCTAGTTATTGTGAAAAGCATGTTAGTGAATGAAAACGAAATCCATGACCAATACTTTCTCATCCTTAATTTGCGTGTTTACTTTTTATTGTTTTGCTTTTATTTTATTTTCGTTTATAAAAATCACAAAACTATCGGTGTTTTATATAGGAAACCTTAACAATTTGACAACCTAGACCTCTCTGTGGGATCGATCCTTTCTTGCCCTTGCTATATTTATATTTTGAGTAGTAAGAAAGTGTAATTTATTTTTGACGCTTACGACAGCGATCAAATTTTGGCGCCGGTGCCGGGGAGGCATCGGTTGTCAATTGTTTTTGGTTTCTTATTTTTTTTGTATTTAGTTTTTGTTTTATTTTATTTTTTTTCTTATTTTCTGGGTTTTTAACCTTGGTTTGGGAATTATTTCAGGTGCTTATTTCGATGGAAGGAGCATATTGGAACAATGGATACGGTTTTCAACAACCTCAACAATATGATAACTACCAATTCCATGGGTATAATCAAAACCAATTCATTGGTTATGACCAATATTCCATGGAACCTTGTGGTTTTCCTCAACAACCTTATGGTGAGTATGTGTGTGAACAACAACAAGGATGGGAGGATTCTTATGCTCTTGAACAAAAAGTCTCTAATTTTATAGATACAGTTTCCACCTTTTTACAAGAGGAATTTCAAAAAGCAAAAGAGACTACAAACGAGCAACTCCAAGAACTTCGTGAAAGTATGACTATCTTACGAAGAGACATTGATCAATACAAGGAAGATATGGATAATTCTAATGTGCATATGGTTTGTGATGATTATTTGATTGATGCTAATGTTGAAAAAGGCCAATCCTTGGGCACTTTCGTTGATAATTGTGTAGTTAACTCAACTCTTGATCTTAATAATGATCATTCACCTATTCAAAAGGATGAGTTTGAGATTAGCAACATTAAATTCAGCGAGGAACAATCTTATGTTGACTATGATAGTGACGGTGATTATGATACATTGCTTGGAACAACTCATGGTGACATCACCGAGGAGTCTTTTTGGGATCAAGATGAAGACGAAGAGGAATATGTCGACACTTGTGTAGATTACTCAAGCATTGATCTTAATAATGATCAAGAGCCTATTCAAAGGGTGGAGCTTGAGGATGATGCATTTTTGAGTGTTCTAAAAAAGTTTCTTATGATAAAATTTGGATCCGCAAAAGAGTATGTGCCTTACAACAAAAAGGAGGAATATGTTGAGAATGAGACCGTTATGACCAATATTGTGGAAGACCCAATTGAACTTGCACATGATTGTAATGATGATGTTTATGTCGAGACTTTGGTTACGGCAGAAACGGACGAAGAATGGTTGCAAGGTTTGATAGAGGACCATGATATACAAGAGGTGAATAATTCACTTGAGTTTTTCAAGGATGAAGAGGATTCCGTGATACAAGAGATTGTGCAAGGTTTATCTAACCCTTTGCCTATTGTTTCTTCTCCTTTACCTCTTATTGGTTTGAATGTATGTGCTTCGAAAACATTGTTGACTGACTTTGTTTCTCGTTTCCCGCCATTAGAGACACTTGATTCTCATACTATGCAGGTTATGGAACCGTAAACCGTGGAGGTGCTCCGACTTCTATATTCTTTATACACTTCCAAGTGTGGACAAGAATAAGTGTGGGGGAAGCTTTTATCGGTTCATAGCTTCACTTTTGCTTTATGTTACTAATATTTGTGTGAAGCTAGTGTTTGCAAAACAGGTTCTATGGAAGGATCCTCAACTTTTCCGATTATTGGTGTATGGGGAATGAATCTTACAAGAAGCTAAGTCGGGACGTCGACTTTAAACCAAGCGCTAAGTGGGAGGCAACCCACCGGTTTTGTATCTTTTATCCTTTTGTTTTTTATTTTTGTTTCGTTTATTTTTTTTACTGTTTTTATATCATATTTGCATCCCTATGTTTAATTTCATTGAGTCCGTAATCTATCTTAGAAGAGACTTATGATGAATACCTTTTCGTCAGAAAATTTCAGACTGCGCGTAGTTCAGTCCAGAGACCATAACTGTCAGACCGTTTATTGAAACACTGTGAAATTTTGACACTGTGTAGAAAACACGTAGGTGAACAACTTTTGTGAAATGGAGTTTTTCCAAATTCCTTACCAATTTGCACAGTTTTTGCATTTTATCTGCTGTTACGTCAGAATTCAGAACTTTCGGTTTTACACATTGAGGACAATGTGAAGTTTAAGTGTGGGGGAGCATTTATATGTTTGTTTTTGACACCATTAGTGGATGGAACCATTTTGAATGCAGGAGTTGAGGAACCAATTAACTAAAAGGGAAGAATATAGCTCAGAAATCACAAATTAACATGATAGTTGTTACCATATCTCGGAATATCACCATATCACATTCTATTTTTTATTTTTTCATATTTATCTATTGTTCTCTAAGTGCTTTGGTGGGTCACTAAAAATCGACGTGTTATTACTGTTAGGATGAAATAGAGTGATTGAGTTACTAGAAAAAGAAAAAAAAAAAATGATGAAAAAAATATATACAAAAAAAAAAAAAAAAAAAAAAAATTGAAAAAATATATGAAAAAAAAAAAAAAAAAGACCGATCAATTAGACCAAAACGGAATAAAAAGACACTTGGGAATAGCAAAGTATGTGTGAAACGTAGTCCCCTGTCTCCGTCGCCTAAACAAGCGTGGAATGCAGGATCCAAGGCAACTATCATGTACTTGCTGACAAGAAGCATGCGCTTGGATCCAAAAGATCTAATCATGCCGTCTAAAAAAAAAAAAAAGAAATTGGATCCAGTTTGATCCAATTATAAAAAAAAAAAAAAAAAAAAGAAGAAATTATTATTGTGTTGAATAAAGTCACTCTTGGTTCCCTTGTATATGCCAATTGATTTTATGTAGCATTCAAAGACGAAGTAGATCAATCCAATAGGATTAGGTTCATCTTAGTAGTGACCTTCAGACAGATATGGGAAACATCGAACACTTGTGAATATTCGCCAACATCTACATCTTTATCCATCTTCTTAATCTTTTCATTGTGATTGTGGTTTGTTAGTTTCCGAGTATTGTGGCTTGTTCGACTATCTAATTAGAGTTTATTTAATAATTGAATTGAATTTGCAAGGTACTTCCTCCTGTAGTCATTTTGGATTCGTTCATTGATTTGTCACAAATAGACGGAGTTGGAAATATAGGTTTTGTAGGTATATCTCTAGTAAACCTTCACGAGACTATAACTCGTCCACTAGGGACACCTAGGGGTTTAAAGGCTTGTTATTTATGCTAAAATTAACCGTAGCCTCGACGACACGGAGTTGTTGTATTTTATTGTTTTGTTTGATTTGCTCGAGGACTAGCAAAGTCTAAGTGGGGGGAATTTGATAGGTGTAGAATACACCGTATTTAATATCTAGTATTTATGCTTTCTTTGCGAGTTTTCTTGTAAATTATGTATCTTATGTGTGCTTTTGAGTTTATTAGGTGCAATGGAGTCATTTGGAGCAAAAAGACCAATTGGAACTCGTTCAAATACAAGATTTCTACTTTTCATTGTGTAGAGGACGAGAAGATGAAGACGATGGCGAAAGAACGGAATCATTCCGACGTTGTATGAAGAAGTTATTGGCGAGACGAGAAGTTGAGCTTGTCGGTTCCCTGGAACTGACAGTTCAAAAAGAATGATGCAGAAAACTGAATTGTCAGTCTTGTAAGACTGACAGTTGAAAGGCTATTGTTAAAGGCACCTGTAGGGTTTGATCAGGGCACACCACCTTCTTCTTCAACACGTTTCACGACCAAACGAAATAGAGAAGATGAAACCGCTGGCGATTCTCGGTAGTTGCATGGAGCTGCAGTATTACTTCCATTGATGGCATTACAAGAGACGATGGAACTCAGGAAAGGAGCTGGAGATTGGCAGCGAGGAAGAGAGGAAATATCAGAGTTGAGCAGGAGTGTATCAAGAGACTGAGCTCGAGTTTGGGTTTTTGCTTCCATCGAATAATGAACAAACTCGGCTTTGTGCCACGGAATGGAGAAGCTCGGTGATGGGAAAGATTTGGTTACTGTCGGGATCAATGGCAGTTGAATGGCAGCTGTTAATATCATCAATGGTGATCGAGGGAACTCAGGGAAGTAAGGTTGCTGCGCATCTACGAACCTATAAGGACTCGAGAAATCAGGGAGGTTGGTTAATGAAGAAGAGCTCGGGTACGTTTGTTGATAGATGGAGATCGAGATGATTTGCTCCCTGTAAAGAAGTGATGTTGTGACGAGAAGAAGTGCTGTTGTGATATGCCATTGATCGATGAGAGGTGCTGTGATGCTGTCTCGGTGATATGATGACGAGAAGCTAATGGAGCTATAAACGAATGGAACGGTAAGAAGAAGATGGAGTGATGCTGTTAGTCGTTGGTTAGAGAGAGTAAGCAGTTGAGGCCGAGTAAGAACGAGGTTCAGGGAGAGTTGAGCTTAAGATGAGGAGAAGCATGTGACGGAGATGAATCAGTCGAGCTGGTAATCATGAAGAGTCTCGTCTAGGAAAGATAGATGAGTTTGCCAGAGAAGTATGGAGAGGTTTAGCTCGAGCTTGGTGCTGTGGACTGAGTTTGGCAGTGGAGTAGTTGTACTATATGATCACTGTGATGGATACGAATGTGGATTGATGGAGTTGAGCTGTAGTTTGTTGGCAGTGGTGGTGATGAGCAGTGATCAATGGAAGACGAGTATCGGTCAGAGGATGAGAGGAGCAACAGAGAAGGAGGTTGCTGCCATTATCGTGTGAAGCCGGAGATGGGGTTGATGGTGATGTCGTGGCTGTTGGCGAATGAAGAACTCGAGCTGGTGGATGCTGCTCACGGTGACTGAGTAAAGGGTTATGTTGAGCTTGGACTCTGGAGCTGTTGTAACTAGAGGTCGAACAGGGAAGGTAGAATACATGGGATGTTGTTATGGTCGAGCTTGGCAGAAGCATGTAATGGAAACATTGTTGCTCGAGCTGTGAGCAGAGGTGATTGATAGAGCTGTGGAACTCGAGTATATTTCCGACGGTTGAACGGAAGCTAAGACGCTGGTAGTAATGGTGGTAATGCATGATGGAGAGGAGTTCGAAGCTCGTGATGATGCCGAGAGAAAGAGTATGCTGTCAGTCTCACAGAACTGACAAGCCAATAATGAGATATTTGGGCTGGACTTGTCCACAGCATGAGCCCATTAATGTTTTCACCACTTCTTGATACGCAAATGCCTTGGACCTTACTTCTCGTTGGGGATTTTGGCGATTTTGGCAGCCACTTTGCACGGGTGATGCACGGACACTTTCCTAATTTTACTAGGTTTCCTAGTTTCTTCAAGAGGAGGTTACAAAAACTCTATATATAGGAGAAGCCTAGGCACAATTTGATATATCATCATAGATCTTTTCTAATTCTTTTCTCTTCTACTTTATTCTAGGGTTTTGAAACATGAGACTTCTTTTTCTTCTTGTGATGAACTCCTTGAATATGAGTACCTAATTATCTTTTGGTTATGGAATAGTTTGATTTCACAAAGCATGATTCTTTGATTCAATATATTAGTTTTGTCTCATATTTATCGTGTTCAATTCTCTGAAAATATTGTTTTATGATTGATTGATTGTTTTGTCAAGTTGCAAATTGGTAGAACTTCTAATCACATCTATTGCTAGTTTAGGGTTTATTATACGCAAAAGTGATATTCCTTGAATACAAGAAGCATAATATGATTATGGTTTGTAGTGATATATTCTTATGATCATATGTGAATCGTAACCTTTGTTAAATCGGATTAGTGCGCTTTCCACGTTCGATTGCTTTGATTGGCCTGATTTCATAGAACTTAACGCATCTAGGGAATTAAACTTGATTAGTGCTTTTACACGTTAGGTTGTTCCTTTAGGTAGAATTCATATTCGCATCTTTTAATGTGTTTGTTGATGACATGAGGAGATTTGGGGATATTCTTGCGATCAAGGTATTCTAGGGTCTTTGATAAAAGTTGAGATTAAATATCAATTCTAGTTATTGTGAAAAGCATGTTAGTGAATGAAAACGAAATCCATGACCAATACTTTCTCATCCTTAATTTGCGTGTTTACTTTTTATTGTTTTGCTTTTATTTTATTTTCGTTTATAAAAATCACAAAACTATCGGTGTTTTATATAGGAAACCTTAACAATTTGACAACCTAGACCTCTACGTGGGATCGATCCTTTCTTGCCCTTGCTATATTTATATTTTGAGTAGTAAGAAAGTGTAATTTATTTTTGACGCTTACGACAGCGATCACACTGCATTTACTTGGTATGACAACTTAAAAGAGGAAAGTGCAGACTCCTGGCAAACTATGTCCACACTCTTTCTCGGGAAATTTTATTCAGCCAAAAGGAAAATCACGGCGATAGATCTAAGCAAGAGTGGACAACGGATGGGGGAAGAAATATGAAAGTACATTTTACGGTTCCGGCGCTTGGCGCTGGATTTCCACGAAGACATCAATGAGGAGGCGCTCGTCCAAATTTGTGTACGAGGAATGATCCCAGCTTTCAAGGGGAATTTGATCAATTTCAGGTTCCATTTCGTCGAGCTGGAAGAAGCGGCTGAGAGAATTGCCGACTACGTAGAGGAGACACCTATGGATTCTTCTTGGCGCACCACGATTAGCACTGTGTCTGAAACTCCATGCAACGTAAGGCCTAACACCAATAGGGAAATGAGAGACTAATTCCAAACTGATAGTAGTAACCAAGGAAGAAGCGGAGGAACTAGGCGCGACTCAAAACCACCACCCCCTCTTCCCTGCAACAAGGAGCGCGTGGTTGAACTACTAAATCAGTGGGTTGCTGGGAGGGAAATCCAGCTGCCTCCGACGATAGTAGACATCAAAAAAATGGATAAGAACTCGGCCAAGTACTGCTACTACCATCGAAGGATGGGACACCAACAGAAGAATGTTTTGCTATCCTGAGCATATTTGAACGTAAGCGTGCATCTGGGGAACTCGGGGCAACCAAGCGGACGATCGAGCATGACCCTTTTCCCCGCCATTAATTCAAAAAAAAAAGAGAAAGGAAGAATATGAATGATAAAACCACAAGTTGTAAACAACCCCCTTTTTAATGGTAAGAACAACTTCCCCTTTTGAAATTCGCGGGCAATACGTGAAAAGGTCTCGGGAATGCCAAGGGCGCATGATTGACTGACAAATCTACAAAAGGTCTTAGGAATGCCAAGAGCGCTGATTTGCGACAAATCTACAAAAGGTCCCAGGAATGCCAAGGGCACCTGGTTGACTGACATATCTACAAAAGGTCTCAGGAAAGCCAAGGGCGCCTGATTGATTAGTGACAAATATACAAAAGGTCTCGGAATGCGCCGATCGACTGACAAATTTACAAAAGGCTACGGGTACACCAAAGGTGCCCGAACAGCTGACAAATCTATAAAATGTCTCAGGAATGCCAAAGGCGCCTGATCGACTGACAAATTTACAAAAGGATACGGGTACGCCAAAGGCGCCCGAACGGCTGACAAATCTACAAAAGTTCTCAGGAATGCCAAGGGCGCATGATCGATTGACAAATCTACAAAAGGCTACGGGCACGCCAAAGGTACCTGAACAGCTGACAAATCTACAAAAGGTCTCAGGAATGCCAAAGGCGCCTGATCGACGGACAAATTTACAAAAGGCTATGGGCACGCCTAAGGCACCCGAACAACTGACAAATCTACAAAAGGTCTCAGGAATGCCAAAGGCGCCTGATCGACTGACAAATTTACAAAAGGCTACGGGTACGCCAAAGGCGCCCAAACGGCTTACAAATCTACAAAAGGTCTCAGGAATGCCAAGGGCGCCTGATCGACTGACAAATCTACAAAAGGCTACGGGCACACTAAAGGCACCCGACAGCTGGCAAATCTACAAAAGGTCTCAGGAATTCCAAAGGCGCACTAGTGGAAATCAGCAGTTTCGCGACTGACAAAGCAAGTCATTTAACTCGTATCTATGACTTGCTTTGTCAGTCGAAGGAAGGGTTGTTGTTTGAGCGTCTTTTTCAACTATGACGTGTCTTTGGGGGTCGTTGAAAATCTTATATCAACGAACGATTTTAACAGTCAAAACTTTATGACTGTCTTCAATTAGTAATAGATATAAATCTTAATATAAAAAAAATAGATTCAGATTGGCTGTCTGGCCTGACAAAATCTGACAAAATCTGAAATCAAACAGAAATGAAACTCAAATGAAAACCTAATTCAAATGAGAATCAAATGAAACTCAAATTAGAATTTAAATGGGAATTAAATGAAACTCAAATAAACATTCAAATGAGAATCAAATGAAAACCAAATTCAAATCAAATAAAAATGAGAATCAAATTAAACTTGCACACAAATAATTATTCAATTTAGCATTCATTGGTTTCAAATTACACAAAGTATTAAAATCTGTAGTTCTGACCAGTGTAATCTGTAGTTCTAGGATTCGATTACAAAATGATCAAACATTCAAACACTCTGAATAGCTCAAACATCCACGTGAAATTATGATATAGTTCCAGTGCAACGCCAAGGATAGCTCCACTGATGGTATAAATTTTTCTTAAAACCTCCAGTGTATTATGATTGTTCTTGGTGTTTCATCGGTTCTTGATGTTGCTGGTAGAGCAAGGGAAGCTCCATTTACAGCAGGAACAAGGCTGCAGAAGATAGATGTAGAGACTAAAGTCACTTCAACATATGTAAAGAGGTAAAAGGAGAAGGAGAAACAGAGATAACTAAGCAGCAACTAACCATGCATGATATGGTGCCACTTCGATCTAACTTCTACATGAGAATGACTCTAGAGTGGGCATTCAAGGATTGTACATGAAAAGAAACTAACTTATCAAGTGCCAATAATTAGCCATGTATCAAGAGTTCAGATTTATCTTTGGTCAATTCAAGGATGACATGTAGGAACACTAACATTCATTCACAGCTACAAATATATTATATAGTAACATGTTAGACAAAGCACCGACTGGTTGAAGTAAATATTTTTGAGAAAAGAAAAAGGTACTCTAGCTCCAATTAAGTTCATTAGGGTCAAGTCTTCTATCTTTAACGATTTATCCTATTACTTATCAAACAGAAAAGAAAAAGGAAAAAGGCAGTTGCCCACCTTGATGATCGTCCCTGTAATGTATAATTGCCCGTTCAAAAACTGAGCGGCTCTAACATCTTCAAGACGTGCAAACTGGAAAAAACCAAACCCTTTGAACTATCCAGTCTCCTGGACAAGAGGAAATTATAGCAGCTCCACGGCACCGAAGGGTTCAAACACCTGGAAACAACAATATCAACCCCAAATCAGATTAAGTTTCGACATCGCACATATTACCTATTACTCAACAGAGCACGTAGTAATCTTTACAATAAAAGGAATGGTATAGTATAATCATGAGTAACAAGAAAGGGCCCAATAGCACATCTAAATCAAATGATTAATTTTCAGATTTTAATATTATAATGGGTTATAGCATAATCCTGTGTTTTTGGACCAAATTTATATACACATACATTTACCATCTTTTCATATATTATGGATCAAGACAAAAACAAATTAAGATAGAGATAATGCAATAGTCTCCTTTTCAAAAAGTTGTGTCAAGTTGTGAACTGCACAAAAACAAGTCCACAAAAAAAAAAAAAAAAACTACCTGACGAAGTTGTTCTTCTGTGATGTTGCCATCAACACCTGCAAACAAGTCGGCATTTTGCAGAAAATCATAACTAAGTTAATAAAGAACAATCTAAATGCCTCAATGAGCTAAAAACCTATAACGCTGGGATATAATTCGAGACTTCAAAATGATAACTAAGTTGTCGATAACAAAAACCAATGTTTCCGAGCCAGTCAAGTTAGTTTCCAAACCAAGAACCAATAATAGAAGATACCACATAAACCATCCAGGTTACACAATTCAAGTTAATAATTCTGAAATATACCAAGAAAGCAATAGAAAACGGTTACCCAATTTTGTTTTCTTTCGAGCTTTTTATCAAGCACTTGTCGTGCAGTATTGGTGCTGGAGAAAACGAGTTTATCATTTACATTAGGCTTTTTTCTATAAATTTCTTGATTTGCAAAGACAATATCTCAATAAATTACAAAAAGCCAGGAAAAGTAATCACCAAATAGTACTTTTTTGTATTTCAGTTCATCATGAAATGAGAACTACAGAAAATGACGTTGCATAACCATCTGGATGCTGGATGTACAAACAAACATGACCATTACCATTCATGTGATATGCCAATTCAGTTCCATCAGGTAAACCACGCCTTTCTCGAGTTCCTAATGCTAATCTTCCATTAGCACGCATAACAACAGTTGTTCCAACCTTCATGTTCACACAATAAACAACATCAGCAACAAACAGCCCCCATGTGGCTAATAAAAAAAAATCAAACTTCTTGTAATCCACCATCATTCATGCTTACTCTTTTTTGTAAAGTTCCACAACTGGGACAATTTATTCAATATAACCACAAACTAAAACATATGCAAACACAAAATAAAAGATGTTTACCACCTGAAAGCTTGGAGAAATTGATCCAGATAACTTGGATGATTTCATAAAAGTTGATTTAACAACAGCCTGAACTCGGAACCATGAACTCCTGCCACAAAAACTAAAACTACCTACGCGATTGAGACTCTCCTAATTGGTTTTGGTTTTTGATTTTACACAAACTAAAACTTCCTACGTGAGTTGACTCTCCTAATTGCGATCACGACTTAAACGACAGAAATGATAACAAAAATTTAAAAAATTAGGGTTACTAAAAAGAACTATTTTCGTGCATACATCATCCCAGCTTCAAAAATTGGTGAATAAAATATGACACCAATTAAATGAATGTGCCCAAGGATATGACAGAACTCAAACTTTTTTTTTTTATTTACCTAATAGTAACATAAAATTTATAAAAGAAAGATACAAAGTAAAGAAGGATAATAGAATTACAAACAAATAAACAAGATCAAGAACTTGCTTGGTATTCAATATCTACTGAGATCAGCTTACGACGTCTATATATCGCATAGCTCAAGATTCACTAGGAAAGTGATAATCATTAAGGAAGGATCTCTTAGTTCGCCTGTTGATAACACGTAAGCAATGAATTAGTGAGAGCCTTTTGCAAATTACCTTCTTAGCAGCCTCTGGAGCAAACTTATACCTCGTCATCTACGGTATGAACTATTCTTCCATCTCCATTTAAAGAAAATTGAAGAAGATCCTTCGCCATTTCTAAAAATAGGATAAAATCAAAAACCAAAACCAAAAAAATTAAACCAATTAATCAAGTCAAAATATATAAAATTTAAAACAAGAAGAAAATTAATGAAATGTTATATATCAAGAACATATTAAGAACTTACAAGAGAAAATCACTAAAATGAAGAAAGAACTCCCTGAATATTTCTGAGTAAATCAGTTCCTTACCCTAAAACAAACACATCAAAATAAAAATGTAGATGAATCATCTATCAATCGAATATTTGAAGCTTCGGATATTTGAAGTCTAGAAAGTTTAGATGCTTCGGATATTTGAAGTTTTCCTCTTCTTCTTAGCCTTGGGGTCAGCACCAAGTTCATCAGGATCTACAAGTGGCTCCATATGCAGCAAAAATGTGGATGTATGAGGTAACCATGTTACTGATCAGGATGCATAAGGTATTCAATAGTTCAAAGTTCAGAAAAAATTAGCTTGGAACTAAAAATCTATATCTAACATGCATCAAAAGTAAGAAGTAAGTCCTCCAATAGCTTAAATCTTAGTAGCCAGGAACGGGAACGAGTTCGGGAGCGGGAGCGAGGACGGAAGCGGGGATCGTATAATTTTCAAAAAATGAGATACGAGAAGCGAGTTGGGAGCGTGAATTATAATTTTCCAGAAATATTAGTTATATTACCAATTTTCTGATTTTGTAATCAAGAAATAAGAGACATACATAAAATATTTAGAAAATCTTACTTACGTGGAGGAATATATCTCATTCATTGACTCTTTTTGCTTCTTGTGTTTGTTACGAGCACTCTGAACTCGCATTGCGCTAGCATATACTTAGGTTTGTAAAACAGTTCAAAGTGGCGCCACCACTACTTTCTTTCGAGTCCTACGAGTCTTTTCCAAAGACTCCTTTACTTGTTCATCAAACGTTTTTCACTAAACTTATTGGATAACCAACCACCGGTAGTTATCCTGTATGTATATGTAGAGATAACAACATAAGGGCTCTTTCTTGCATGTGCTTCTGGTTTTGTTCTTGTATTTGTAAATTCTCTCTCAATACAGAAATGTAAGGACTACATCATGTGTTATATGTTGAACCCCTTGACGATCATTGGATTACCCACCTTACCGTAGCTCTCAAAACAAAAACCCCTTGTTAAAAAAAACATAAAAAAAAAACAAACTAAAAACAAATCCGTTTTCATAAAAGTCAAAGAGAACCCACCCTTCCATTTCTCTCTTACTACTAGCACTACTAGTACTCGACCTACTAATCCAACAACAACCTTCTACTTCTTGTTCTTCAACTTAGACTTTAGGAATGTAAAACTACCTACCTTTTCTGATGAAAACTGAACGGATACATCAATGGAGTCTGAAAAACCCTTAAGTAACAAACACCAGAAGCAAAAAAGGATAAAGATTTATCACGTCTCTTTAGTTTCTAGGTCGAAAGTTGGAAATAGGTGAGATTTAAGTTTCACACGGTTCTGAATGTTGGGAACGCGTTTTTTGCGCTCCTAACACGGATCTCACTTGGGAACGCGCGGAACCGCGGATCTCATGGAGATACCAGATAGCCTTTGACGTTCTGCTACTAAGGATTAAATGTTCTCCATCAAAAATGTAAATAAAACTCACATCTTAAGAGCTTAAATACATCCACGAAAATGCTTATAGTAATATGCTTATGTGAAAATTGTAGCAAAATATATAGCTCACCGTAGTTACAGTAAGGTTCTGCGAATATGTTCATCATACAAACAAAAACTATTGTCAACATGTAATTCTAATATAAATTACCAGGTACAAAAACATCTGCAGAGAAGTCCTTCTTGGGCCAAAAACTAATTTGAAGGATATGTTTAAGCTGTTGACAGACCCAATCTAGCTACATGGTTAGGTTAGGCGTCGACATGACTAAATCATCCTCTTTTAACATGCCTATGATTCCCTAATAAGATAGATCCATTTATGCTTACAAGAACCAAGATACGAGATGTCGACATTCGAGTAAGAAACATATATACCGAGGAACATTTACCACCGGATCTATCATATTTGTAATCACCATGCTCGTCTTTCGTGATATTTCGCGGATAAATTTAACTACTACCTGCAATGCTAGACAAAAGCATTACATTAAAATTTATAAGTACCATTTTTCAGTAGATGTATCATGAAGGGGTAAATTGAATTAACTTTCGAGTTTAGAGTTTGCCTCCGAATCTTTGAATCTTCGCAAAGATCTCTACAATATTATACTATCAAATTATAAAAACTTATAATCCCAATCTCTAAATCGAAACCCTAGAAATCAATTGTATAAAAAAAACATGAAATTTTGGGTCACAAAATAAGAGAATCACTTTCGATTTCTCTAAACTTTTTAACAGTAAAAGAAACCAAATCGAATAAAATCCTAATTGTACACAGACAAGATGAAAATCTAAACTGCAACTTAAGCTGTTGAGATCAACCTGAAATCAACCAACAAAACAATAATTGTTAAACCCCCGTGACCAAAATCGACCAGTAAAAGAAAAAGAGAAGAAAAAGAAAACGCAAATCCAAAACCTAACTGTACCTGATGAAGAACTACAACTAGAGTTGTTGAGATTTACCTAAAATCAACCAACAAAACAATTATTGTTATACCCCCATGAAGAAAATCAACCATTAAAAGAAAAAAATAAGGAAAAGAAAACTTCAATAAAAAACCCTAACTGTACCTGTACATGATGATTTTGAAAATTAAACCTAACTGTTGTACAATTGAGAGATGTAAAAGGTTAATCTTAGTGAGTTTTCTGATATAAGGGCTTAATTAGGTTTCTATGCTGGAGTTCTGAGAGAGGAGGAGAAATTTTTGGTGGTCTGGTTTTTTCTCTACGAATGTCTTTTTCTTTCTCTACGAGTGAACTAATGGAGAGATAGAAAGAATGTGGAGGAGATAGCATCTATTAACGCAGGTGAGGAGAGATAAAGAGGATCCAGAGGAGATATCATCGATAACGCTGGTGAGAAAAGGAAGGTCCTACCTAAGAAAAGTAGCACTGATTCAACTAGGTAACGCAGCAATGCGGTGTGGGTTGATGACTCAAGGATATAAGCGTAATTAAAAAATGTATACAACGACCATTTTTAACACTCTCGGGTTGTGATCCGCATTTTTATTAAATGTAGGACCGTCTTGACCGGTCCCACGGTCCGTTGAACGCCAATGAGGGTCGGGGGTGTGGGTCATTAAAACCCCTTTTCCACTAGTGGCGCCTGATCGACTGAAAAATTTACAAAAGGATACGGGCATGCCTAAGGCACCCGAACAGCTGACAAATCTACAAAAGGTCTCAGGAATGCCAAAGGCGCCTGATCAACTGACAAATTTACAAAAGGCTACGGGTACGCCAAAGGCGCCCGAATGGCTGACAAATCTACAAAACATCACAGGAACGCCAAAAGCAGTCGACTGGTTAAAAACCTCTGCATAAGGCTATAGGAATAACAACAGGAGTAGGCGCGTGCACCCGACGCCCACCCACCCCACCAGTCCTTTCTAGGAAAAGAAAGAGGGAGTAGGCGCGTGTATCCAACGCCCGCCAACCCCATCAAAGGAAAGGGAGAGTAGGCGCATGCATAATTTCCCACCCACCCCAACGCTTCTAAAAAAAAGGAGTGGGGGGAGTAGACGCGTTTATTCAATGACCAACACTTCAAAAAAAAAGAAGAGGGAGTAGGCGCGTTTATTCAACGCCCGCTCTTCCCACTGCTTCCCTCGATAAAAAAAAAAGGGAGTAGGCGCCAACAAGCAAACATACTTAAAAAAAAAAAAAAAAAAAAAAAAAGAGGAGAACGAAAACAAAAATGCTCGCCCAACCTCACACACCTCCCAACAACAAGAGAGGAGAATTATAAATAGTCGAAGCTACATGGAACCAAGGATAACGAAAACACTAATAACAGATAAATAATTAATCAAGCACCATAAAAATATCCCACAATCAAAAAAAAACAACAAACATATCATCTGAAAAACAAGTCCAATAAAGGAAGATGAAGGGAAAGCCAACACAAAGACGAAGCGCTTTAAGCAAATTAGATCCTTGCCAACTCCTGCCGCTTCTTCTCAAGCTCGGTCAACTGTAAACCTGGCGTCTCTGCCCGTAGCACCTCATCATTAGCTACTCCAACATCAACAAGTAATGATTCAGCACCTCCTTCTTGCTAGAAGTTGTCTCCAAGCACTTCTTCAGCTCCCCCTCTAACTGAGAGATCTGACTCGAAAGCCGACCACGAGGGTCATTATGGCCCTTCATCTTTGCCAGAAAATCCTCCAACCACACTATCGGGAACTTAACATTGAGCGCAGATTGCACAGCAGTTTCCCAGCCACGCAACGTCGCTGCGTCAACAGGATCATCCCCTACGCGCGTAGTCTAGTCCGCGATCTCCAAAAGATTTTTAGTCATATAACACAAAATGCGAACGTCCAGAAGACCCTCCTTCGCCATGTGACCACCACCACGATCGACGATGTCTCTATAAGCAGCAACAAAAACAGTTGGAACCCAAAAGTCGTGGACGAGGGTGTGAGTGGCAGGGTCTACTCCAGCCTCGGCGGCACTCACCACCAAAGGGAAACGAAGATGCGCGTCTTCAGAGTCTTCTGACACAACATGGATGGTTGGTATATCAGAAACATGAGCATCAGTCTGCTTCTCCGAGGGGGCAGACGAACCACTACCATCCATCCTAGCGCGCTTAGAAGACACATCGCCGCTGAAGACTACGCGCCGCACGTCGTCCGTGTCAGGCTTAACAGCCTCCTTACGCTTCTTACCCATATCCTAGCGCCAACGATAATATTTCAGCAAAAATAAAGTAATAATAAATGAGCATAAGCAAAAAAAAAAAAAAGAGAAAAGAGAAGGGACTAACCTCAGGAATCGATGAATCTGGCGGAATATCAGCGGTTTTAGGGCGAGACCTGGAGGAACTAGAAGACGACTCAGAGTCACTAGTAGAGCCTGACAAATGAGAAATGAGCACTATTGCAAAAACAACTTAGATTTATAACATAGAGGAAAGAGAGAAGAGAGAAGAATAATAAGAACGAAGACACGTATTAAATATGGGGTTACCTGCAGGATCATTAACGGTTAATGCCACGTGAGATGAG
This sequence comes from Papaver armeniacum, assembly GCA_023531295.1. NCBI lineage: Eukaryota > Viridiplantae > Streptophyta > Magnoliopsida > Ranunculales > Papaveraceae > Papaver > Papaver armeniacum. The sequence continues at coordinate 4,214 of JAJJWW010005802.1, read as the reverse complement.
GACCCACCAAAAACTGACGGCTGGACCCAGAGGGGCTCATTAATTGCAGAACGACACCAGGAGACACCGGAAGGTCGCCCCTGACACGGACGGTTTCAGCCCGAAGAGGATGAAATGACGATATATGAAGGTGCGGAGATACCCAACCAATCCCTTTGGGAAGGCTGACCCCTAGATTCCTCAACTGGTCTACAAATGAATGAGTTGGACTGCTATTTGCACCCACAGGAGGCTGCGACGCGCTCCTCCGATGGCTCTGCTGAGGCTGCAAGGACAAGGTATTAGCAGAAGAACAAGGGCGCGGAGCAGACAACTGGGATGCCTCTCGCCTAGCTTTCTTCCTAAGACTCTTCTCAGTCCAATCACACTCGGGCATGTTCAGGTACTCTTCCATCACGTAAGAAGGGGGCTTCCTCCCCAAGCGATTGGAAGGAGGAGCTTCCTGAGAAAGTAATTCCCGCCACTCATTTTATCAAAATAAGGGGGGAGGCATAACAATAGGTAACGAAAATCCAAAGCAAAAAAAAAAACAAGTACCTGACTAGCAGATGGTCTTACATCTATCTGCGGAGGCTTACAGTCGGAAAATGACCCTTTCTTCGGCTTCGCATGTTCATGACCATCAAGAGGAGCCCAAGAAGTCACTAAAGGCTCTAAGGAGCGAACTTTATTGGCTGGAACAAGGCGGTGTTCAGCAGCTACGGCATCATCAAGTTTAATTTGGCCAGATGCATGAAGTGCTCGAAGGTCTTGAACAGACAAGTCACGGGGAGGAGATGATTCGCGCAAAAGAAAATTCAAAGCTCGACGCCGTAAGAAATCATGGTACTCGTGGGCCCTTTCAGTAACCGCTAAGGGGCGCACGGAGATAGGCTGCTTGAATGAAAAGTTGATCCCTCGATCAGACAGACGCGTCTCCCCCTTAAAGACAAAACGATCAAAACTAGAGATGACATCCCCAATGTCGGAGCTTTCCAAAGGGGGAAACCTATGGGGAACCCCTTGATTAAACCCAACTTGCTGAGCTGCACAATCAGGGTTGTAAGACATAGCGATGAACTTACCAGCATAGAAACCAGGGAGATAACCAGGAAGTACGGCCATTGCCGAATAAAAGTCTGCCTATGACAAAAGCTTTGTCGAATCTAAATCCATGTCAAAAGGCATAGTGAAATCATAATGCGCTGGACCCGATCGACCGTCTTGGTAAGGAAATGGTGCAAAGTCCTTAGCCACGTCCAAGTGCTTGCCAACATTGCCCTTGGGTATTTTCCCCTTAAGATTCCAAAGAGCCATCCGCGGGTATCCGTAAACAACGGGAACCCTCTTGAATCGAACCATCGTCTTGCCTAACATCCTCCTTAAGGTGAATCGCTAGCTCATTAGGATCAGGCACGCATGGTGGAACATGCTCCCAATACCACGCCTACATGAAGGAAGCCGGGATATAAGTCTCAATCTTGTGAGACGAACCCACCATCTGAAGGTCCTGACAGAACAAGTCTAGATGGCGATACAATCCACCTAGGAACATCGGCACAAGCGAGAAAGAGACGCCGCGATACAACAACACCGCCATCGGCACGAGTTCACCCTTAATGGTATCCTAGGGACTGTATTCAAACACATCATGAAAAAGCCAAAATAAGATAAAAGCGGCCAACTCCGCGCGGGGATTTTTCTCTTTTCGCTTGGGAGGAATAACTTTTCCATCAACTAGCGGAGCCCAATACTTCAGCCAAAGAGGAAAGGAAGCACGACGATTGGTTTTAGTAACCCATTCAGGATCAGCTTCTGTTGGAGGAGCTGATGAGCCATGATCGCCTCATATGCGCGGATAGAGCTAGATAGTAGTCGCTCGCCCGTTGGGCGCGTCGAAGGAGCTTTCTTCTCTTCAACCCACTTGGCCTTCCCCTTCACAACAGACGAAGATGCCCCTTTCTTGTCTGAGCCAACAACCTTCTTGCCCTCACTTTGATTCGGTGGCACCTGGTCTTTCCGCACCAATTCACGACGAGAATCATACTTACATTTCAACAAATAAGTAAACAGCTTTTTGTCCTCGTCATTCAGCGCTCCATAGTGTTGATGGGTGAAAACTACTCCTGCTGAATTTGGTAATTTGGGGTGTGGATGAGGAATGAATCTAAACCTTCAACAAATGCACTTTGCATACAAGTGCTTGTAGATTCGAGAGATCAATCTGTGCAAGTCCGGCCTAAACCAAGAAATGGCCGTTCCGGACTTGTTTTTACACAAAGTGAAGGAGATGGGGTTGATCTTAGGGAGGGAAGCGAAGAAGGTGTTGAGATTGTGAAGGTGTTGGCTTGCTTATGACTTGTAATGAAAGATGAGCAAGCTTGCGGTTGATGCAAAGCGGGCTCGAGTGTTTGAATACGTTTTTTTTGTATTAACACTTGGTTTTACATCGACTGAACTTGTGTTGTTCAGTCGTTTCTTGTTGTTGTTTGAAATAGGGCGGAGAACCTATTTATACAAGTCATTGAGCCTCATTCACGTTTCTCGTGGGAAGTGGAGGTAGTGGGATGATGGAGTGGTGGAGTTGTGTGTCGGTAGCATGACCGGTCTTGCCCACTTCTCCAGTTCATCTCTAACCGTCCATGACTTCCTAACACGTTCTTGTAATGGCGCGTTGCACGCCGCACGCCTGTAAACCGCTGAGACCAATACCCCGATAAGTATCCCCGATTTGTGACATGATTGATGTGCGGAATGTGGATCGTGGATCCACGAGAGATAGCATGTAATCTTTGAATTGAATAAGCGTGTTATTCGGAAAGTCGATACTTGTGAAGTATCGTGTGTATTTTATGCGGTGTACTGCATTACGGTGTGGTAAAGTGACGGGTAATGACTCCTCACTAACCAAATAACTCCCGACCGGGGTTGTATGACCAAGTCGGGTGAGGTTGGACCGGACGAGATGATGTTTGAGACACTCATCTGCGACCGTTGGTGAAATTAGGGTTTTTAAAGAGGTGCGCAAGCATCACTCTTTAGCTTGGTCGAAACCAAGCGTAGGAAGAATTTTGGAGAGGACCGACCATACATGCGTGTTGACGGCATGATGGTGTAGGTGCCTGTATTCCGTTCCCTCATGAAAGCGCGATCTGGGCCACTCGATTTGACCGTCAAAGAGGAGTGGTCGAGATTGATTTTGCGATAAGAGTTTGATGCCGCAAAGAAGCCGCGCGCCATGCTCTCTTCCGGCGGGTTTTCCAAGACGACCTAGCTTGGTCGGTCTTGGCCGGTTGGTTTGGTGTGTAGACGGTAGGCTGATGTTCACGCCTATGTCTTACCGTCTCATGAAACGTGATCTAAGCCACCCAATTCGTCCGGTGAAGTTGAGTGGTCGAGATCGATTCGCAATTTGAGAAGTGTAGCCACGCATGTTTGAGCGGGCGTTTTGGATTGGCCAGGCATGATACGCCTTGGCCGACCGCATGGAGAATTAGATGGGCCCACGGTGGTCATGCTGGTATGACCGGACCTGCTCGATTTGATCTGTGACCCTCCATTCGTGCCGGAGAAGATGGACGCACGTGATGACTTGAAACCTAATTTTGGCTTTCAAAGCCGCGCGACCATGCTCTTTTTGGGCGGACGGTTTTGTTGTAACCAAACACGGTTGGCTTTGACCGATTGGCCAAGTGTGTAAAGGCGGTCACATGGTGATTGTGTCGACATGCTCCGGACCCTTTGAGTCTACATCTACACCCTCCATCTATGCCTGCGAAGATGGACGGTTGAGACCGTTTTTGCGACACATGTAATATGCCGCAAACCCCTAATTTAGGGTTTTCCGCCCATAATGCTTGGTATGGACGGTTTCTTGGCAAGCGAAGGCCAATGGTCGACTATGTGGGTCGGGCCGTGTGTATTCCATACCGCTTGGGGGTGATGGAATTGATCTGTGGTCATCCAATCATGCTTGTGGAGTTGGATGACTGCGATCGAATCATATTTGGCAAGCTAAGGCCGTGTGTATTCCATACCCGCTTGGGGTGATGGAATTGATCTGTGGTCATCCAATCATGCTTGTGGAGTTGGATGACTGCGATTAGATCATATCCGGAGACCGATACAAATCAAGTCCGGATGCTCAATCGAGCTAGTATAACACACCGAGAGGGCTCAATCGGGCTAGTATAACACACCGAGAGGGCTCGGGCTAGTATAACACACCGAGAATC
>JAJJWW010005801.1:0-16170 GCA_023531295.1 Papaver armeniacum | reverse complement strand
TTTTAAGCTTTCCGCAGATTCTGTGGAATCTTACCTGTAGATGGTCGGATTCGTCGTTCGACTAATTTTCCGACTTATAGTAGTCCGCACTCCGTCCCATTTCGATCTCTGAGTAAATTCTTTCTCGGCCGTTGATTTAAATTAGGGTTTGTTTAAGCATCCTTGCAGATTCGGGTGGAATCTACTCGTAGATGGTCGATTCGTGCTCGACTAATTTTCCGAGTTATAGTAGTCCGTGCACTCCGCCCGCATTTCGATCTCGGAGTCAATTTCTTTCTCGAAGTTGACCAATTTAGGGTTTGTTTACATCCCTGGTAAGATTTAGGTGGAATCTTACCCGTAGATGGCCTGAGTTCGTCGCTCGACTAATTTCGGACTTATGCAGTCCGAACCCAGTCCGCATTTCAACTGGAGTCACTTTCTTTCTCAAGTTGACGAATTTGGGGTTTGTTTAAGCTTTTGCAAGATTCAGTTGGAATCTTACATGTAGATGGTCAGATTCGTCGTTCTGACTAATTTTCTTACTTATAATAGTCCGGACCCGTCCAGATTTCGATCTCGGATTCACTTTATTTCTCGAAGTTGACGAAATTAGGGTTTGTTTAAGATTTCTGGTAAGATTCAGATGGAATCCTACCTTTAGATGGTCGGATTCATTGTTTTGACTAAGTTTTCGACTTATAGTAGTCGGACCATCCGTGCATTTCGATCTCGAGTCACTTTCTTTCTCGAAGTTTACGAATTTAGGGTTTGTTTAATCTTCTGGTAAGATTCGGGGTGGAATCTTACCCGTAGATGGCCTGATTCGCTGTTCGACCAATTTTCACTTATAGTAGTCCTACCCGTCCATGTTTCGATCTCTCAGTCAATTTCTTTCTCGGTTGACCAATTTAGGTTTGTTTAAGCTTCTGGTAAGATTCGTGTTGAATCTTACTCTAGATGGCTCAGTTAGTCGTTCGACTAATTTTCCGACTTATAGTAGTCCGGACTCGCCCATGTTTCGATCTCGAGTCAATTTCTTTCTCGAAGTCGACAAATTTTGGGTTTGTTTAAGCTTTCCGTAAGATAGTGGAATCTACTCTGTAGATGGTCGTATTCGTCGTTCGACTAAGTTTCCGACTTATAGTATTCCAGACCACCATGTTTCGATCTCGGAGTCACTTTCTTTCTCGAAGTCATGCGAATTTAGGGTTTGTTTAAGCTTTCTCGTAAGATTCGGGTGCAATCTTACCCGTAGATGGTCGGATTCGTTGTTCCTCGACTAAGTTTCCGACTTATAGAGTCCTACTCCGTCTAGGTTTTGATCTCGGAGTCACTTTCTTTCGAAGTTTACGAATTTAGGGTTTGTTTAAGCTTTCAGGTAAGATTCATGTGCAATCTTACCTTTTAGATGGTCTGATTCTCCGCTCGACTAAGTTTCCGACTTATAGTATTCCAGACTCCGTCCTGTGTTTCGATCTCGAGTCACTTTCTTTCTCGAAGTTGATGAATTTAGGGTTTGTAGAAGCTTTCGCAAGATTCATGTGGAATCTTACCCGTAGATGGCCTGATTCATCGTTTCGTCTAATTTTCCGACTTATAGTAGTCCTGGACCCGTCCGATTTCGATCCCGGAGTCATTTTCTTTCTCAAAGTTGACGAATTTAGGATTTGTTTAAGCTTTCTGGTAAGATTCATGTGGAATCTTACTTGTATATAGTCGGATTCGTTGTTCTGACTAAGTTTCCGACTTATAGTAGTCATGACCCGTCCATATTTCGATCTCGGAGTCACTTTCTTTCTTGAAGTTGACGAATTTAGGATTTGTTTAAGCTTTCTGGTAAGATTCGTGTGAATATTACCTGTAGATGGTCGAATTCGTTGTTTTGACTAAGTTTCCGACTTATAGTAGTCCTACCCGTCCCGTGATTTCGATCTGAGTCACTTTCTCAAAGTCGACGAATTTAGGGTTTGTTTAGCTTTCCGCAAGATTCTGTGTGGAATCTTCCTCGTAGATGGTCGGATTCGTCGTTCGACTAATTTTCCGACTTATAGTAGTCCCACCGGTCCAAGTTTCGATCTCTGAGTCAATTTCTTTCTCGAAGTCGACCAATTTAGGGTTTGTTTAACCTTTCTAGTAAGATTCGGGTTGATTCTTACCCGTAGATGGTCGGATTCGCTGCCTGAAAAAGTTTCCGACTTATAGAGTCCTGATCCGTCCGATTTCGATCTCTGAGTCACTTTCTTTCTCGGGGTCGATCGAATTTTGGGTTTGTTTAAGCTTTCTCGTAAGATTTTGCCGAATCTTACTCGTAGATGGCCGGATTCGCTGCTCGACTAATTTTCCGACTTATAAAGAGTCCTTACTCTCGCCCGCATTTCGATCTCTAGTCACTTTCTTTCTCGAAGTTCACGAAAATTAGGTTTTTTTTGTTTTTTCGGTAAGATTCAGGAATCTTACCCGTAGATGGCCTGATTCGGCTGCTCGACTAATTTTCCGACTTATAGTAGTCCGTACTGGCCCGCATTTCGATCTCAGTAAATTTCTTTCTGTCGACTAAATTAGGGTTTGTTTAAGCATCCCGGTAAGATTCAGGTGGAATCTTTACCCGTAGATGGTCGATTCGCTGCTCGACTAATTTTCCGACTTATAGTAGTCCTGTACTCCGTCCGTATTTCGATCTCGAGTCAATTTCTTTCTCGAAGTCAACCAATTTAAGGTTTGTTTAAGCATCCTGGTAAGATTTAGGTGAATCTTACTCCGTAGATGGTCGGATTCGCTGCTCGACTAATTTTCGACTTATAGTAGTCCGAACCCGTCCCGCATTTCGATCTCTGAGTCACTTTATTTCTCGAAGTTGACGAATTTGGGGTTTGTTTAAGCTTTCTGGTAAGATTCAGTTGGAATCTTACATGTAGATGGTCAGATTCGTCGTTCTGACTAATTTTCTGACTTATAATAGTCCGGACCCGTCCAGATTTCGATCTCGGATTCACTTTATTTCTCGAAGTTGATGAAATTAGGGTTTGTTTAAGATTTCTGGTAAGATTCAGATGGAATCCTACCTTTAGATGGTCGGATTCATCATTTTGACTAAGTTTTCGACTTATAGTAGTCCGGACCCGTCCATATTTCGATCTTAGAGTCACTTTCTTTCTCGAAGTTTACGAATTTAGGGTTTGTTTAAGCTTTCTGGTAAGATTCAGGTGGAATCTTACCTGTAGATGGTCGGATTCGTCGTTTTGACCAATTTTTCGACTTATAGTAGTCCGGACCCGTCCACGTTTCGATCTCTGAGTCAATTTCTTTCTCGAAGTTGACCAATTTAGGGTTTGTTTAAGCTTTCTGGTAAGATTCAGGTTGAATCTTACTGTAGATGGCCGGATTCGTCTGTTCGACTAATTTTCCGACTTATTGTAGTCCGAACTCGTCCGTGTTTCGATCTCTGAGTCAATTTCTTTCTCGAAGTGACAAATTTTGGGTTTGTTTAAGCTTTCTGGTAAGATAGTGAATCTTACCTGTATATGGTCGAATTCGTCGTTCTGACTAAGTTTCCGACTTATAGTATTCCGGACCCGTCCATGTTTCGATCTCGGAGTCACTTTCTTTCTCGAAGTTGACGAATTTAGGGTTTGTTTAAGCTTTCTGGTAATATTAAGGTGGAATCTTACCTGTAGATGGTCAGATTCGTCGTTCTGACTTATAATAGTCCGGACCCGTCCAGATTTCGATCTCGGATTCACTTTATTTCTCGAAGTTGACGAAATTAGGGTTTGTTTAAGATTTCTGGGTAAGATTCGGTGGAATCCTACCTCAGATGGTCTGATTCGTCGCTTTGACTAAGTTTCCGACTTATAGTAGTCCTGACCCGTCCGCATTTCGATCTCGGGTCACTTTCTTTCTTGAAGTTTACGAATTTAGGTTTGTTTAAGCTTTCTCGGTAAGATTCTCGTGGAATCTTTACCCGTAGATGGTCGGATTCGTCGCTCCGACCAATTTTTCGACTTATAGTAGTCCTGATCCGCTCCGGTGCTTCGATCTCTAAGTCAATTTATTTCTCGAAGTCGACCAAATTAGGGTTTGTTTAAGCTTTAGCAAGATTCAGTTGAATTACTAGATGGCCGGATTCGCTGTTCGACTAATTTTCCGACTTATTGTAGTCCTGACTGGTCTGTGTTTCGATCTCTGAGTCAATTTCTTTCTCGAAGTTGACAAATTTTGGGTTTGTTTAAGCTTTCAAGATTCAGTTGAATCTTACCCCCAGATGGCCTGATCTGCCGTTCCCGACTAATTTTCCGACTTATTGTAGTCCTGGACTTTGTCCTGTGTTTCGATCTCTGAGTCAATTTCTTTCTCGAAGTTGACAAATTTTGGGTTTGTTTAAGCTTTCTGGTAAGATAGTGGAATCTTACCTCGTAGATGGTCGAATTCGCTGCTCGACTAAGTTTCCGACTTATGGTATTCCTGACCATTCTGTGTTTCGATCTCGAGTCACTTTCTTTCTCGAAGTTGACGAATTTAGGGTTTGGTTAAGCTTTCCTCGGCAAGATCTGTGGAGTCTTACCTCGTAGATGGTCGGATTCGTCTTTCGACTAAGTTTCCGACTTATAGTAGTCCCACCCGCTCGCATTTCGATCTCGGAGCCGGCTTTCTTTCTCGAAGTTGATGAATTTAGGGTTTGTTTATTCTTTCTAGTAAGATTCCACCTGCAAATGGTCGGATTCTTCGTTCTGACTAATTTTCCGACTTATAGTAGTCCGGACCTGGCCAGGTTTCGATCTCGGAGTCAATTTCTTTCTCGGAGTTGACGAATTTAGGGTTTGTTTAATCTTTCTCGGTATGGAGTCTTACCCGTAGATGGCCGGATTTGTCTTTCCGACTAAGTTTCCGACTTATAGTAGTCCTAGGACCCGTCCTGTGTTTCGATCTCGTAGTCACTTTCTTTCTCTAAGTTTACGAATTTTGGTTTCTTTCTAATCCGATGATCTAGAATTAAGCAAAACAAAAACAAGGATCACTACTCAATCTAACGGTCACAATTCCTTGTTTGGTTTTGACAAAAACAAACATTTCTCAATCCGAACCTATTCTTTTACCAATCGTATTGCATAAAATCTAATCTAACGACTCTAATCCCTATCATGCGAATTGAGGATTTTCCACCCCAACATCCCGCCTAAACATCCCGCCCAAAATTTTCACCATTCTTCTAGAAACAACAACGTGTCACCTCTCCAATTTTGGAAAAACCCAGAAAAAAAAAAATAAATTAGAGACCGCATAACTAAGTTCCTTCTCCTTTTCCATTTCCATTCAACTCCCTTTCTCATCTCGTAAAAAGAAAACCCTCTCACAATTTTTTTCCTTCTCTCATACCCTGAAACCTAATCAAAAAATCATAATCCTCATCTAACTCAAATCCTCTCATCTGCAACCCTAATCAGAAAATCCAACTATCCACAGAAAACCTAAAATCAAAAAAATTTATCTGCAAACCCTCATCGGAAAACTTAGTCTATCTGCAACCCTCAAAAGATTGGTAAAAACTAAACTCTCAAACCCTCTGTTCTCTTATTTCCTTTCATTGAGTTTAGATTTTTGTTCTAGGGTTTGGTTTCTTAACATGCAGTTTTACTGAGAGTGCAGTTTAGTTTTTTTTTTTTTTTAAATAACATGCAATTGTTGATGATGTTTGTTCTAGGATTTTTGATTTGGTTTTGATTTGTTATAGGGTTCTTTTTAATTTTGCTGATTTTTGATTTTAGGTTTTCATTTTTTTTATAAAATGCAATTGTTGATGATGTTTGTTCTAGTATTCTGATTTGGTTTTGATTTGTTTAGGGTTCTTTTTAATTTTATTGATTTTGATATATATATATATATATATATATATAATTCAATTGTTGATGATGTTTGTTCTAGTATTCTGATTTGGTTTTGATTTGTTATAGGGTTATTTTTAATTTTATTGTTTTTAAATTGGAGCTTGAATGGCATGATTTTGTACTTAGTAGCATGATTTACTTTGTTGCTGCACCTAAATGCTATTAACATTGTTTTAGTGAATGATATAAGTAGACTAGTTTTAACATGATAGCTATCAAGTGTACTTGTAAGACCTACTGGTGGGATTACTGAACCCCGGGCTCATTCTCAACTGAGAATTTTGCAGGGCTTCAGTATTCCAACCAACAGGTGTCAGTTGCTTGGTTGTTATAGGTTGCTTTATTTTCTTTTGTTTTGACAGATACACAGTTGATTCCTTTGCACTTAAGCAATATTTATGCCTGATATCCATGTTTGTTTGCAATTTTGGTTCATTTGTATCATTTTAACTTTCAATTTTATGAATGACTTGTTTTTAACATGATAGCTATCAAGTGAACTTGTAAGACATGCTGGTGGGATTACCGAACCCCTGGATCATTCTCTACGAATTGTGCAACGTAGGCTTCTGTATTCCAACCAAAGAAGTGTCAGTTGCTTGGTGGTCATAAGTTTTCTTGATATTGTTTTGTTATTTTTTATGCACATATATGGTTTCTTTGGTGGTTAAGGATTGATGAGAGCTAGTGCGCTCTCTATCATATGGGCGAGAAAATTGCTTCTTAAGCGATCGACTTACCCATAAGATAGTGAGTGCATTAGCTCATTTAGAAATCCTTCCAAGTTGGTATCCAATTATGCTTTTGTAAATTGATAATGTTATACTGATTTCATTTTTGAATTCTGTTTTTGTAGATCATTGATGAAAACAAATCTTACAACAATGGGAAAGAATAAGGTAAAGACTTGGATAATGATTCAGTTGCTCTTATTCATGTAAATTATTCCCCCTTTAAGTCGTTAATATATACTAAGCTTTTGTATTTAATGTTGCAGACTAAGTCAACAGTAAAGAATAATGTCAAGCAGTTTCCAATCAAGGTAAACTCTTTTCATATCAATTTCATTATATTAATAGAACATATTTCTTAACCTTCTCATTTTAACTAAGTGTTTGAGGGTGAAAACGGTTTCTGCTGATTTCGGTAATTTCGTGTGTGGTGGGTGAGAAACGAGTCTAAACCCTAAAAAATGTACTGCAAGGGAGTACTTTAGATTCGAGATATCAATTTGTACAAATCCTACTAAAACCAAGAAATGGCCGTCTGCACTGCCTTCGGTCACAAAGTGAAGGAAAAGGGTTGGTTTTAGGGAGGGAAGCGAAGAGAGTGTTGAGACCAGAATAGTTAATTCTAGAAGAGTAGTTGTTTGACTTGTATCAGGAAGTGAAAGTTAGCAGATGGCAAAGCTAACAAGAGATTTCTGGGTGTTGTATGCTCCTGACCCAAAACTTGTTGTTTGGTGTAAATAGGTAAGACCTATTTATACAAGTCGTAACATAACGTACTCTGGTCTCGTAGAAAATGGAAACGGCTGAGTAAAGTGGAAGGAGGTGATAAATGGGTAACGCCTGGAATTGATGTTCCATAATGAAAGGAGTGTTTCACCATTATTCCTTGTATTTACTAACCGGCTCATTCTTATGACACTTTCATGTAACGGGCGTAGTGTACGCCGCCAAACCAATACCCTTTATGAGCATCCCCCAGTTTGTGACATGTGTTAGATGTCTCGAGTGTTTTCATGGGAAAACGTGTAGCAAGGTGTTACGTGTGGCATGGTGGCATGCCAGTAGCCATGGTAGAGTTGACATAACTTTGCCAAAGAATAGGCGCGGCCAAATTTGGGTTTTTAGATGCAAACTGTGATGTTTTGGCTTTGGGCCGTAAATTAAGTGGCGAACTTGAACGGTCGAGATCCGCATCTCAAAGGGAAGGATAACCGTTGATTATTGCAACCCTTCGTTTTAGCAGCCAATGTTGAGCATGGCTTTGCCATAGAGTAGGCGCGGCCAAATTAGGGTTTAGGTGCAAACCGTGTGTTTTGGCTTTGGGCCGCAAGTTGCCATGCGTCAAGTGGCGAACTTGTGTGGTCGAGATCTGTATCAAAGAGAAGGGTAGCCGTTGATTATTGCAACCCTTCGTTGTAGCATCTAGCGCTGAGCATGGCTTTGTCACAGAGTAGGCGCGGCCAAATTAGGGTTTAGGTGCAAACCGTGTGTTTTGGCTTTGGGCCGAAAGTTGCCATGCGTCAGTTGGCGAACTTGTGTGGTCGAGATCTGCATCTCAAAGAGAAGGGTTGCCGTTGATTATTGCAACCCTTCGTTTGTAGTAGCCATGGCCTTGTCAAAGAGTAGGCGCGGCCAAATTAGGGTTTAGGTGCAAACCGTGTGTTCTAGGCTTTGGGCCGCAGTGTTTCCATGCGTTAGCCGGGTGACTTTGGACGGCTAAGGTCTACATCTTAGATGGAAAGGTGGTCGTTGATCGTTGCAACCCTTCGTTTGGTAGTCACGACGTGAAGGAGAGGCCGGCATGGTGGAGCTGCGGGAATGGTTGGCATGCCTTGGCGCGAGAACGGGTGGTGGTTTTCCATTGGCACGGTGGTGCGGCTGGCATGGTTGGCATGCCTTAACGCAGACGTGGCTGGCATGGTTTACCATTGGCACGGTGGTGCGGTCGGCATGGTTGGAATGCCTTGGCGTAGACGTGCGTGGCATGGTTTGCCATTGGCACAAGAGGTGCGGCCGGGCATGGTTGGCATGCCTTGGCGCGCAGACGTGTCTGGCATGGTTTGCCATTGGCACGGTGGTGCGGGCGGCATGGTTGGCATGCCTTGGCGCAGTAGACGTATCTACATGGTTTGCCATTGAACGGTGGTGCGGCTGGCATGGTTGGCATTCCTGGGCGCAAGACGTGTATGGCATGGTTTGTCATTGGCACGGTGGGTGCGGCCGGCATGGTTGGCATGCCTTGGCGCAGACCGTGGTGCGGAATGGTTTGCCATTGGCACGGTGGTGCGGCTGGTTGGCATGGTTGACGCATGGTTTGCCATTATTGCAACCCATGGTTGGCATGCTTGGCGTGAGACGTGGGTCTGGCATGGTTTTCCATTGGCACGGTGGAGCGACCGGCATGCCTTGGCAGCAAAGACGTGGGCCGAATGGTTTGCCGTTGGCACGCAAAGTGCGGCTGGCATGGTTAGCATGCCTTGGGCAGTAGACGTGGCCGGCATGGTTTGCCATTGGCACGGTGGTGCTACTGGGGGCATGGTTGGCATGCCTTGGCACAGACGTGGCCGGCATGGTTTGCCATTGGCACGGTGGTGCTACCGGGCATGGTTGGCATGCTTTGGCGCAGACGTACGTGGCATGGTTTTCCATTGGCACGGTGGTGCGACCGGGCATGCCTTTGCGCAGACGTGGCGAATGGTTTGCCGCGGTGCCTGGCATGGTTAGCATGCCTTGGCGCAGACGTGGTCGCATGGTTTTCCATTGGCACGGTGGGAGAATTAGGGTTAGGTGTATACAGAGGTGATGTCAGTTAATACTAAGGGTTCTTTCGTGGAACATGACACATGTATAAAAAAAAGGTACCCTGGTAATTCTTACGTAATTACGCTGATTGTTTCAATAAATGCGCTATGGTCATAGTGACGTCATGCCAGATGTACGGTTTTACGATTTTATCCCTAAGCTAAAAGCCACCATCAACATTAAGTCCATCGCTAGCTCTAACATGAGCATTGTTTCGAGGTAAGCATAAGATGGTGACAAACGAGGACAAAATCGAAGCAATGGTCATGAAAGATGGCTAGGAAAATTCGTCTAACCTTTTTAGAGAGTATCCCGAGAATTTGTGATCCTTGTGTCATGGCCATGCATAGATTCTACTTGTGGCGCCGCAGGTTAGGTCCGGAGTGGTAGAGGTCGGCTGAGATGTAAGTTGTTGGCTTCGATCCGGAATGGTTGTGCATCTTCTCGGCCAGCGCATTTTGAACGCGGGTTGAGCCGCTAGCATAGACTTGGCGTGAAAATGGAGCGTTGGCGTTGATCGGCTTAGAATGGAGCCGTAGGCATTGTATTGGCTTAGAATGGATCCGTTAGCGTGATTAGCTTGGGATGGAGCCGTCACATTGGATTGGAATGGAGCCGTGGGAATGGAGCCGCGCATTGGCGGCTTGGAGTGGAGCTATCTGGATTTCCTCGGAAGGATGACGATTGGCTTCAGTTCCGTGGAAGGATGACGACCGTCTTCAGTTCCGTGGAATGATGGCAACTTTGTCTAAATTAGGGCATGCCGAAACCCTAATTAGCGTCCTTTACTAGAGTCGTTGTATAATTCTCGTACGGACTCGGATTTTGACGGTCCGCCCCTCCATTCTAAACGGAAAAGAATTTTCTATCTCCCTACGCGAGAATATCTAGGTTTTGAGCTCGTTCGGGAGGTGAAAACAGCTCGACAGTAAAATTCAGGAAGAACTTAAGAGGAATGTTGCGGGCCCGAGGTGGCATAGTCGCGCCCAGTCACATATTCCCGTTCATGGAGCAAGAAGGAATCTTCATTCTGTTCAAACTCTAGAAACTCCGTCCGCATGAAAATAGGTATCGATCCTCTTCTGTTGCTCGTCTGGATTTGTGCTTTCGTCTGTAGTGTCTCTCCAGTGGATTCCAAAATTTACCAAAACTCCACTGCATTCTTGGGATGGATGGATGAAATATATGCTCGGCAACGATCAAGTCAGGGCTAATCTTGGAGATTGTTGTTGCGTTGTCGGTTCATCCTTGACTTTAGGTTGTTCAATGTCTGGACCTTCTGATCGCGATGATTGATATGTTGTGGATGATTGCATGGTAGAAATCTTCCGAAGACACGGGATGAAATAGATGAGTTGGGAGACATTTTGTTGCCGATGTGCTGCTATCAAGTCTTCAAGGACTTTGTTCCAGGAGACATCCTTCGAACCAACTTCTGAATCTTGGACTATCGTATGGAATAGGATGAGGTGAGTAGTCCCCAGTTATATTTCGTTAGATCCGATGGCATGGCCGAATATGTGAATGTATCTTTGTGGCGTGCTTTTGGAGTTTTCGATGCACATGTACGGCTTCATGTTGAGAAATTCCCGCGTTCGTAAAAGTTCCTAAGACCGATGATGTTGAAACGAAATAACCAGCCGAGGGGAGTGAAAGCTGCCTCATGCCGGTAGTCCCCATATGTAGCCTACTTTCATCGCATTGCCTTGAATCCATGTCCACGGGATTTGATACAAGCTTATTGTACTCTTCGGATGTGACGCTGGGATGCACATGGACGAAATATTCTGGATAGCGAAGAGGCAAGAATGAGAGAGTTATGTTTTTTATCGTGGCTCCCTATGTTTCTTTAAGAAAATGTTTCAAACCCGCGTCTCGGAGTTATCTCATGAGTCTTTGATAGTCGTCGGATGGACTGCAATGAGCAAATCCCACCGTATTTTTCTTTAGTTTCAAAATTGTTTTCCTTTGAGCAGGGGTTGGGATCCGCCGCGCCTCGTAAAGTGTCAAGGCATATTTTAGACAGAGAGGTGATGATATTCTTGCGCTACACCCTTGAAGAGTAGATGACCTTGTTATGGTTATGGCCTTTGCTGACTGTGTCTTCGAGCTTTGACAAAGGAAAGGATTCCATGTAGATCCTCACCCCAAGTATGGTTTACATGTTTCCATCTTGTATAGTCAGCTGGGTTGACCATGATAAAGACATCACCATCGTGCGTTCGACCGGTGATTTTGTTACTTCTTCCTCGTGAAACTAAAATATGGAGGAGTACGGTTACCTTTGTAGTGATTGCTCTTTGTGGTGAAGCTCCGGCCGGTATCAAAAATGAGAGGCAAATGCTCTTGCAGTGTATGTAAACAAAAAGACTACATTGTCGTGGGAACAAAGTAGGTTGACCAGAATTGTATGGGCATCCATGGAAGTAAAAGGATTGGCCGATGCGTAAGCGAGCAAACTGTCAATGGTCACGAAGTTTTACAAAAGTGGCCATGGATGCGATCATGATCCTTGACATGGGGAGTGTGGTGGCACGACCCTTTGCAAAAAGTGAAGGAGTGGTGTTGAAGCGGCTTCGCTCTTGGAGAGGACGTTGAAACTTAAGGAGCCAAATGTTGCTTCGATCCCGGAGCAGCTTATGGAGATAACGCTCCGAGCGGCCGCTTGAGCGAACGTTGCCAGCGGAGCGTCAAGCTGGAGCGCCACCGGAGAACGCGGGAGCCACTGGAGAGAACGTCCAAACGCGCCTTGAAACTCTCGTGAGCCTTGACGGTTACAATGTTGAAGCCGAGACCGTCACTCAAGATTCTCAGTCAAACTCGACATCCTCAAGTAAACAAAGGGTTAGAGTCCCTGGGCCCATCTATCGATCGTGCTTTCCAGAGAGGTCAGGGTTGGGAACGGCTTTCGGCTAGAACAAATGCTTCCCGATGAAGTGCGGTTGAGGGATGCAAATATGTCTTGACGCTACGCCTTGAGAAATATAGAATCTCACATAATCATGTTTCATCATAGACTGCACGATTTTGTGGGCGAAGTCCCCAGAAATCATTCATCTCTTGACGTGAAGAGGGTCTCCGTGAATTCAGGAGGGTTGCTGATTTCTTTGCCTCGATTTTGGAGAAGTCGTTCCTGATCTTTACGTGTGATGAAATTGGATTGCTGATTCCCTTCTACTGGGCGTTCAAGAGCAACGCGAGCCCCTTCATCTATAAACGCACGTCCTGCTGAAGTGCCTACGCCGGATGTTAAAAGTATTCCTTGTCGCCTCCCTCTGGGCTGACGTGACTTTATGGTGGCCGCTTTGTCGTTGTCTTGAGGAAATAGATATCTCTTTCCAGTTACAAACACGCCTCACCGAGCCTTACGAGAACCTTTGTCTTTCCATCAAATCAACAGGGTAAAAGGAGGTCGGCTTCTTCCGCTCTTCCAAAGATCTTGCCTTGATGATGGAGTAGCAGAATCTCTGGTGACAGTTGGAGCTGTCATGCTTTAAGAAACGTTGGGGTGGCGGAAGCGGCTCTGGTTCTGGTGATCGTAGGTGTATTGTGAAGAGATGGCGCGGTTTTGATCACGGAGTGCTGGAGCCATGGCGTTGTTTTGAAGGGTGAGGATGGCGCTGCTTTGGCTAGTTGTGGAGCGGAGATGATGACGCTGGAAGGGTGCAAGAAGCGCTGAAAGGATGCCGCCGAAATATGCAAGTTGTTAGTGCTGGAAGGATGCAAGTTGTTAGCGCGGAAGGATGCAATGAGCCGGGCGCCGAAGGATGCTGCTAGCGCTAGATCGGCTTGGAATGGGCGCTATCTTGGCGTGGGTGCTGGCTTGATTTGGTATGGCGCGGATCGCTGGCGAGCATGGTGCGGATCTGTTGGCTTGGCACGGCCGGCTTGCGTGGCGCGGCTGTTGGGTACCGTGAGGCTTGTTCTGCGGGCCCAGCTTGTCTCTTTCCATACGTAGCTCAAATAGGAAATCCGTTCCTTATTCAAATTCCAAAAGTGTTATGCCTATAAAAGGGGTTGGCTCTCCTTTTTTTTTTAAAGGCAAACAAAGCGCTCGGTTTATGGTTTATTTGAATTGATAGATAATCAAGTATCTACGAGGGTTTTGGATTATTCTTTTGGAATGAATTGTTTTAATGATGTTGTTTTGGTTATGACTGTAAGTAGCATAAGCACCCCGGGAAAGCTATGGAATTGTGAATGTTGTGCGACAGTAGAAAGCATGAAATGAAACATGGGAACAATATGGCTATCGATTTTTATCATCTCTATGAAGATTTGAAGTAGTAGACCATGTATTTTGCCTAACAAGACTTACTGGGTTTTTTGATCTCCTAACGAACCGGATCTCCTGAGCGCAAGTCCGAGTTTTTTGGGAAGCGCCGCCGTGATCGCGAGAAGTCCCGAGTCACCCTTGTCATGGATAGCCGATAATTTAGCCATTGATTCCCGAGCGGATTTTTTTTGCTTCTACCATCTTGAGATCGGCGCTGAAAGATGAAATCAGGAATTGAAAGTTGATATTGTAACCGAGAGATTAATCTCCCACTGTGGTCGCCAATTATTTGAGGGTGAAAACGGTTTCTGCTGATTTCAGTAATTTCATGTGTGGAGGGTGAGAAACGAGTCTAAACCCTAAACAATGTACTTCAAGGAGTACTTTAGATCCGAGAGATCAATCCGCACAAATCCTACCTAAACCAAGAAATGGACGTTCCAAACTTGCTTCGGTCACAAAGTGAAGGAGAAGGGTTGGTTTTGGAGAGGGAAGCGAAGACCGTTGAGACCTAATAGTTGATTCTCGAAGAGTAGTTGTTTGACTTGTATCAGAAAGTGAAAGCTAGCAGATGGAAAAGCTTACAAGTGATTTCTGAGTGTTGTATGCCTCGACCCAAAACTTGTTGTTTGGTGTAAATAGGTAAGACTATTTATACAAGTCGTAACATAACGCATACTGGGTCTCGTAGAAAATGGAAACTACCGAGTAAAGTGGAAGGAGGTGATAAATGGGTAACGCCCGGAATTGATGTTCCATAATGAAAGGAGCGTTTCACCATTATTCCTTGTATTTACTAACCGACTCATTCTTATGACACTTTCATGTAATCTGGCGTAGTGCCGCCGCACGCTGTAAACCGCCAAACCAATACCCTTTATGAGCATCCCCAAGTTTGTGACATGTGTTAGATGTCTCGAGTGTTTTCATGGTAAAACGTGTAGCAAGGTGTTACGTGTGGCATGGTGGCATGCTCGTGGCCATGGTAGAGTCGACATGACTTTGCCAAAGAATAGGCGCGGCCAAATTTGGGGTTTAGATGCAAACCGTGATGTTTTGGCTTTGGGCCGTAAGTTGCTGTGGCGAACTTGAACGGTCGAGATCCGCATCTCGGGGGAAGGGATAGTCGTTGATTATTGCAACCTCCATTTTAACATCCAACGTTGAGCATGGCTTTTCCATAGAGTAGGCGACCAAATTAGGGTTTAGGTGCAAACCGTGTGTTTTGGCTTTGGGACGCAAGTTGCCATGCGTCCCAGGTGGCGAACTTGGTGGTCGAGACTATATCAAAGAGAAGGGTAGCCGTTGATTATTGCAACCCTTCGTTTTTAGCAAAACAGCATTGAGCATGGATTTGTCATAGAGTAGGCCACCGGCCAAATTAGGGTTTAGGTGCAAACAGGCTTTGGGCCACAAGTTGCCACATGCGTCGGTGGAGAACTTGTGTGGTCGAGATCTCGCATCTCAAAGAGAAGGGTAGCCGTTGATTATTGCAACCCTTCGTTTGTTATAGCCGCGACGTGATTCATGGCCTTGTCAAAGAGTAGGCGCGGCCAAATTAGGGTTTAGGTGCAAACCGTGTTTTTGGCTTTGGGCCGCAGTTTCCATCGTCCACCCGGTGACTTTGGACGGCTAAGGTCTTCATCTTAGATGGAAGGGTGGCCGCTGATCGTTGCAACCCTTTTATTTTGGCAGTTAATGACGTGAAGGAGAGGCTCGGGCATGGTTTGCCTTTGGCAAAACTCTGTGGAGCGAAGTGGAATGGTTGGCATGCCTTGGCCTCGTGGGCCACAAGGTTTGCCATTGGCACGGTGGCGAACTACGGAGGTGGAGATCTGGCATGGTTTGATGAAGGGTAGCCGTGACGTGGCAACCTGGTTTGGCATTGGCACCGAAGGTGCAGGCGGGCATGGTTTGCATGCCTTGGCGCGAGACGTGGGGCATGGTTTGCCATTGGCACGGCAGACGCGGTTGCATGGTTGGCATGCCTTGGCGCGAGACATGGCTGGCATGGTTTGCCATTGGCACGGGTGATGGTGCATGGTTGGCATGCCTTGTGGGTCGGCATGGTTGGCATGCCTTGGCGCAGACGTGGTCGGGCATGGTTTGCCATTGTACCTGGTGGTCGACCCGGCATGGTTTTCCATTGGCACTCCAGGTGGTGCCGCATGGTTGGCATGCCTTGCGCAGAGACGTGGGCTTGCATGGTTTGTCATTGGCACGGCATGCTGTCGGCATGGTTGGCATGCCTTACGCAAAGACGTGGCCGGGCATGGTTTGCCATTGGCACTGTGGTGCTACCGGCATGGTTGGCATGCCTTGGCGCGTAGACGTGGCCGAATGGTTTGTCATTGGCACCTGGCCGTGCGGCCGGCATGGTTGGCATGCCTTGGCACGTAGACGTGGTGGCATTGTTTTCCATCGACACGGTGGTGGTGGCATGGTTGTCATGCCTTGGCGCAGACGTGGCTGGCATGATTTTCCATTGGCACGGTGG